>CM068827.1:79858176-80288176 GCA_028554795.2 Sinohyriopsis cumingii
GCTTTAACTTGTTTCAATATACCTGCATATGTCAAACTTGTAGTATGTCCCTTTAAGGTGTTTCAGTACAGGTATGGATGCCAAACTTGCATTACATCCGTTATATCCGTGCTTTGAATTGTTTCAACATAACTATACATGCCAAATGTGCAGAGTATTTGTATCCTTGGATGAACCTGTGCTACACCATAAAAGATACTTTAATCATAGGGAATTTTTTAATATTAGCATGAAAATGTTGACTTAAGCCACAGAATCAGGAGTATATTAGCTCCTTCACTAACAACTCTAGTAATATCAGCTGTCCAGAACGAGCGACAACCTCGAAACACGGCCCAGATACGCCAAGATCAGTTGGAGGCCGGACTAGAACATCCACTGGTGCCGAGTGCTGCCACTGTCTCTGCCACCCATCCCGCCTTCAGTCCTGTGGCCAGCCAGAGATTCATGACTAACCTCATCGGCCCAGACGCCAATGCAAAAGTTGAAAGCGAGTCGGAAGGTAATGTATGTCCTTAGAGCTTCTTTGCACATGTGAATAAAACTTAGAGCACCCGACTACCAACCTACGTACATGTTTGAAGGTATACATACAAATGCATATGTTTTTACATAGTTATAGAAGTACTTACACACCTACATATATTCCCACCTACGCAGCAACCAACCCATGTACCCATTTATTTATACATACATGCGTTTATCCAAATGTTGAGATCCAAAAAGAAATGCATATAATTAAATCTGAAGAAAACAAATCTTGATCAAATACTGGAAATATATGAAAGCTATCCGAATGTTGCAGAATAGACAGTGTTTCAACCATTCAGTTTAGAACTTTTTCAGAACACTCTTAAAAGGCATAACAATTACGTGATATGTACATTTTTCTCGACAAACACATTTATTACGCACCTCCATGTAGTGTCAGAGTTTCTTTCCGTTATCAGCAACTGAGGACAATATCGATGTAACAAGCCTAGGGAGTGAAAAGCGCCACACAGGAAACGGAAGCGGAAATCAGTGCAGCATGCAGTATTCATATAGTGATGCACACCTCTATACATCGGGGCACGAGACAATGTACGAGTGTTCTGCACGACTACTTTTCATGGCAATCAGATGGGCAAAGAATCTTCCCTCATTCGCCAACCTGCCATTCAGAGACCAGGTAATATAGTGGTTTACGATGAAATACATTTATACTATTCTGGAAGATGTTGTTTATGTTGTTTTCCAAACGAGGAAGAGTTCTCGTTGAATATAATACAAATCTTGACTTTCTCCTAAATTCCGTCTTCCTTTCCACTTCATTTTAATTTTTATTATCATTATCTGTCTTTCGGTTTTTATGGTTGTTGTGCATTTTAACCGTAAATGCTATTTCTCTTTTTCCTCTTCTCTATTCCTTGATCTTTGTTTTTTTTATTTTTTTTATCCGTTCTTCTTCAATCTTTCGCCCGTCGTCTCGACGCTCTCTTCTCCTAGATCACTTTAATTTTTCATCATTCTTTTCAGGTAATTTTACTGGAGGAAACCTGGAGCGACCTATTCTTACTCTGTGCCATTCAGTGGTCTATTCCGATGGAGTCATCTCCTCTTCTAATGACCCCAGAGTCCTCGCCATCCTCCGGAAACGGGAAATCATCTTCCGGTTTTATCGATATCAGAATTCTACAGGAAGTCTTTGGCAGATTTAAGACACTCCAAGTTGATCCAGGAGAGTTTGCTTGTTTAAAGGCAATCGCTCTTTTCAGGCCAGGTAGAGAACAAAGCTTTGTTGTAACCAGGTCAATGTATGCTACATTTACCTGTGATGTTTTTTTTTTTTTTTTGTTGTTTTTTTTTAAAGTACATTGTGCCTGTATTTGATAAATTGTTGTACAATTTCAATCTTCGGATGGCCTGAGACCAGTCAGAAATGAAACCAAGACCGGTCTTTAACCGTCGCAAATGGGATATGGTTCTGCCATACGTTTGAGATCATATATTTAATTTCAGTGCTTAATGTCAATGTATATTTGCTATAAAATGTAACCTCGATTAACCATCCCCTGTAGCGTCACTTTCGACTTCAGCTACCCCCTTAGCATTGTCGGCCTATACAGTTCGGATCTAAAACAATCCCGAGTTCAAAAGTGACTTTGTATGATTCATAGTCGATGTCCCAATGTTAGCTATTCAAGAAAAGTATATGTCCTTCGAATAAGCAGCATTTGACTCGAATGTTGGCGGACTTGGCGACTTAAATCAAAAATTAAGCGCAAGGAAGGCTATTTTATCGGCATTTGTTATTTATTGTATTTTTAAAAGAAAAATTATGTTCTACATTTTAGAACGTCTTTGCTTCACTGATTATTCCTTACACTCAATTTTCATGCACACAGCAATAGATCAATATGCCAAACGTACAAAAAGGCCTGTATGAATCGAGCGGCTACTAATATGACAGTCGTTAATGATGGTCGAAATTGATTTAACGTCTCAAAATATATGCCCAAGTTGAGTCTTCTACAGAGATTGGCGCTAATTAGACGTAGCTTGTATTTTCATACGACAATATGGAATGAGAAGGAAACGGTTTAAAAGCAAAATGACGTTGATTGTATTAACCTTACATTAAATCTAGTTCAGCAAGGATCAAGAATTATGTCGCCAACATAATCGTATTGTTCATGATTACTGCAAACATCACAATTAAATTTCTCACGGGACTTTTAAACGTATTGTGCAACTTGATTATTGTTATGCTCTGCATGTGAACTAGAAGACATAATTCAATATGGTTGGTGTTCCTGCTCGTCACATATTTATAGACAGTATAATTATTTGACAAATGTGCCTGGGCGACTAGAATGGGCGACTAAGGATAACCTGGGATACTGCATGTCACTAAGAGTTTCACACAGTTGTCTTAAAGACAAACAAGAAATATAAAAAACTTGCGGAACAAAACCAGCGAACTAAAATAAAAACAACAGTCGTTTCTCTTCTAACTAAATGCGTGTTCGTGGAACATGAACGTCCACCGAAGTACGTGAGAAACGAAACTAAACATAAATCTGAACCAGATGGATAGAAGGTCCAAGGCCACAGCATTTTCCTCTTAAACACTTGCGGTGGGCATAACTATATATATATATATATATATATATATATATATATATATATATATATATATATATATATATATATATATATATATATATATATATATATATATATATATATATATATATATATATATATATATATATATATATATATATATATAGACACACACACACACACACACACATGAGGTAGAAATGCAACATGAAATCAAAAATCTGTCATAAATTTATTTTGAGATAGCAAATAGGCTATAGTTAGAAGTAACATAATTTGCAATGGAATTCATGCAACGTTTTGAGAGAGGGAGTAACAATTTATCATCATTCCATGTTGCAGAAACTCGAGGTTTAAAGGATCCCCATCAGGTTGAGAACCTCCAGGATCAGGCGCAGGTCATGCTAGGACAACATTTACGAGCACAGCATCCTACCCAACCCGTCCGGTATCTTTCTCAACGTTTCTTTGTAACAGTGTCTGTCTGTCTGTCTCTCACTGGCGTCACAATCATTTATTTTCTATAATTTTATTTTCTATAATTCCCAGTAGCTTATTTATACAAAAAATGTTGATCTTTCTAATTGGTTAAGAGAAGTTCATGTACTTTGATGGACCAATACCGACATGAAATATGTCTCCTACCCATGTTTTTCATCTCTATTTATGACTGCTGTTATCAAAAGCAATCTTTCCACGACTAACGGTGAATGTTAAAATGAAGTCAGATACGATTCTTTCGCTGATATATCCACTATTTCCTATGTTGCCCCGAATAAAAACGGACATTCTTGTACTTACACCTGCAATGATGATTTTCATAAATTGAAGTTAATTTCTTTTCTGAAGAATAAAATAATTGCATTATTGCATTGAAGCAAGTTATAAAAGGCATGCAAGTAGCAAGGGATACATTCCACACTGCTACTCATGCATCTAAAAGGAAATCTGATACTGATCTGTCAAATCAAATACTTTCCTTTAATTTTTAAAGGTTTGGACGTCTTCTCCTTATGCTGCCATCTCTGCGCTTTGTGGAATCAGAAAAGATTGAGAAGATATTCTTTGGGAGGACCATAGGGAACACCCCGATGGAGAAACTTCTGTGCGACATGTTCAAAAGTTAGGTCTGCTGAATAGGTGGAAAAGACGAACTCTGGTGCGTTTGAGAAGCGTTGCATTTAAACCACCCGTGACGACAACATGGGTTCAAACGTCTTCAAAGATATACCAAAGCTTCAGCTCACTATATAGCAACGTTCTGACATCTAGCGCATGAGTCCACTTGTCTGAGGACATTTGTCAATCACAAGGTTCTGATGGACGAAGCCCTTGCTTCTTACGTTTGGACATGACGTGCAGATAAACCAGTTATTGTGGATAAAAAATAAGCATATTTGGAATGTGCACATTAACCGGACTGTACAAGTTACTTACGTCTTTGGTTTCAGCAGGATTGTTTTATTATTTTGCTCATATTTGTTTCAGATGACTGTTAAATTCTTTGAAACGGGATCACAGCAATGTCCTAGAATTGTTTATTTAGATAGATGAATGGTCATGCATCATGGTACATGTTCATTTCCAGTACGTTTAACTTGTATATAATGTATGTAGGCGATAAGCTAATTGTTGTTCCAATATGATTAAATGTCTTAAACCTTGATTAAGATTATTCGCGATGCTGCAGCTGAACTTGCATTTAATCAGCAAAACTGAAATGGTTGCTTATACTTGTATTCATCTGTGCTCTAATAGTAATGAATCTTTGTTCCATCCGCCCATACCAACACCAATAATCTATATTTGATTCATCCTTGAAACTGAAGGACGTGTGTAGCATGGAGAAGATTCGATTTGAAATCATTGTGGGACAAATGTCAGGAACTCGCTGCAGCCTCTGCATCCACTGGGAGTAAAATGCCGGTTGCATCATTTATATGTTTAGCTGCAATATCGCGATTGATTTACTCTCTGTCATTTAAAATCAATGTTGAACGAAAAGGTACGTGGAAATGTATTATAGTTACTTCACATTTAAGATAACACAAATCTGATTTATGTCGTTTAAATGTAATATAACACAAGCTGATTTATGTCGGCTTATCTGCCAAAAAAAGAGATCAATTACTTTTTATCGCTGATGAAATAGTCACGCGCAAAGCAAAGACAACATTTATGCATCTGCATAATTTAAAAGACAGACTAGATGTTTTATTACATCGATTGCAATCATATTATCAATCAGATTGTTCCATACATAAAAAAATTCTCAGATCATCAGTAGAGATTAGCTTGAAATGCCAAATAGTTCCTCTTATATCAGCTTTCGCTATCACCATGTCTTTTTAATATGTGTAAGTTCTGGAGATCAAACTAACTCTTTTACCAATATTCGAGCCCCAAATTTTTACATGCGTGCTTCCAAGGTTTCTTACATTGGATATCTGCCCAATTCACCGTAGAAGGCATCCAAATTAGTAGCTGTTTTCATCCACTAATTATTATCTACGAAACTGTATATGTATATATATATATATATATATATATATATATATATATATATATATATATATATATATATATATATATATATATATATATATATATATATATATATATATATATATATATATATATATTGCTTTTCAGTTATTCTTTTCAGGTCAGACAATTGCATAATCTTTCGATATATTTGGAAAAGTGTTTGTAAATGTATTAATATAATAAACGTTTTTTATCAGCTTCATCACAATAACCCGTCTTATAAATAAAAACACCAATTTACTCATTACATCTGGTTATTTATTTATTGATCACTTGCATTACAAAACTATACAATAAATTCAATAATAATCACACCAACGGTAACTATCGTTTCGGACAGTATATGATGTAGCCCTGTCATTTTATTTTATTTTAATGATGTAGCCCTATTTTTTTTCCTTCTTTTCAATGATGTCGCCCTGGGTTTTTTTTCTTCAGTGATGTAGCCCTGTTCTTTTGTTTCGTTTAAATATGTAGCCCTATTTTATTAAATCTTTTCAATCAAGTAGCCCTGCTCTTTTATTTCTTTTCAATGACTACATAAACTTTTTGTTTCGTCTGTTGAATATATATATATATATATATATATATATATATATATATATATATATATATATATATATATATATATATATATATATATATATATATATATATATATATATATATATATATATATATATATATATATATATATATATATATATATATATATATATATCACATGGTCGGTACACTTTGTCTATAGTGTATGCAATTATGCAGTTTCATAATTTTGATATTATAACATGTGAACATATCACTTTATGTGATTCTGATTGTTCCAAATAAGCCAATAAAATTATTGTGTAGTATTCTCTTTACTGATTGGTTGCGATCATGGAAAAACTTTTTTAACCCCGCCTTCTGGAATTTTTGGTTCTCATTAAACCTTTTTGGCCGCCATTTTTCCCCCCGACTCATTAAAGGGAACTGAGCGAAAATGGTCTCCTCTGCTTCAATATTGCCAATTTACACACAGATGGGTTTGTTATGTTATGTATAACATATCATACATGAAAAATGGCAAAAACCACAAGACAAGAACAATAACAACAAGTAAAACTACCGGTATTACTCAGATGATAGCGAGGGTGGGGATGGGGATGGAGGGGCGATATATCTGAAGCATGGAATCCACCGTATATACAAGCTTGGTTTAATTGTGAACTTACTGAAGTAAATCAACTCACCTTTGTTTACAGAAGAATGTAGACATAACCCCTTTTCCCCAAGTGACAGAACTTTATCCAACCACAGCATATTTACGCAGTAAATATGTTATTCAAGTCCGACACAATCTTATGTTCCAAATCAAATACTGCAAATGTCCGGTAACAAATACATTACAGTAAATATGTGTAATTCTGCATCCAGTAATCTTATCTGTGACAACAATATTGCACCAGTGTAATGTTTAGTTGTGATGTAGAATTTCAACGTAAACACTGGCACTGTGTTGCGTTTATAGGCCAACACAAACCGGTACTGTGCACCGTATCAAACAATGTGACATCACACGCATTGGACATTTTGTGTTGACAAATGCTTTGTCTTTTGTAAAATGTTTTGTTTATTTGTATGGACGCTTATTCTTTAACTATTTCAACTTTGTTTGGGACTATCTTTTACGCACAACAATGAAAAATACAGCGTCTGTCAGAATGAACGAAATAATTCATTCTTCTTTATATCTAAATAATTTCTACGGAAATAAAACTATCTGATAAAAAGAATTTCGGATGGGTAATGATTTAATATTAAATTTATGAAATTCAATATTAAATCGTTGCCCATTTGAGATCATGTGTGTGTGTGTGTGTGTGTTTCTATCGAATATTTCACACATACCGAGCGAGACTGGTTCATCATCGTGAGAATTGTTCATTATTAATTTTAAATGTTTTTCATAAAGACAACAGAGCTTAATTTACTTCATGGCTTACCATTTTTAAAAAATATTTATTAATATTTCCACAATCATATTGCCACGAGTCACACATTTCAATTTCGTAACGTCACCAATGTGCGAGTACTCGTTGTACACTGTAGTCAAAATAAACAGTTAAGCATACCAAAAAAAATCCCCATATCGAAAAGAATAAACACGGTCTTTTAAATCGTTACTAATAATTCGTAAATCTAAGCCAAGGATCACGATCCAAAAAGGTGCGAAAAATTATTCTAAAATAGATGGCACTATCTTCATGGATACTGACCCCGAAGTAATTATTATGACCTGAGTTCTACGAGACCAACACTTTGTGGCCAGTTTTAACCATCTTCTTTAATTATAGGAAGCTTTGAAAGAAGTAAAACTTAATTTAATTATAAGAAAATTTCAGTTGAATGGGGTGGGTGGGTGGGGGGCGGAATGGATAAAAATGTTGATAAGCGTAATTTTAATACAACTTTAAATAAAAGTTCAAATTTTTAAAAATATTTTACAGCATAAAATAAAAACAAGTTTAGTTTTCTTAGCAAGTTTTGTCGGACATGTGCTAATACGGCCCTAATATCACTACATGACTGCTTGAGAGTCTAACTATTTGACATTAGTTTTGTAAGAACATGGACCACATCAAATGTTACATAGTGACGCACAAAAGTGTGAAGTCGACTCCTTCATAACTATCAGATATGTCCAGAAGAAAATTTAGCAGATTTGTTTTACGCTCCATAAGTTCTCACATGATACCTGTCACAATTCTTAAAGAAAATTGTGCTTATAGAACTCCTAATGGTTTGCCACACGTTTGAACTGAAAAAAATCACATGTCCTCGTTGATTACTGTAATGACAAAAGTAACCGCACACTTAAAACATCTTACCTTATTGTAGCTGAATACATAGTCACTTGGAACATCTAGATATCTTAAAACCTGAGGAGCCAATATGGACGGAATTTATGAGTTAAACCCAGTATCATAAGCGCTATAAAATGTCATCAACAATTTAAAAAAAACCACAACAACAACAACGTGAAAATGAACTAGAATGATATAAAGACCAGCTGCATGGTTAAAAGTAAATATTGTCGCTCGAGTTGCCAATTACCACACATCACGAATGCATATCCTCCCTGAAATGAACAATACACATTACTGCGAAATCTCGAGTATACTTGGCGTTTTACTGGTATTTATCATGTTTTTCTGAAGTATCAGGGATACGAGTGTAGACAATAACATTTGCTGGTGTGTTTACCTGTTCTTTATATTATAATGACACTAGATGAGGGTCACAATGAATTATTTCTAAAACTATCAAACCAAACGTCCGCAAATCATGAATCGAGCACCAAAAATATACAATTCTAGTTTTGTAGAGGACAGGTCAGAAAGAAAGAAAATTGTCAATGATTCATGCATGTTAGTGTTGTCTAAGAATACCATTCGGAAGTGCGGCGTTCTTAAGACACCATGCCTTAAGCCATGATAACCATTATCATCAATGTCTTGTAATGATCAATGTCTTGGGTGTTAGACGTCAAAGTTTTAAAGGTATACAACGGTCTTGAAGTACCGCACATGTTATATCTTGTTCTATGACAATTAGTCCCATAAATTACATAATTATAAATTTCCTTATTGATATATCTAGAGCGAGTATCGATAGTTCGTTTTCATGATCGATTCTTGTTTAACTATAAACAACATCCAGTAAGTACAAACGAAGACACACAATTTAGAGTTGGTTTATTTGATACAGATTAATTAAAGGGTATAATCACCTACAATTACGATTATCCCATTCCAATCATACCGCTCTGGTGGTCTAAGTGGTTAGACCGTCCGCCTCGGGTGCGGGAGGTTGCGGGTTCGAAGCCCGGCCAAGTATCACCAAAGACTTATAAAATGGTGCTAACAGCTGCCTCGCTAGGCATTCAGCATGAAGAGGTTATTGTTAGAATGTATTATTATCCTGGTGTCATGATAATATGACAGGGTGAGACATCATGATGTATGTGCTATAATACATCACTATAAACTGCCACTCTAAAGACATTCTAGCGATAAAACTGAATTTTCTTTAAAGCTACGCTAAATATCCAAACACACACACACACATTCCAATCTAAAGCCTTTTGAAGAAATATTTTTTAAATCAATGTTCCATAGTTACAGTTTTGTGTACATTGTTAGCTTTTTAAAATTAAGTCAAAAAGAATAGACAACCTTGTTAGTAAAAAGTATTTTTGACGATATCAATTTTAAAAATGAAAGTCAATATTGGGTACAGTACAGAAGCAAATCGGCAAATCGCTCATCGTTCATGGGAGCACGTTCTGTAATAAGACTTTATAAAATAGGTGACGTCGCATTGATGGGTAGAATAAGAACGAGTTTGACCGAATTGTTTCACCATTAAAGCGGCAGTGTGTTACAACGCAGGGTACGTCACAGGATAACTATGCCATATTTATAGGTTACTGCATTTGTATGGGAAAATATGAACGAGTTTTTGGGATGGAATACTACACGACCTTGGAAGTGCAGTATATTCATCCGACAATAAGAGTTAATATTTTCCCATACAAATGCAGTAACCTTTTTATTTTATGCTCAGTTTTCTTATTCTACGTAAGGCTTAATTATATAAACTAACTACACTACAAGAAACAAAGTAACTGAATCTATGCCGCATTCCAAACAAAATTCACAAGCGCAGATTCATCATTACACAAAAACATTATTAATAACTCCGACCAGATAAATTTGAACTTAGTGGTGCCTAGACATAACTTTTGAAAAAAAATGGCGTTTTGTTCTACTTAAAATTGAAATTTGGAGTCATATTATGAATGAATGCGCATTGCAACAACTTTTCCATTTGATCTGGAATGAATAGATTTTGGTATTTTTGTCGATTCTACGAAATTTCGTGATTATGAACTGGATTCGTCTGTGCAAATTCTATGTGAAATACATCGGATTGAAGCAGCGAGGGAGAAGCGTGTTCACAGCTGCAAGTGTGTTTGTGTTTCTGTTCTGTCATTGAATAATTTAAATCAATATGTGGGGAAAATATGAAGTCTTTCAACTGTAATTATCAAAAAGACACTATGGAATTTAATGTTTATTTCATTTTGAGTTCAGTAAGGAGGATGTAATTGAAATTGGAATATAGTCGAAATTACAGTACAGTTTCAAAATGTGTACTCAAGCTTGAGAACCCATGAAATGGCTCATGTAATTCGGATTCGCAGAACTAAGACAATACATTTTGAGGAAATTCAGGATGTAAAACTGTAAGTATATTTTTTGCCATTCTTACTACCAGGTAAAGGAGACAGTGTATGCCTTGTCACTTGCATGTTATTTTTAGGTACCCAGCAATTTTATGAAATCTTGCGTCTATCACCCAACTAAATCCGAAACATTGCATCAAATTCAACGCGGAATGTAGCAAGGCAGCTGGTATGTGGCAGCCTACGAAACATCTGCTTTAGTTCACTCAGAAACAAATTTAATCAACAAAATATAAAGATCCTACTACGCGAGTCAACATGATTTGTTTACAAATCAAAAGTGCTGGCGTCTGCGTCCATTGTTTGTTTACAGTAGAAAGTAGTTCCTTTATGAGTGCAATATGAATTGTGGGTGCGAGTTCAATATCGTAAAATACTGCACGATTCTGACAATGCAAAGATAACTGAGAAAACAATGAGCATATACTAATAAGGATTATAGGTTCAGTAACATCTTCTTGACTTGTATCTTATCAATATTCAGAACACTTTGCTGTATGCGGCTGGAAACAAATTTTATATACTACATTTAACTGAATATTTGCTATGCTAATTATTTTTTTGTCACAATCCATGTTTAGGTCGTTTATGTGGTTTTATGCTTATGTGGTTTTTTTAGTTTAGTTCATGAGAAGTCGTGCCTACTTTCTGATAATATTGAAATGATATCATGAAACACAGCGTCATTTAGTTATGATACGTCAGTTTTAAATTAACGAATTAATGCTCGCAAACTAGACGTGTAAAAGACATCATTTAGAATGTATGAATACATTCACTGAAGTAAACAAGTTTTTAAAAATTGTCAAAGAAATAATTTTTAAAAAAAATAAATGTTGCATTGTTCAGAATTTTAGAATGTTGGATGGAAATTGACAAAGTAATTCTATATTTTTAGTGTTTCACGTATTTAACAGTGCCAATTGCTTAAAATAATTATTTCATTATAAACATGATTCACTATCCTAGTTTTTTTTTAAAAAATTTATATCTCACTATAATAATATTTTATCTCATTTTATAACTATTTCGGACACACATAGGTGATCTCTGTTCCATCACTACAGGAATGCTATCATATAATAAAGTTATTCAAATGCCTTGGATTAATTATCAGTTTTATCAATGGCGTATACCATACTAAAATGTTCAGAGACAAATCATATCTTGCATTTTCCTAGCAATGTTTCAGAAAACCAAAAACAAGAATTTAATTTGTTTAGAAGCTTTTGGTATCAAATCAACACAAAAATAGTCAATTCTTAAATCTCAATAATAATGCAGTACAAAACTTCAAAAGTCATTAATTGCTGTTTAGTTTAAATATATTATATTGCCATTAATGTTAACAAATGGATCAGGCAACATGTTCTCACAAATTACGTTAAGCACTTCCCCTACAATGGATAAAAAATGTACATACTAAATGAATATAATTTCATACAACTACATGTAAACTTGCATGATTCAGAAGAGTGAGATGGATGGAGAGAGGGAGTTGCACAGAAAGAGCCAGAGACAGAAAGAGAGAGGGGGAAGAGATATGAATAAATTATTGGTCGTGGCTGAAACGGGACTTGATTACGTACATAAAATGAATACAGTTGCTAAACATTAAGGACGTAATGCATTTCTTTATCAGAATGGCAGTATTTAATTGAGTATCTTCGCTAGCCAAGGTTCCGATATGATAACCTCTTCTACACCTTGGCTGATCAAACATATATTTTAGTGCTTTGTCCTAGAGAAATCCTTTGGATTTCATGAGTTGCCTCCCTTAGTATGTAATGCCAAGTAACCTACAGCGTGTAACAGCGGTGCATTGTACATTGTCTGAAAATGGTGAAGGTAATTGACTTCAAAAGGATACTTTGTAAGTTTAACATCTAAAGTATAACTACATACCAGAGAGAAGCCATTACATGTTTATTTGAGTGGAAGGTATTTGTACAAAAAGGGACTGGCAGTGGAAAATTGCTTATTTATGAGTCCATTCAAGTTGTGTTCTCCCCTTTGTCTCGACTATGTAAGAACCGTGTTCAAATTTGAGTAACTCAATTTTAATTGGATGCGGTGACTTGATGAGTCTCTTTAAGTGCAATAATGTCTACGTCATCAAAATATATAGCGAAGAAATCTAATTTATGGCGAACAGATCTAATATTTAAATGTGAAAAAAGATGACGTACTACCCGTTGATGATGTAATATATACATCCTACAACTGTCATGTATCAAAAACACCGATGATTCAATATTACAACATATGAATGGTACAAGAAGGGGCAAACAAACATTATTATAACAGCGCCTTGATCGAACGAAAGAAGGAGATTGACAAATACAACGTCATTACAGTTTAACCGTTTCTTATCAGGTACAATTCTGGCTCTGTTGTGGATTTTGTTGTTCTAGGGTTTAACGCCATTTTTCAGCACAAGATAGGCCATATATGGCGGCCAGTATAACTGGTGGAGGAAGAACCCTGGAAAACCCAGGAAAGAACCACCGACCCACGAGAAGCTACTGGCAGGCTTTCCCACGTACCCACGTTAGCCGAGGCTCTGTTGTGGAAATGTCCGTTGTTTGTCTTCTGTGAGATATTAGAACAAGCAATAGCATGAAGTTTGATATAACGCAGATGATAGAACGGATTTTGCCTCGTGCTTTAACCCAAGAGAGGAACACATTTTATCTAATGTAATGTAATGTAATGTAATACAGTAAATACAACCTGCCATGCTCAAACGTAGAAGAACGAAGGGAGAGTAATAACACGAATGAAGGAAGAATGAATGGATATATACTGAAAGAGAAGGAAAAAGAAACAAAATAATATACGAATGTGTAAATGCTGATTTGTGATAACGATTCTCTTGAGCAATCTAGAGTGAAAATCGAATATGATTCAATATAGCTAATTAAAAAATAACACAAAGAGAAGAGAGAGCAAAAAAGGGCATTCCAGGGTTTGCATGTGAAAAATTGGGTATGCACGTACTGAAGTCATTTTTAATAATAATTTAATAAAGAAAAAAAACAAACCCAACTATGTATGAATGAACACAATAATGTAAATATGCATCGATCACACGGGCTACTATTATTAGATCACTGTACAAACACTCCTAACGTCTTTGCAGTAAAAATAAAACACCTGATTGCAATTTGTTAATTGATGTTCTTTCTTGAGATTCATCATTTTTTAAAATAACTTTTTGGAATTATTTGCATTTAACTTCGAATTTTACTAGAGTCAAGAAGCTTGAAAATCTATCCACACTATACATGAATAACCTCTGATCCATTACGGTCCAATATCCCTTAATTCATTTGTTTTATTTACGAATAGTTAAACCTTCTTAATGTTCTTTTTGTCTATGCAAAAGGCATAAAAATTAGATGAATCTAAGCTTAAGTTTGAATCAGCGAATTTAAGATAATTTTTACGTGTTATGCACGCTTTAGATCTTGAAAATTTTCAATCTAACCTTGGAAATTGTGATTTTTCACAAGAATTGGTCATATTCATATTTATTTATCTCTCTACAGTGCAACACATCACAAATTACGCCATAACAATGTAAGGGAGGGTTGAATGATATGCGTTGAACATTTCAGGCTAGAAAGCTACTTCGTAGTTTGCTTTCGAGTAATTTGGTAGAAGTAGATGCCGCAGACATGTAGCACGATGTCCCACCCTGTCACATTATCCTGACACCAGACCGACCAGTCCAAACACTAACCTCTTAATGCTGAGCGCCAAGCGAGGCAACCGTTATTACCAATTTTTTAAGTCTTTGGTATGACTCGGCCGGGGATCGAACCCTCGATCTACCGCAAACGAGGTGGACGCTTTAACCACTAGGCCACCGGAGCGGTCGCAGTAGATGCAGTAGTCGTGGTATTAGCACTAATAGAAGAATAAATAAGCAGGATAATAATAATAATAATAATAATAATAATAATAATAATAATAATAATAATTTTTAAGATTAATAATAATACTTTTTAGTAATAATAATAATAGTGTTTTTTTGCGATGTAGGCCATTGGCCCATGACATATTCATACATCATGTGGTACAAAAAGATGTTATAGTGTGTAACAAAGGAACATCTTGTTTATAATTAGTAATATACATGAAAGTAATAATTAGTACTTTTTTCGGATAAAAGTGAGATACAGGTATGTTGTTGTTGTTGTTGTTGTTGTTGTTGTAGGGTTTAACACCATTTTTCAGCACACGATAGGCTATACATGGCGGCCAGTATTAATGGTGGAGGAAGAACCCGGGAAAACCCCGGAAAGAACCACCGACCCACGAGAAGCTACTGGCAAGCTTTCTCACACACCCACATTGGCTGAATCCGAGACTCGAAGCTACGTAGACAGAGGTGAAATGGCAGTGATCCGTAACGGAGAGCGCTTTAGACCACTCGGCCACTCGGGGCCCCTGAGATACAGGTATATACTGCACAGTAATCAAAGAAACGGATTTAAGGGTAACCCTGAAACTTGTGTGAAGCAAGATTTTTTTATATTGATCTGTCAGTAGTAATAGTGGACGATATACGGACAATAGGAATATACATTACAAGACCACCCTGGGAAGATATACGGACAAGATTTTTCAGACACCCACCCACCCCGACGATATACGGATAATGTGAATTTAACATGGGGAATATAATATTGGGACTGTATACGGACAAGAGAAAGTGGGGTTGTTGTATAGGAACAAGAGGAAAGGAACAGGTGAGGTGACGTCACAGTACTCAACATTGGTAACAATGTAGCAAGGGGCTGACCTGAATACGCGCTCCTCTAGGGAGAGACAAAAACAGGAGAGATATAGACATAGACAACACATAGACATAGATTAATGAACATCGAGAGACAATGGACATTGAACATGGATGGGCCTGTCATGGGACAATGGGGAAATTATATAGGACCTGTCTAGGGACAATTATGGTAGAGGGCCAAACACAACAGAGACGGTATAGTTTTCCTATAGTATGTGCAGTTTCACATTTTTTATATTACCACATGTTAAAATATCACTTTATGTGATTCTGATTGGTCCAAATAAGCCCAAGAAATTATTGTGCAGTATCCTCTTTAATGATTGGCTGGGATCGTGGTAAAACATTTTTAACCCCGCCTTCTGGAATGTTTTGTTTTGAATGAACATTTTTGGCGGCCATTTTGAACTCGGCTCGCGAAAGGAAATTGAGGAAAATTATTTCGGCTGTCTGAATATGGATATGTTACCACCACGGGGGTTTGTTATGTCATGTAAAACAATATCATAATGACAAAAATGGCGTAAAACTACAAAACAAAAGCAACAATAAGAAGTAAAACTAAGGGTATTGCTTATTTGATGGCGGGGTGGGGGAGGGTCGGTATATCTGTAACAGATATAGAATCCACCGTATATACAAGTGTGGTTTAAATGTTAACTTAAAGAAGTAAATAAACTTACCTCTGTTCACAGACGAATTTGGATATAAATGGGTCTCTTGACTGACAGAATTTTATCCAACCACAGCTGATCTTTGCGCAGTGTATATGGAATGCAAATCCGACTCAAAAAGAAACGTGTTTACGTCTCCTGTGCAGTCTATTGTTCCAGTCAAATACTGCAAATATCCGGTCACAAATGCATTGAAGTAAATGTGGGAATTTCTGCATCCAGCAATACTAGTTCACATGAAAATGTCAACAATGCAATATTTTTTTTTCTGAAAGGGTCATCCTAGGGTAAACATGTATTCTAGGCCTACTGTGTACCGTATCTAACGATGTGGCATCACATCGCATTGATCATTCTGTTTTGAAAAATGATTTTCCCGTTATAAAATGTTCTGTTTATTCGGATGGAAGCTTTTTCTTTGATTTATAGTTTGTAAAAAAGTACAATCTACTTGTACTAGTTCAACTTTGTTTTGGACTATATTTTATGCACAACAAATGAAAGGTACACCGTATGTCAGAATGAACGAAATTATTCGTTCTTCTTTCTATCTAAATAATTTCCACTGAAATAAAACTATGTGATAAAAAGAATCTCAAATGGGTAATGATATAATATTAAATTTATGAAACTCGTTGAGTAATGTCCAGCTTTCGCTCGCCAAGGCTTGCAAAAGGTGGACGTTATTCAACTCGTTTAATAAATTCAAGTTTTATTTATAAAGTATTACCTAGACACGAAATTATGTCGGCGGTGTTCATACGTTTGCGTAATTGTAATGATGCTATAAATAGCTATAATCAAAGAATAGCCCAACTCCAAAATGGATCTACCAAAAGCAACGCTAAAATGACGAAATTGTCCCAGAATTTAAAGGAGACTAAACATATCCCCGAACATTAGGTTACATTGGTTTAAGCTAAAATGGATAAACCTAGTAACTATGTATAGTCTCAACTTGCGTGACCTAGTAACTATTTATAGCCTCAACTTGCGTGACGATCGTGGATAAACACCCATGTATCTATTTATAGTTATAACCTGTTGAAATTCCTATGAAAGCCCACATTCTATTCATAACTACAATTTGTGGAAAATTTGGAAAAAAACACTATCTATTTATAATCTTAACTTGTGTGACGTACCTGTTTATAAACCCTGGTATCTATAGCTATAACCTGTGGAAAACCCCAAAACTATAGTTACAGTGTCAAAATGTCCAGCTTCATCGACGTCACTGTGCTGGACACAAAGGGAATAATGACAACAGTGTTGCAAGTGGTTGACCTGAATATGCGCTACTGTAGGTAGGTAGGTAGATGAAATGTATTTGATAGGGATCAAGAGAGTTTTAAAGAGACAAAGACCAATACATACATGCAAAAAACGTACGCGCGCACACATACACACGAACACGCGCACACCACAGAGGGAAGAAGAAAAAAACAAACCCAAAATATACTATCTACAGAGAGGGAAAAGAAATAAGCAAACCCCAAATATACTATCCACACAAACGTACGCGAACGTATTGATACGTTTTGTGATCCACATGCGGTCAACGTTTTCATAAAAGAAAAAAAAAAGAAAAACAGGTTCGTCTAATATTGTTATGGTTGGTTTTAATCCAACTTCAATGATACCTGAAGCATTGCCATAGCCATGGTTTAAGGTTTTGTTTGTTTATTTTATTACAACCGCTTAAGTCGGTGTTTCAATGTGTGGAAGCCGCGCTCATCTGTCAATGCAGACGTATTTGTATACAAATACGGTAGTTAATGGAAAGTCAGTCAACCAATGAAAACGCGAACGCATCCCGCCTCGTGACGTAATTTCAATACCTCCACACTGGAGAGTGTGGTACTGAAATTACATCGCGAGTTGGAATGGAGCTGAGTTTACAAAGAATCATGAAATTAATACATTAATATTTAACAGAGTATACATCAAGGTAACTAAATATAGTAATATCAAGACATGGCATATGTAATGTATTTCAAAACGTACCTCAAGGGTGGCAATCTTCCATAGCGTGACAGCCTTCGGTTACGTGAGGAAATCTTCGTTCTTCTCTCCATCACGACACTTCGCGAGGGAAGGGTGTATTTGCGTGACTTTATTAGGAAATGAGGACATACGACTAAATATTCGTTACAATATACCATCCACAAACCCTAAAATCTACTATCCACCCTGAGGAAGTGAAAAAAAAACACCAAAATATACTATCCACGCATTGGGAATAGGGGAAAAAAAAACAACAAAATATACAATCCACACAGAAGGGAGAGAAAACAAGCCCGAAATACACTATCTACACATGGAAGAGGAAAAACACAAATCCCATATCTACTATCCACACAGAGGGAAGAAGAAGAAAAAAAAAACACAATATACTAACCATACAGAGGGATGAAGAAATCCATTATATACTATCAACAAAGAGTGAAGAAGGAAATGTTTTTTGAAGCACCCAAGCCCTCACTGACATTGACCAAATTTATTGTATAATCAAATTGTGAGAAATAACTCCAATTACTAAAATAACCGATGTAGAACTTATACATGACCTCTATCCGTTCCAGATCGCTTTAATTTTTAAGGACTGTAGCTGTGCATTTCTCTGTTTTAGAATTAAGTGTATTTCTTACCTATTTTTAACAGAAAATTTATGCATTTTAGTTGTGTCCGTAGGTGAGTCTGACTCTTAGATTTCATTTGCATCGATTGTCGCAGAATAGAAATAAAGTGGGGTTTTGGACTAAATGAATAAGGCACACTGTGTGAAAGATGGAAATTTATGAAATGAATTAATAAAGAAAAATATGGTGTAAAAATACAATGATTCTCACGCTCTCAACATACGATTGACCCAATCACTCTGCACAACATTCACACATTGAAAATAACCCCAAAATATGAATTCAGTATGAAATACAGATCCAAGAAACCTCATGGACTGCAAATACGTTCAAATATTATTATACACTACAAGAGAGATTCACATAATCTCAAGTATGGACTCCGATTAAGATTCAAAATAATCTTATGATATTCAAATGTGTTTCAAAATAATGTCATAAACTATAAGAGAGAATCACATTATCTCTTGGAACACAACTAAGATTCAAAATTATCTTATGAACACAACCAAGATTCAAAATAATCTTATGAACATAAAAATGCACCCAACTGGAACAACAATTGGACCAAACGTATGCTTCTAGACCCCTTGTACAGTCGCACGATTCCTTGAGTTGGCCCACACTCTTATCGGCCGCTTGCACCTTTATGGATCCACCACATGTACAGTCATACGTATACACGTACAGACAGCATAGTCCCCTTTTGAATTAGCTACGTCTACGTCCGTGGCTCAGACATACGTACGTACATACATACGTATCGACAGCATGCAGCCTTAAATACTCTGGAAACTCCAGACAGCTCTAAACAGCTTCAGATAGCTCTAGACGTCTCTAGTAAACTCTAGTCAGCTCTGGTCATAGTCACAGTCACAATCAGCTACAATAAAACCAAACTGGTCATAATAATAGTTTCTGTAAAATGTCTAGATATATGCTAATACATTAACCTCTAATATCGATTTGTAATTCAGAGTTCAAATCTGCGTTGTAATAAATGCATTATTACGCATATGACATTACAAACCGAATAAGCTTCGCATATCAAATGAAATATAAATTTAGCACTTACCCCTATGGCTGGAGAACAATGGAGAGGTTACACTCCTTGACCTGATCCAAAATGACCAGTGTCGGTTTAGAAATTGATCTTACTTAAATCCATAGGAGAGTGAGCAATAGTCAGGGCAAAATACCCGTGCATATCATGTTATTAATGCCCCTTCGTCGCAAGTAATTTCCGGCGAGGGACATGTTACTACAGTCGCTTACCTGGAAAAACACTTATTCACCCTAGATAACGTTGTACGCATGTACAACGAAAAATAGTCAAAAAGTTCTAAGGCAAAACCAAGTTTTTTTTGCCTAATTCTATGACATCGATCTTGAAGGCATTCATGTTTAATAATGAGAAGACATTTTTGTGAAACATTTTTCAAACTTAATTTTCCTAAAAGTGAGATAAGTTTTCTTTGCAAGGGTTGTTTTCATGTAACTGACATATTTTCACAATACCTATAGGAAATAACGTCAGTGAAGTTTAAAAAGACTTGAACGAAAATATCAAATATTGAGAAAAGTTTCAATAAGGAAAGCTTTTATGCTTTATTCTATAACACTATATCTAAATAAATGTCAGCTTTTATTTCCTCCGGAAAAATTCCTGAAAATTAACGCTTAAATGAATAAAGAGCTAAATAGTACCAAACTGGAGACTGCATTACCTCCCTTGACGTAAGTATCCACCTTAGATATTCAGATGACCAAAATTTCCAACCGACATTCTACCTATATGAAATAATATGAATTTTCATGGAAGTAAGTTCTTTTGAGTTTCTCTCGAAGGCGCTGATTAATTTGCGAAATCGATCGTGTCGCAGATGTTGTATAGATGTAGTGTACTCCAATTTTTAAGAACTGGCTGAAAACTCAAACGAATTTTATTTTTGTTTGGGGGGGGGGGATAATAGCAGTGGAAAACAAACATAAAGAGCCTTGACGGGACTTACAGTGCTGGATCTCATAGCCTTGTAGAAACGTGGAGAAGAATTTTCTATTGAGAAATCACTAAGTTTTCCATTTTGTGTTAGAATTGGTGGATGGAAATACAGGAAACAAGACTATATTAATGTTTCCCAGATGCTGTTATTTTAAGCCTGATAGAATCTGCAACATTTACATAATCGTTTTCGGGGCCCCGAGTGGCCGAGTGGTCTAAAGCGCTCTCCGTTACGGATCACTGCCATCTCACCTCTGTCTGCGCTGGTTCGAGTCTCTGATTCAGCCAATGTGGGTATGTGAGAAAGCTTGCCAGTAGCTTCTCGTGGGTCGGTGGTTCTTTCCGGGGTTTTCCCGGGTTCTTCCTCCACCCTTAATACTGGCCGCCATGTATAGCCTATCGTGTGCTGAAAAATGGCATTAAACCCAACAACAACAACATAATCATTTTCTTTTCTTTATTACTCATCCCTACACATGTAGCCTTCCAGCTCTCCCACAACCCCTAGAGGGGGTTTGCGAAGTACGTGTTTACTAGATAACATCGTCTGCTGACCTGATCCATCATGCCTTATCTATTATTGCGAGAGAACGTTGTTATATACTGTACCGAAAAGTTTAGGAAGACATTTGAGCCACTGCAGGGAACTGAATATCTGCTGAATTAAATCATTTATCGCACAATCCATCTTAATGTATGCAGTTTTATTTTTAATTGGTATAAAAGTTCTCTTGTTAGCAAGACGTGTCTAGTTCTGACTATTACTGAGAAGATGTCCTGAAACAAATCTGCTTTTATTCAGGATAGATCAGTTTTATATTAATTGATTCAAAGCTAGCAAACTTGACGTGCAAAGGTCAAAGCTAGCCAACTTGACGTACAAAGGACAGAACTGAGAATGTATGAACACAATCATTGGAAGAGACAAGTTGTGAAGAAAAAAAATGACATAGGAATAATTTAAAGTAACTACAAAATAAATATTGGAGATGTCTCAATTTAAGGATGCTGGATGAAAATTGAAAGAATTACTGTGTCTTTTGATTGTTTTTTATGTTAAATAAGAAGCTGATGTAAATATAAAAATAGTTCAAAGACGTTGCTTCTTCTTCCAGTATCAAGCCTTGACAATGATAAATCGTTTACCTCTCTTTATGACTATTTGAACAGAATCACGTGGTCTCTTGTTGATATAGGATATTACCCTTCAATGAAATCACTGAAATGCTTTGGTTTAATATCAGTTTTACCAGTGAGTAATAACGTGATAACATGTAGACTCTGATAAATATAACAACACAAACATATCCTTACTTTCATTTTCCAAGCTAATTTTCAGTAACATATTAATAACAGATCACATTATTATGCAAATTAGCTCCGAAACAGTTAATTTTTTAAAAAAACTACTCCGATAATGCATAACTTTAAGTCACTGATTATTGTAGAAACATCGAGACATGATTGGATTTACTTAATATTAAATCACTGTGCCTACACGCCTCTCATCTATGAAGTATACTGAACACCCGGTGCGAAGGCATTTATTTTCAACAAAATTAATTTTCTAATTAATTACATTTTTAAAAATAATACACAATTACAATATTCATTGATAAATGAGCAAAATACATGATAAAAATATGCATGTGCATACATGCATGTTTACAAGGAACTATTTTTCATTAACTGGTTAAATTTGATCCAATTATCATGCGTTAAAACAATTTATAAAGTTTTGTACATTTGCTATTGTAAGTTTTCAGTATAAAAAAAGAAATTTTGTTTCTTTAATGTTTTCTCTGTTACCATAATTTACTCATTTTTCCATGAATCAATATTTTTATGGTATTTTATCAATAAAAATGGATCAATTTTTTTTTTACAATGTCCAGCTGAACGTGTCACAGCTTATATATATTTTCCATCCAGCATCCACAGCTCCGCTGGCCTAGTGGTTAGAGCGTTCGCCTCGGATGCGAGAGGTAGCTGGTTCGAACCCAGGTCGAGTCATACCAAAGACTTTAAAAAAATGGTACTAACATCTGCCTCGCTTGGCGCTCAGTATTAAGAAGTGTTAGGACTGGTCGGCTTGGTGTCAGGATAATGTGACTGGGTGGGACATCATGCTATATGTCTGCGGCATGATGCCCTAATGCTAGACATCAGTATAAACTGCCACACTGCAGACATCTAGCATCCTTAATGCACCTTTTTATCAGAATCGATTTCAGTCTAAAGGAGGACATATTTTTTGTCCGTTTCTAAATTTAGGAAATGTCTCTGTGTTTTTTTTTTTAATCCATTCTATTAATTTTACAGCAGAACATTACGTCAATATTGAAGGATTCGGTGATGCCTAACAAATTTTGGACACTATACACTTACAGGTATACTGGTCATGACCATGGTCCGTTTTCTGTGTACATTTGGGGCCTGAACGTACAGTGTCGTAGAAATATGTTTCTCTTGACGGTTTTTCTGGCTATTATCGGGTTTGCATACTGCGCACAAAATGCAGACATTTTGAGTCTGTACCAGCACAAGACTGCAGGAGATGTAAGTTGATCGATTGACTAGACTGATTATTTCATCATTATCTGAGAAATTGTTAATTTCATTGACTGGTTAGTCAGGTGACTCTGTGGCAGAACGACTATTTCACAGAGTTAGTTTTAATACCATGGTAGTAATATAAAATAAAGCTGCAGTCTCGAAACAAGAGACATAAAAAAATGTAAGTTTGCTTTAAATATTTTGATATTGTTGACTTGTTTATTGAACAATTATTTTCAAACGGTGTAGACTTGATGCTTCTAAATAAATCCGAGGTTATCTTACTTTATATGTAAATAAATGTAAAACAAGCTGATTTTAACCTACCATTGTGCAAGATAAGTTTACGAAATAAGGTTTCAATTTTATTTATCTATCCATCGTAACAAGTATTTTGATTGATTAAAATTCACATCAAGTGACGCAAAGGACTGCTAGTCGGTACTTCATAATGCCAGAAAGAACTACCTATGAATTTGCGTGACCTTGTTTGATAAAACAATATTCGTCAGCAATATTTATAATATAATTCTGCTATTTCTTTAGATTCGCTATTGTTTTATATCCTTTTGAAACTTTAAACATGGTACTTCATATTTACTCGAAGTCATCAGCTTGAAAATCGATTACTATGCAAGAAATTTTTTCTCTAATTTACGACCGTCCAATTAGTCTGCGATAAATATTGAATCTTTTTGACTTCACGAATCTTGTAAAAGATATATATATATATATATATATATATATATATATATATATATATATATATATATATATATATATATATATATATATATATATATATATATATATATATATATATATATATATATATATATAGATAGATAGATAGATAGATAATGTGTGTAAGGTGTAAGACAAATTATTTTAATTAAACATAAGCATCATAAATAATGTAAGAGTTTTTTTAAATAGCAAAATAGAATTTGACACAGGTTTAAAAGTTTATATACAGCTATTTCTCTGTTAGTTCTAGTTTACACGCTTAATTTGATACTTTCAAAATCACAATAAATATATGGGGCTTTTAATTGGTGTTGATGGTTCCATAATTTTGTAAGAGAACCCTCTACATTAACAATAACTATCATATTATCATTATTATAATGCAGACTTTTACATTCTGATAACTTTGCTGGATTATTGAGAAGAAAAAAATCAAGTATGTTTTCTACGGATATATTTATGCGGTTTGACGTTTATATATCTGTGATAACACCAATTTCGAAAACTATTGTTTTCCAATGTAATGGAACTTTCCATCTTTGTAG
Source organism: Sinohyriopsis cumingii (assembly GCA_028554795.2). NCBI lineage: Eukaryota > Metazoa > Mollusca > Bivalvia > Unionida > Unionidae > Sinohyriopsis > Sinohyriopsis cumingii. The sequence continues at coordinate 79,883,095 of CM068827.1, forward strand.
TTACTGAGAAAATCATTACTAACTAAACAGGTATTTTGCTGTTGTAGTTATTCTAGTAAAATTGTTTTTCTTTTTATACTGCCATATTTACTGATATTTAAAATTCATCTTTTTATATTATCATTATTTACAGCACGGCATTTAAACCAGTCAATGAATCTAATCATTTTGATAATGTGATCACTCTGAGTAGTTCACACAGAATCTAGGGCATACAGGATACTAATGTAGTCTTTATATTCACTTTTACAATCCTTTTTATTTCTAGCTCGTTCAGGCAAACCTATGCATGAGCGCTCACTTGCTATTTGTTTACTGAAATAAAGCTTTACTACAGCCTAAAACGATTAGTGTCATTCATAACTAACATCAATTAAGATTTCTGGCTAAGAGAATAAAGCACAAGACATTTTTCATGAACTGGAAAATCCTTTCATACTACAATGTATTGACTTGCACTTCATTTTGGGTGTTATCTAGTAATTTGAACGGTTTTCAAAATATCAACGTATAGTGCTAGTTTGGCGATTTTTGAACTTTGATTTTTAATGCTCTCGAATGACAACACGAGAACATTTGAACGAAAATAAATAGAGATCTAGTTTCCCACATGTGTACTATTGAAATCGTTTTGAGAAAGTTCAAACACCAACTAAATAACGTAACACCGAACAGGGAACCTATTATGGCACCGGGACTGGAGGAATGTGCCAGTATCCACCACCAGACCTTCCGCCAGTAGCTAAAACTCATGGAATGCGCCTGGTGGCTCTGAATGCACCGCAAATGCACGCCTCCCTGGGATGTGGAATGTGTTTTAAGGTAAGCTGCAGATTACTTTATTCAATGTATATATTCTTTAGTTTAATTATTTCTCGTATATTACTGTGACAAAATAACCTAGAAACATACCACTGTCGATGCCTGAATAGCGCAGACGTAACGTGCTCGCTTTGATCTCTACGGTTCGAAATTTTCTCACGATGAATGGTATGTGTCGCCCATCCAGACTGCGGTTTTCTTTACCTCTAATGACATTTCAGGACAGCATAAGAGCCTTCGGGCGTATTTCGTTTAAAACCACTGTAGAACCAACGCATTATCAAATCCAGTATACGTTCATCGGGAAAGCCGTTGCATCTCAAGCGGGTGTGTGATATCAGCAGATGTAACGATAAACGTAGTGTACAGTGTGATCAGATCATGTCAGATACTCTATATCGTAGGACCCCGGGTGGTCTAGTGGTCTAAAGCGCTCGCCTTTACCAATCACTGCCATATCACCTCTGTCAGCGTGGGTCTGAGTCTCGGGCTCGGTCAATGTAGATGTGTGAGGATGCTTGCCAGCTGCTTTCCTTGGGTCAGTGGTTCTTAACGGAGTTTTCTCAGGTTCTTCCTTCACCAGTAATACTGGCGCCATGCATAGCCTATTTTGTATTGAAAAATGGCGTTCAAGCCACAACAACAACAACATCAACATGCTCTGTATTGGTGACACATCTTTTCGGATTATTGCATTAAACACGTTATGCTTTATTGCACAATTTAAAACTTTCAGCTCAATACTGGACTCTTTTTTTTTACAGCATTATAAGGGTAAATGAGGTAAACTATATAACACAATATCTATTGATGCACAAAACAAATGTACATCTATTCTTATTGGTTTTATACGAATCTTTGTTCATAAACACACACACACACACACACACACACACACACACACACACACACAAATCAAAGCTCAAGGCATTTAATCAGAGATTTCACTATTTAGGCTGGGTGCAGACGGTCAGCAGTCTGCACATGACAGCTGGCTGGTAGTTTTTGCTTTTGCTTTTCAAGCGTCGCAGAAAAGAAGTGTTGGTCTTTTGTTGCAGTATGAATTATATAGTTATGCATAGTCTTGTTTTTAATCCAATAAATCTGTTTCAGTCACACGGCTAATGCTTCTTCGTCTAGAGAGCTGGGGAACATTCATGTAACGTTATAAAGTAGTTCCAATCTTGCAGACTGCGTAATGACATTGAATCAGAAAACGCTACTACGCGATACAAATGTCCATATATTGCAACATCCTCAGCAATTGTGAGCGTGTCGCTTGAGAAGAAGACGTAACATGAAGTTAACACTCTAAATATGAGTTAGATATATTCTGAAGATGAAACTAAAATATAAGACAGAAGTTACAATTAACATTATTTTGAAAACACGAAGATAATATTTACTACTTTCAAAAATGACCACTTATTAGACATATATATATATATATATATATATATATATATATATATATATATATATATATATATATATATATATATATATATATATAGAATTATGAAAGGATAGTTGATGCCCTGTAACAGGTAAGTATTGATGACATCAATATTGCAGCATCTTAAAATCATTCCAGTTCTCAATGTTACAATATGAACTATAACTGACATGTGGCTATGCGAACATAAGAAAGATATTACAGTTTAACGTTTAAGAAAGTGAGATGGACAGTTAAGTGAATATATATTCTATAACTTCCCACAGGTACATGCTACTGGAAAAGGTTCAGGAGCAAACCCCATTCATGGCGATTTCATGGTATTTGTAAAAGATGTCTGTCCGGAATGCCATGCGGGTAAGCAATCACATCATTGTGTCCCCATTTATTATAATTCAATAAATATGTATGTAACGTATTGTAATTTTCAATTGATATAACTTATTCCATGGTTGATGAGTTAGATTGTAAACCACGAAATAAACCCTAACTAACATGTCTATTGATATAACTTATTCCATGGTTGATGAGTTAGATTGTAAACCACGAAATAAACCCTAACTAACATGTCAATTGATATAACTTATTCCATGGTTAATGAGTTAGATTGTAAACCACGAAATAAACCCTAACTAACATGTCTATTGATATAACTTATTCCATGGTTGATGAGTTAGATTGTAAACCACGAAATAAACCCTAACTAACATGTCTATTACTCATAACAGAAACGGATTTCCACAAAGGTAAATACATTTCGTTCTTTTTTTGGGGGGTGGGGGGTGGGTGGGGTGGGGGTAATTTCATTGTTCTAGAAAGCACACAAAAATCGGGGAAAAAACCCACCCCACAACAAGCTCTCTTAAATCAGCACCCATAGATCTTTGCCAAGTTTTGGGCGAAAGAAAAAGAAAACGAATGTTTCGAGTGGTGACGAGTTTGCTGTTGCGTGTTACATGTATTACATGACAAAGCATCAATTCGTCTTTTAATTTTCATATGTTCACTGAAGCCTCCAATAGTTAAACTTTACTTTTCCAAATCCAGCCAAGCTTTCTTAAATACCCAACTCCGTCATGCAAAGAGAAATCGAGTTCGAAACTGCAACACACTTGTAGTAGAGATTCGTTGCTCAAATTATAATGAATCACTTTACTGTTTTGTGTGTATCAGTCATTACACAGTCGTTCTAGCAAACCATAACTATTCAGTAAAAGTTCAAACATTAATACTAGCAAGAATACGGCGTGGGGTGAGAGGGACATAACTCACGCAAAAACTGTGTAAAGAAGCTGGCCATAACACTAACGGTAGTAAAAGGACCGTGAGAGTTAGTTGCGTAGTTCTGTGAGTAAACAGTCTGAAACTAAAGCTAATATTTACTAAGCGTATATGCAGTAAGTTTTCCAGAGGCGGTCACGTGATCCCCACTTGACTTATGCAAAATAGCATACACACTTATATCGTTTCGATCACCCTAACAAGCGTTATACGTGTTAACTCTATAGATACTAACTTGTAAAAAATCACATAGAAAGAAACATGGATATAGATTAGAGATGTGTCCAGATGACACTAATGAAAGTGCCAGTATAGTATAATTTGAAGAGATCTTTATTTACGATTCAGTTTGCAATTTCTTCGGCCAAACGAAGTCAAAGTTGAATATGTTGAAAAGTTCCTGAAATACTAAGGTTGGGAAATAATTTTATTTAACCTAATACATGAAAAGTTCCTGAAATACTAAGGTTGGGAAATAATTTTATTTAACCTAATACAGTTCTTTAAAAATTATACGACGGAAAGAAATTATTATTTGCAATGGCAAGCGTTTCAAGAAAAGAAGAACAGAGGCCATACCTCATTCAGAGGTGAAAATCCGAGCCTGACTAGTGCCTTATTATATTAAGATGCTCAGTCAAGTTTTCATTTCATGAAGTCTTCAAAATTATGGAGAGGAAACGTAATTCATTCCTGTAATACGGGCGCACATACAGACAAATGATCATGGTTTTCCCAAAAAAGAGAACGTGACCGGTCCTATATACGAAAACTCATACAGCCCCGTTGACATAGAAAGCAGGTAATGATCAATAGTTTTACCAAAACAGTGCCGGCTGTCGTAAGATAATACCTTTTCTTTGGTGGTATAGGGTCCCTGGACTTCGCTGAAAATGGAGACGGGCGCTGGGCCATAGAAATTCAAGCTGTGCAGTGTCCGGTGGGGAATACAAAAATTGAATACAAGTTCCAAGGATCTCATCAGTACTATCTGAAACTTCAGACCAGAAACTCAAGGTATGGATAGTGTGTGTGTGTGTGTGTGTGTGTGTGCAAAGTATGAACAGTTGAGGCATACTGCTGCAGCTAGACGGGCTTACATGCAGACAGACTACATGCAGATAGAAGAAGTTATTTAACGTCAGCACTTGACATTTATTATTGAAGACATTATTGTGTTATCCAATATAATTAGAAGTCATTAACGTAATTGTCGAGGCCCCGAGTAGCCAAGAACATGTAGTCTAAATCGCTCCCTATTACGGATCACTGTCATCTCACCTCTGTCTGCGTGGGTTCGAGTCTCGGGCTCAGCCAATGTGAGTATGTGAGATAGCTTGCCGGTATCTTCTCATGGGTCTGTGACTCTTTCCGGGCTTTCCTAGGGTTCTTCCTCCACTACTAATGTGGCCGCCATATATAACCTGTCTTGTGCCCTACAACAACAATAACAACGTACTTGTCAAAATCCCCCAACACGAAATGTACTGGGTGTGCATTATTATAAAAATATTATCGATTCTAATTGAATGTATGTATGTATGTATGTATGTATGTATGTATGTATGTATGTATGTATGTATGTATGTATGTATGTATGTATTTTGGTATATTAACGTAGCTTTAACAGTTTTCAGTCATATTCTTACGACGTATGCAGTGTGGCAGTTTATAGTGATGTCTAGCACTGGGGCAACATCATGTCCGACCCAGTCACATTATCCTGACACCAGACCGACCAGTCCTAACACTAACCTCTTAATGCTGAGCACCCAGCGAAGCAGCTGCTAGTACCATTTTTGTAAGTCTTTGGTATGACTCGGCCAGGGTTGAGCGTAGAATTGCATGCAAAATAACTTTCGACGAAAAAGAGACTATCTCTTCCTTCAGACAGATCAGATTTTTTAAAAGCACACAATTAAAGCAAGAACTAATTCAACATTTCTCCACAGGCTCCCAGTAACGGAAGTGTCTGTCTTCCAGCCACACAGTCAACGATGGGAACACATGAAGAGATCGGGTGACGGGTTTTGGCTAATGGGAGATGGGACCTGGGAAAAACCTGTACAAACTCCGATGCGTATTCGGCTTACAGCACCTAATGGTGAAACTATTGAGGACCATATCCCCAAAATACGTATGTATATCACTTAAAGTGGAATCAAATTTATTTATTTTTCTTTATGTTTATGGTCCGTCTTTCGTCTACAAGCTCGAAGATGTTTTCTGCATGATTGCTCTTATTTTTATTTTATCTGTCTTTCCTTCTATTCCTTTTCTTTTCGTTTTACTGTCATTATCTTGACTGCCTTTCCATCACGATATGTTATTTATGTATGTGTTAAGAACCGATTAATATTTGCTTACTATGAACACGTTCTTTCCCTCTATTCATTCCTGGCAGAATTCAAGAGATTTTTTATGAATTTAATTATATTTCTATTGCTATTCGACAGCAACCGGCTTTTGCGACATGCTATGCTTTTTTTGCGGACTCCTCCTGCGGAAATCATACCTATTTATACATCATTATTCGTTTGATTATCATGAATTTAAGCATAATAAAAAAAACCCACAGGTAAATATACAATTCAAACACGTTTAAAATCACTACGCAAATCGAAGTCATTCAAAAATGATCAGATAACAAATATCTGATTTCAAACATTGATCCGAAACAAAAGATCGAGCGAAGGGAGGGCCAGTTGTTATATGCCATCTAAACCTAACGGACGTTAACGAAGATTTTTAAATAAATTTTTTCCTACATTCGCACGACGACTTAAGTTTTACAACCTATTATAAAAGCCTTTCCAGTATAGAAAAGGGAGTCTATTTTAGAAAGACAAAAAAAAAAACAACTTCCTTTTCCCGCGATCGAACGAAGCATTTCGTTGAACGATAATTTGCCGTATTGGATCAATTCTCCATAACGTCTAACGGTGCCAGTCAGTAAACAGAACGCATATTACGTCACACATATTGCAGAAGTCAGCGTTCTATTGGCGTTGTCATAGCTACTTGCATTGTGTCTATTTACTGAACCCTCCTTGACTCAATCGTGTGCGTGAAAGATTTTTGTGACATTTGTAAACAAAAGAGCGCACTATTCCCACTAAAACACAGTTAAATTAACACTAACATTTATTTTGCGTGTCTGTTGCTACTTTCTTCAATCCACCAGTTCAAAATTCAAACCTTTATGACATATAACAGTGACCAAACTTTTTATATGTCGCTCAAACATATTAGTTATTAAAAAGTTGTAGGGCATCTACAACGTACACTATGTACTAGAGTTTTTCCGATTGTTAGTACGTAGGAAAATTTTGCAACTTGTTCTGATTTGACCCAATTGCTAACACATTATTGGCATTTTTTATTGTCCATTAGTACAACTAGACGAAATTTGACTAAGTACGGGCTTGCGTTCTTGGGAGTGCACGATATCCATGGCTAGCTTGCCGAGTTCCTTGCCATCTTGCCTCTCTCGGACATCGTATAACGACGGAGATGTGGAACAATTTCCACCCGCCTAAAGCGACGTGTCCCGATGTGACGTCATCCTTGCGACCAATTGCAACGGGCACTACATACTGCTTGGGTCGACACCTAGTACCGTCAATAACGGACTGAAATCAACTCTTTGTTAACATGAGTGTGTGTTGGGTCCATTCCCACTCATGAAATCCTTTCATTCAGGTCGTTAGGGACATAGAGTCCTACGACCTGACGGCTAAATTAGCAGTGCTCCTTGAGCACATAAACGCCTGGGGGATGTGGCACTAATTAATTCTCCCAGGAACATTTAGCATCCCGCTATGCGGGGACAAACCCGTCGCACATGTCCTTTTGGGCGCACGCGACGTAAATTCAAGTAATCAATCAATCAAAACTCTCCGAATCAAGTAGCGGAGGTGCTGATTTGTGTCTTACCGTGCATACAAATATACAATGATAAAAATACGTGTCTTCTGCGTTGAAGGGACAATACAATTAATATTAAATTGATTCATTAGAGTGCCTTCGTACTTTAGAGTACCAGAACAGGGTGCCTTTATTACACTTGTAGCGAGTTTGAGTTATCGTTTCTGGATCATTTGCTTACCTCATATTAATCACAATGAGAAAAATGATAACAACCGAAAATATTCGGTTATTGATACGAGCAAAATCTGGTATGCGTTATTTGCTTAGCTATGTGCGATTTCACACGCTTTGATAGCTGGAAGCTCACTACTTTTAATTACGAACACAGAACCGGAATACTTCAGGATTTTCCGTCAAGCTGATTTAAATAAACAGTATATTAATAACTCCTAGTGCAATGGCTGCTTTCTTAGATTCATTCATGCATTTGATATGTATTTTAGTCGAGGAAATGTTGGAGAGGTTTCGATTGACATAGTAGCTTAAGGTTCCAACGATAGGTTCCTAAATGTGTAACGTTTACAAAAGGTGTACAAGTAGATGTAAAATAGGAAGTGGGCTAATATCTTTCCTTTTTTAACAACTCATATCATTGGGACGTTTAAACGTTTATACACTACAGTCGACTATGGCGTTAACACGTTTTATTCATGACAGTTATCTAGGGCGTTAACAAGTTTAATTACACCTCATAGCGGTAGGGTATGAAAAGTTTTGCACTCCATATCGATTGCGGTATGAAAGTTTTACACTTTATATTGATTGAAATATGAACATTTTTTTACACCTGATATTGTTTTGGGTAAAAAACGTTTTTTTTATACCAGATGCATTTACGAGACTTGAGATATGAAAAGTTTTTCAGTTCATTTTGATTGGTGAATGAAGTTTTTACACTTGATATCGATTGGAGAATGAAATATTTTTGTAACCTAATAATGACTGGCACACGTAGTCATTTTGAAAGTTGTGTGTAGGTGTAACACATGTATACGCGACTGCCTGGCAGAAGTGGGAACTCCAACCGACCTTTTCTAAGAAACCGAGGAAACCGAAGAGCGTTGTATGTAGGCTATTCATTACGAAACAGCTGGAGACAGCCGCGCATATGCAAGTGCACGTGGAGGACGTCATAAAAGTGAGCGCTCTTTTTTAAGGTACTGCTACATCCTATTGTGTTCATTGAATAAATTGAGCAGTTGCGGTATACTAAAGCGCATTGAAGAATATTTGCGAACGAGGATTGGATGATCCTTTGTACGTTATCATGGGATAGACCTCGGCGTGTGGAGCTACATTTCAACACGTAAGCGCATGTCATCACGGTCTACTGTTAACGTGAACAATGAAAATATCAGCTTTGTAAGGGTTGTCCTGTCTGTTTTGCACACGACCAGTAATAACAACGACCGGACAAGTACGTAGCGCTAGCATCTGGGTAACTCGACGTTTCCGACAGTGGCAAGTTTAAACGTCCAATCCGACCATCGCGGTCATCGTCTTTAGCTGGAAAGACGGACTTTTTGCCTGTTGTGCTTCAGCATTCTGTAGACCACCTACTGCTTCTCGACAACACAGGCACCGAAGGTGGCTGCGAAAAGAACTACGTCCAGATAAATGAACTAAGCGGCTTTGTACACGGTCAGTAACAACACAAAGTGAACTTTGCCACCTACTCTACCTGACAATCGATGTTATTCTACTCTGTCGTGCCCTTATTCTTTCATCTTATGGGCGTTCTGGTACCCGCTCAGTTGCTCGACCAAAATATGACTGAACTGCTTCACAACACCCTGCATACAGAGACGCCGCCCCTCCACCCACCCACACACCTCACACCTACTCTATGCTTAATAAAGGTGCCAATAAACTTTCTGCAAGAGCTATCTATAGCTTTTGGGTGACATAAGCAGCCTCCGCTTACAAATAAATGCCATAGCGTCGTCTACTTTGAAAGCTTTCAATGTGGCCAAGGACTCAGCATCCCTGTAACTGCTAGCTACATCAGCCATGATCAGCACATATGTTTACGCCTATCGACCTACATTGTCGAGCGTAAAAATTGGACTGGATAGCCTATGTAGACGTTGCTAGATAAATAAGACACTTGACTTGCTTTTTTTAAAACCTTAGGATGGCAGCATTAGATATTTCCAGCTCCTGCAAGTTGTTCTGGTTTATGTTAATGCACTTGTCATTTTAGAAATAATTGTTGACTATGAAGGCGCCGACGCTGAACCCCTCCGCTATCTGATATGCGAGATATATCTATGGGTTGCACGCTGGCTCTAAATATCAAGTATGAAATATATGACAAGACCAAAATGTTACCAAATGCCCGAAGACGCAAAGGACTGCTTCCGCATCGCCTAGCGGCCGCGAAGAACCTACCTTGTTACTGGCGGACCTGTCCTTAAGAGTAACTTACAGTAACTCTTTTTCTTAGAAACTTATAAGCTGATTTTCCCAAAAGTTGAGATTATCATTTACTTTTCTGCAGGACCATTTACTGAAATCAGCTTCGTCTGTGACTGAAAGAAGAGCGTACTTCTAAAATAGTCAAAAAGGTCAGTACAGTATAGCTGGTGTCGAACAAAGAACGACCCAGCACAGTTTATTAACAGCTTACGGACCATTTATCCTCTCTGCTCTTCGCTGTGGTGACAGTGGTGAACGTCCCAGAATGCTCTGTGGTTTCAGGCCTGTATTTGGTTTTACAACGAAAGAGCTTATTATCGGAATAAAAATGGCCCACAAGCCCGGGCGTTTAGTAACATTTCATATAAACCTCCTACACATTGTTCACGTGGGTGGCGAGTACTTTGAAGCAATGTGAGCCGTCTCGGTCATACTGACGCAAACTCTGAGAGGGCGGCATTTCAAAGTTTCCGATAAGTATTGTATGCGACAAAAATAAGCCGGTTATGGTGCTGATTGTCATGATCAACTCTGATTAATCGGAAGTATGTAGCTAGCAATACCTACACAGGTTACTCCGACAACTTTCATACTTTGCACAGAGTTTGACCTTTAAAGGAAAAGAAATTTCCCAGGTTTCCTCACTGGATATACTGGTAATTTAAAACGACTTTTATATCTTAAGTATTGTTCAAAAACCTTTGAATTCCGGTTATTTTTGTGTGTGATTAATGCGTGTAACTTGGGTTACACAGCTTGGCCTCACTTCAGAAGTGTTTGTCTCTAAAGACTGCTAGCTCGTCTTGGTCGTTTTTACTTCCTGGACTTCATGGGTATAAAGGAAGAAAGAAAGAACCAGACAACATATTTACATGTTATGTTTTGTAATTCATTTATTACACTCTCACATAATGGTATTGTCCACTCTGGAAAATGAATTTTTCCTATTTTATCAAGTGCTAATGTTAGTGTCAGCAGTCAGTCTAATCAGCTGTCTGCTTTAATTAGTGCATAGTTTCCTTAATTACTACATATACAGAAACTTCAGTCACATTACTTAAAGGAAGCATAGAAGTATGGTTGCATTGGCTTTACTGTGCATGTTGTCAACTCAAACAAAATTTACCTTATCCAGCTCTCTTTCTCAGAAGTACACAATAACTGTAGAGCGGGGGCCACAGTGAGTTTGCCGGGTCTGGATAAATGCGGCGTAAATTCTCAAACTCGCCTAGCGGACTTAATGGCAGCCGGTGATCGCTCGAGCTATACGATGAAGCTGATTTTTGCCAAGTATGTGGCACGAGACGAACTGTCGGTCTACCGAGCAGTGTCAGGCTCAGGATGAACACACAAACGCTGCTAAAATCGATGTCTCAAAGCCCATCTCCACGTCCGCCGCATTGCTATCTTCGACGCCAAGGAGAATTGGTCGATCTCGGGGTTTAAGTTAACGTGACTATGTTGACTCCGATCTTGCAATGAGGGTCGCGAGGGTAGGTTTTTTGATGACGAGGGTTGTCTTGATGAACAACAACCCAATCGAAATGGTGCTCGATCCCGTATACCGATTGATGTTGCAACGCTATAAACCATTATATCTGAGTACAAGGAGCACCTGTCGATTCAGCAGCTGGTGTATGATACTGAGCCTGCCCTTTCGTTTTATAAAAACTGGCTGGCTGTACCCAACATCGCAGGGTTAGTCGGCGAAAATAGCCTGGCTGGCCTAAAATTGTGTTCATAGCGGCCGACAAAGTCAAATAGGTCGACGAAGTCGACGAAGTTCCGCTAACGGTCATATCGCTGGGATACGGCATATATGCTTTTAATAATGTTGACAGTCCTTCAGCGAATAATAACAGTTGTTGTTGTTGTAGGGTTTAACGCCATTTTTCAGTATCAATGATGGAGGAAGAACCCAGAAAAACCCTGGAAAGAACCACCGACCCAGGACAAGCTACTGGCAAGCTTTCTCACGTACCCACATTGGCCGAGCCCAAGACTCGAACCCACGCAGACAGATGTGAAACGGCAGTGATGGTGAGCGCTTTAGAACACTCGGGGCCCCAAGTAACTTTGCGCCTAATCTTTCCTTTCAATTCTTTGTACAGTAGGAGAGTAAAAACATCAACACTCCCTTCAACCTACGATGATAAAATTAGCCATGGAGGATAAACGAGACACAGAGGAATAACAAAACTAAGGAAACTCAGACAACGAGGGATTATTGGATTAACTTGCAAAACAAGCTGATATCGACAAAGAGCATATATCGCTTGTGCACAACTCTCTGTATCAACATGTATCAGTCCGAAATGGATTGGAACAAAGAAACCAGTCAGATTATGATTGGGCACAAGGAATATCCACCGGTGTCGTCAGCAGCTGAGACGGCTGCCAGCATCCAGATACACTGGTTCCCATCCGACTGTTTTTTGCCCTACCTCCATATAACGCTGCTAGCACGCACACATCGTCACGAGTTATGATGGGTGGCACAGTTGCATGCCTTTCAGGGTAATCCAGATCATGACCGACGTCGTTTGGGTGTTGGCCTCGCTGACAGTACAAAATATAAGAAGCTGCGCCTGGAGTTTGCTGTGACAAGTGTGTGCCGATACATAGCGACTGGATAAGTTCAACTGCTCTTTCACGTATCATAAGACATGTCTCCATTACGTCTTATTATGACATAATTCAGTTTATAAGACATGTCTCCATTACGTCTTATTATGACACGATTCAGTTTGTAAGACATGCCTCCACCATTACGTCATTTTAGGACAAAACTCAGTTTGCAAGACATGTTCCTTTTCAATCTGTCTTACATTTGCAGTAAAACATCTCTAGGATTGTAGTGATACTGTTTCCTACTTTTAGATATATGTACATGATGAAATATATCGAGAATGGAGTCGGATGTACTGTCCGGAATGCGCATGTGTACGATCTACAATGACTAAGAAACTATGCAGTTATTTACGAACTTGAAACGGTGCTTCCTTATAATGTTACTAATCAAAGCTTAACAAGCATATTCTTTAAAGGTAGATACTGTAGTTTAAAGAAATTTTGTCAGCAATGTCACTAAATCAGCCTGGTGTGTAATCTTGTGGAATGTGCGCTATATGCAATCCATATGACATAATCTTGTTTTGATAGCGATGCCATCCATATTCGATGTGAAAATCAAATACCTACTGTGAGAAAAGATTTAGTATAGAATGCTACTAAGTGTATCTCTTAAGCAAACGCGTGGACATACATGAATTAAATGAAACGAGCATTTACTGCGTCAAAGACAGCCATATGCATGTTCTTTTACACTTTTACCGATTTTGTCAATGCTTAGTAAATTCAACTATGCCCTGTACACGAATACACATAAAAAAAGTGCTGGTGTCCCGAGAAGAGTAAAACTGTCATCTCCTATTATTTGTCATGTTTAAGTGTATACAAATTAAAAGTCTGAATATTACATACTGACTGTGTAAAATAAATGAATAACAGTCATAGCCTAAACCTTATGATTAATTGTTACTTTCATTTATATAGCAATACTTATTTTTATCCAGGTGAATAATTTGGTAAAATTGTACAAACCATTGGGTGTTTTCTTTTCCTTCCAGAAAACGACGTGGTTATTCACGGAAATGGTGTTCAATTTTCACTCGATGCCCACCTGCCTCATTGATCACGATTGCTCACGTACAATATATATTAAAGCACGATGTAGAACCTGGTTAGTGTGCGTGTTGGTTTTTTTGTGTGTGTTTTTTGGTGTCTGTGGTTTGTTTTTTTTGTAATTTGTTCCCATATCTAGACGCTTCAATGTTTCTAGGTGTCTGTTTCGTTTTGTCTCTAATATTTTATTCTTGTTATGCTCGAATATGAACATCCAAACCCTTACCACGTATCTATTGCGTATTCTTTTCACCTGGCTGTTTCCTTTCGATTTCCATATATTTTCTTTGAAATCAAATATGATTCCGAAACCGATAATGTGTTATTACTAGCATTCATATACATTTATGATTCCAACAGTATTACACCCATGTATGATCTTACATGAGTGCTCATTTCAAAATCAATTAATGAAGTCCATTAATCTCCGATATCTAATTATGAATTTCTGATTTCAAACTTTGGTTCAAACCATACTGATCTATCAACTGGAAGTCCGTTTGTCGTTCTCCGTCAGGATATGAAATAATGTTATGTTTGTTTCAAATTGCACAAAGTCTGACGTTTTACAAGCTGTTATGAAAACTTGTTTAGCCCTTTTCCTATTTGTCAGCACACTGTCGCACGTGACGCCATATAGGGTAAGTCATAGGATGATAAATCAGCCCTTCGCCCGTGATAAGATTGATGTTGGGGTTGGGTGAAGGGCTGATTTATCGGCCTAGGTAAGTCAGTACTCAGTAGGTGTTGTCACAGTTCTGTGTGTGTGTGTGTGTGTGTGTGTGTGTGTGTGTGTGTGTCTATTTTAACAGTCATATTGAGTCACACGTGTGTGTGTGTGTGAAATTAGTGATATTTGAAAAATACAGCACTTTATACCCACCAAAATTCAAGTAATTCTCAATTGCTATTTCGAATGTAATCTTAGTTTTTATAATGCTTATATGAAAGTGTTAAAACTTTTTCAGGCAGCTTTACTGCAGTTTCTTGTTTAAGAATTCCAGCATGTGATATATTCTTAATTAATTACCTTTGCACTGTTTGCCTGCTTCCCTTTTATTTTCATATATCCTTTTTAAAATCAACTAATACTTCCTTAACAGATAATTTGTTACTTCAACCATTCGGATACATTTACGATTTCAGCCATCGTGCGCATGTCGGTTTAAACAGAACATTGAGGTCTCATTTCAAATATATTCATGAAAAGAGTCAAATGGTCCATATCTTCTGCAACTCCTTGACGAGCTAAACGTAGAAATTTTCCACTAGTTTCATAAATTTTATTGCAGATGAGAACACAACTATAAGATATATTCATCAAACGGTGGAAGTGAAACATATATTCAACAAAATCTCTAAATATGTTGTTAAATTGACTTTGAGGTGCATATGTTCGATCGCTATGCCTTTTTCTTACCTAACCTGATATTGTCATTTTTGACGTCATAGTGTATTATCATATGTGTTACGCACAAAATTCAGACTGGTCTTTGGATTAAACTGAGAATTAAAAACTGAAATCTGAAAATAGGGGAATAAAATTAAGAAGGGACTACGACTTTTAAGTTCTAAATTTTCATATATAGTAAATGAACCCAAGTTTCCAACTCAAAAGTAAAGTTGGAGATTACAAGGTCTTGGAATTTGTTTTATGCCACTTTTTCTATCCATGTCAATGACCTCTTTCTTTCTACGGGTATTAAATAATGTGATCAGATGAACGGTTTGCTTTTGTGCTTAGATTTCAGAGATAAGGACTTCCCTGGTTTACTAGTGGTTAATAAGGGCAGGGGCCGTGTTCTTAGTTCATTTTAAGCAAATACTCGAACGAAATAACTCCATACCCATAATTAAATTTGGTACTTAAAGTAAATTTAAGTCATTTAAATTATGTATGCAAGAAAATGATCTAAAATTAATAAAAGTATGAATGTTAGTCTAGCTTTACTCTAATTAAAGGTATAGAGCAGCGATCGTCAACCTACGGCACGCGTGCCGTAATCACGTCAAGAGATTTTATCTGGCACGCGAAGGGCACTCAAAAATCTAGATTTTAACAATGTTGCTGTCTTACTGGTGGCACGCGCTCGTTCATTTTGTAATTAATCCGGAATAAAGGGCCACGCTATGAAAAATAGGTTGCCGACCCCTGGTATAGAGTATCAAAATATCCTATTTTTTTAGCTTGAGGTTGAGTTTGTCACAGAAAAGTTTACGAGAATACAGGCCAGAGATAAATACTTGGAGAAAACAAAATCTTGCACAGTTAAGTCCGGTAGGCTAGAGGACAGTACACTATGAAAATTACGAAAGCCTTTTATCTTAAGTCTGTTCTGAATAAAATAACACAATGTCAACGACTTTTTTATTTTAAGTTGAACTTGAGTTTCGAGCTCAAACTGTTTCGATAATACGGAGTGTAAAATTAACATGATTTCCAGGGTTTTAATATGTACTTACCGTACTTGATAAGCCAGCCCATGACTGCTTAACACCACTGGGTCGAATGGAACAAGCCGGCTTATATGAGACGCCGTAGCGGACAAAAGCTGTCCAATGGGAAAATTGCAGTTGAAATTTCGATGTGGTATGTCGAGAAATCCAATATTACGTGTTGGATCAAATTGCATGTCCTTAAAGTTCCGTTTTCTAGATGGAGATTTTAGATTTTATATGTTGAATTATACAGTGGTGGGTTAAAGGTCTATTTCCTATGTCGACGTTTTACACAGCGGTGGTTGAAGTTCCAATATTATATGTCAAGAATCCCTAATTCACACATTGAATGTAACTGTTTGGGACGAAAGTTCCATTTCATATGGCGAGTATTAGATTTCATCTGTTGAATTTCACAGCGACGAGAAGCAGCCTTCATGTTTAAAAATAACGCGGCTCGTTCACGAGAGCGACCTCTAGCGAAGAAATTCATAGTAATTATCTACCTGTGAATGGTAACTTTCAAACTGTAAATGCACGAAATGTAATGGCGCCTCATAATCGAATACACGAATGATGTATCTTAATACTCGATATTATTTTGAATTACTAAAGTGGATATTGTGTAATGTTACTTTTAACACCACAACATCATTTCACCATATAAAAATGGCCATTTTGACAAGCACAGTACAATGTCCAACCACCGCTGTGTAATTTAACAGATACAGTTTAAAAATTCAACATACGAAATGGAACTTTGAGCACAATCAACGTGATTCAGCATGTTGAATTGAAACTCTCGACATACGACATTAACATTTAAACAATCGCCGTTTAATTCAGAAGATACAATCTAAAATCTCGACATTGGACATCGAATTTTTAACTAACGCTCTGTAATTCCACAGATGAAATCTAAATACTCAACATATGAAATGGAAATTTTAACATAAACTCTTTGAACCAATACTTAAATTAAGAATTCTCGACGTATGACATTGAAATGTCAACCATCGCCGTGTAATTCAAACCACAGAATCTAACACTTCGACATAGAAAATATAACTTCAACCACTACTGTTTACTTTAACAGATACAATCTAAAATCTCGACCTAGAAAATGGATTTTTAAGAACAATCATTTTTGATACAACACGTGAAATTGGAATTCTGGACATATGACATTAAAATTTCAACGGCAACATTCTGATTGGACCAGCTTTTGTCCGCTACGGCACTATATACGCTTAAGCTTCTTGATAACTGTCCAATCAGAATTGACCATGTCGGTTTTCGAAGTCACGACCCTAAGCTGATGATCATGAATTCGCCGTGTCATCTACAAGGCCAGTCAGTTTGTTATATAGTAAATGACACTATTAATTAATGAAGAAGCGTCTGTTTATGTAGGAAGATGGACACTAAAATTCAGTCCTGAGCCATTTGATAAGCAGAATATGCTATGGGCTAGTTCTTCTTACGTGTGTATTGGGGAAAAGGGATCGTACGATTATTTGTGGAATTCAGGAATGAGGAGAGAAATTTATACAGCTTTTGTGACTTTACTGGAACCGAAATTCTCAAGTATACACATTGTCTGGGACTGGTGTCTTATATGTTACTTATCGCACATGCAAGAGATCAACTAAACCAATAGATAACCTGTAAGTATGAAACAGACACGTCAAACATGCTCGTTTAAATCGTGAAATCGGACAGAAGGTTTAGCTGGCAGATGAAAAACTGATAGCACTCTTTCAACCTGCATGCCGACAAAATCTTCGATATATTACGACAAGGATAACGAACTAGTATGCATGTACAGTACTAAAATGGAAAAGATGGCGTCTGTGTGTAACCTATGAACAAGCTAACCCAAAGCGTTGACGCAAGGAAACAAATAAAGATTTTCCATTGTATTATTTTGCGAAAAATATGATTAAAGTTTTGAAAGCTTTTATCAAAACCTTTTCAACATGTATAAATATGGTTCCAACGTGTATCAACATAGCTCTAACATGTATAAATATGGTTCCAACGTGTATCAACATGGTTCTAACGTGTATGAATATATTTCCAACGTGTATCAACATGGATCTAACGTGTATAAATATGGTTCCAACGTGTATCAACATGGTTCTAACGTGCGTAATATGGTTCCAACGTGTGTCATCATGGCTCTAACGTGTGTAAATATGGTTCCAACGTGTATCAACATGGCTCTAACGTGTATAAGTATCGTTCCAACGTGTATCAACATGGCTGTGACGTGTATAAATATGGTTCCAACGTATATCAACATGGCTGTGACGTGTGTAAATATGGTTCCAACGTGTATCAACATGGCTGTGACGTGTATAAATATGGTTCCAACGTATATCAACATGGCTCTAACGTGTGTAAATATGGTTCCAACGTGTATCAACATGGCTCTAACGTGTATAAATATTGTTCCAACGTGTATCAACATGGCTCTAACGTGTATAAATGTAACATCGCCCTCTTAGTAAGAAGGATGGTTAACTGGATTTGGCTGGCGTTATCTAGAGGATGACCACCCTCGATATTATAGTCCTGCGGGAGAGAAAGAAAAATGGAATTTCAACAGAGAACTGAGCGAGAATACTGTGAAGGAATAAATCGATACGAGCCCCCTTTCACAAGAAAAAACAAATTTAATTAGATTAAATTAATAACGGCAACTCCAATTTAAGTTAGATTATATAAATAGAATTTAACCGGCGTGTCCAGTTTGGATTTATTTCATCATTATCATAACGAGAGGTGAAAAGAGTGCAATGTCCACGTCCGATTTGCATCACCTTCCTTCTGGACCTTATATCAACGTCTCCTAGTTCATCCTTCCTAATCTTTATGCTTTGCCCCTTCATGGACTTCCTGGTCCTTTTATTCTGACCTCGTCCTTCTTTTCCTCGGACTTCTGTCTTCAGACTGTCTCGTCTTTCTCTTAGAAAGCTGTTCCTTAAAGACAAAATTACCCCATAATTCTGTATACCTCACTCTTTAAGACGTATATAAAATTCACCCACGTTATTCAGAGCATGTCGGCTATCCACACATTGCATAAATTCTGACTTAGTACGGTAGGACATTGACCTCGCTTTCCAGCGGCAGGTCTTAAATTACCACGTGAGCGTCTATCAAATATTACCGCATCATTTTACGTATCTACTACATGTTTGATTACTATTGCATGGAATTCACAAATTGTAACTCACATCAATCCTTAACCTTCAAGAGTTTTCAAACATTACAAAATCAGGTATAATTAGGTAAGTATCATTAACTCACGATAATCTGTATCGTCCTAACAAACAAAGGAGGTTATTTCATATAACCCTATGAAATCCTACACATATGAACATGCAATCAGTTCTACCAATGAAGAATAACTGTATAATTAAAAGGTAAACTGCATAACAATTCTAGCATCAACACATTTCCATGATATTGAATAAAATAAATTGCATAACAACTCTAGCATCAACACATTTCAATGAAACTGAATAAAAGAAAATGCATAACAACTCTAGCATCAACACATTTTCATGAATTGAATAAACAATATAATATGGAAATCTAGTCATAGAAAACACATTTGCATAAAACAAACAATTTAATAATAGAATATTACGCGAAACTAAAATTGCGTACCTTATTGCTGTTTTCTTTCAGAACTTGTGCGTCCTAGCACTAAATTTGTCTTTATTTTTACAAGACCACCACCTGGTCCCTTACTTGTTTCACGAGGAAAGCACTAATCTCTTTATGCTTTCCACGAAGTCTAGACTAAGTTTCCTCTTCTTGGACATTTTCAGATTAAAGAATTTCGACTAAGGTCGTCACTTTAAAGTCTGATTGCTCTAATTTATTCTGCCCAATCGTAGGCAGCGGTCCCTAATTTTTCCCAAAGAAATATTTCCTTTCATCAGGTTTAGACAGCTCAGAATATGTGAATGACAGTGTGTAACAATTTCCCTTTGAAAAATGATAAGTGGACATATGTTTCTACCAAGCGGTGTGGGTTGGTATCTCAAATGTTTACTTTCTAAGGACCGTCTTAAGATACCCCGGTCAATTTCACTGAGTTGGAATTCTGCCCCTTTGAAGTTTACACCGACATGGGGGAGATGAACGAAGAAAGGTCGAAGTTACCTTCACAAAGGCTTTTCTGGCTTAAATGCGATAAAATTGTAATGCTCAGCGCATTCAACTTTAAAATACGCTGTACTTCAAAATTCGAAACTTCACAATAAATATGGTTCCAACGTGTATCAACATGGCTAAAAAGTGTATAAATATGGCTCCAACGTGTATCGACATGGCTCTAACGTGTAAAAATATGGTTCCAACGTGTATCAATATGGCTCAATATGATGCATATGGTCTTCAGGATATTTTGCCTTACAATTCGAAAAAAAAATCATCATTTTTCAAATGTCACGGGACAATACACAGTTACACTAAAGAAATAAACATGTATATAAATAAAATAAAACAATTTCTTAGGTTGAAAAGAATTACCTCACACGCAAAAATAACGGTTTAGCGTCAAAACTGCAAAATACTGACCTCACGAATACAGCTGACTGAATACAAATAATAAAAACTAAAGAAATGTTACTTCATCCATTTAAAATATTGGAAGCAAATCCAAAAATTATGACACGAATGTTTCATCCCGAACAAAATAATTTAAAATGAATAACTTGAAAGCATGAAAGGGTAACCGTATCGACTGTACATTTTAAGCTTAAGTCAAGCTTATTTCTCACTGGTTCAAAAAGCCAAATTTTAACCGCAGGGTTAATACATTATTGTACCTACGTTTAAACAGGATGCTCGTACGTTCGTGTACCTAAAACAGTCTATAGACGGCTCGTGAACTGACTGAAAACTCTTCAAAGGGTTTGCCAATACTGAACAAAGTCAATATTGGGGAGATATTTTGATGTAGTGATAGTGCATAATTAGAGGAAATAGTAGGGAAAAAATAGACATTTCCTTTTTACGTCAGGTTAAACATTTCGTGCTTAAGCATAAGTTTAACTTTTTGATATTTCTTTGTTTATTTTAAGTAAAGTCAAGTTTTGAGCGAATTCAAACTGAAACCATGGTGTTTGTAAAACGCATACTCTTGATCTCCTCCATTTGTTATCGGCCAACCTTAAAATCTATGTCACCATCGACCAAGTCTTAGGGATAAGCATTAGGTCCACGAGCCCTTGTGAGTTGCATATCTGAATTCGTGTCCATTAAGTACATATACGTTGTAGTTCGGAGTTTAAATATTTAAATAGTTCCAAGTTATGAACTGTAACCCTAGACTTTCAACCAAGGATCTCGGTAAAACCCCTTATCTGATATGTGTTGAACCCTTGGATCTGCGAGCACAATTACTGGTTCTCAGACATGATGATCTCCTGATATGGGAGCTATCTATAATGTATCCACAACCAATCCTGACTCCATTATCACACTCTACAGGGTTCGATCAGAATTTTTAAACCGTTTTGCTAGTTAGTATACCACCCTAATTCGTATCTCAAGATTTAAAGTCTCTGTCTTGAAAGGGGTGTGAGGAGCTGAACGACATTACGAACGTACGCATGCACGTACTGACGAATAAGACTATATAGGCTAATCCCCGCCAATAAGAAGACAAACAAAGAAATACTAATCAATAATAATGTATGCACGTAATGACTTCGCTGTTAAATATTAAGAGTGCTTATGTTTGACGCTCATGTTTGACGACAGGTGTAGGGGTGGGGGTATGGGGCAGGATAATAAATCAACAATTACGAACAGCTTCAATTTCAGAAAGACAGTGAACATACGTACTAACTCTGAGATCACATTTTTTCGATAATGTTAACGCCAATAATTAAGTCGTATATGTCTCCTTAAGAAAGTTTAACAATTTTGGCATCGCAGATGTAAAGATTCTCACAGTGTGGTGAACTTTCTTTGTTACTGAATCCAGTGCATACACAGAATTACAAGAACAAAACCTATCCTACATTCCAAGTAATACGTTGCAACGAACACGTGATCATTTTACATGGTTAATGTCAATTGATAAGAACTGTCAAGAGACGAAGGTGAAAAATATTCGTCATCTTGAAGGTCTAACATTGAGAAGCAGAAATGATGTTCAAGTTGATTTTTGCTTCACTTATTACTGCATCCCTTGCGGACTACGAGACTGAAATTTACCAAATGTACACACATGTATTCCATGGAAATGTAAGTATTTACACTTTTGCAGTTTCGATATCATTGATAACCGACAAAATCACCTTTCTGCCCATTGCGCTATAGATTCAATACAAAAAAAAAACAAGAAGAAAACAACGTAACACGCCATTTGTAAAATGGGAGAATTTGTTATAGAGTTTATCGTTTCGAAACAATTTGTCACATTCTTACGATAGTTCGAGTAGACGCAACAGCAGCATTTCTTGGTATTGTTGTTGTTGTTGTTGTTATTGTTGTGATAGCGGTAATAGAGGAAGAGGATCAGAATATATGCAATAGTGTTATTAGAAGGATTTTATTAGAAGGATTCTCCTGTCTCGAACGGGAATTTAGTATGGTGTGCCTCTCGTGTCTCTAACGGGAAACGTAACGCTAAAAACGTCCGTAAGTTCAACATTATGGGTCTACATGGCTCCAAGAAGTAGTAGTGGTAGTATCTTTAGTAGTAGTAGTAGGAGAAGTAGCGGTAGTAGAAGGAGGAGTAGCGGTAGTAGAAGGAGAAGAAGATGCAACAGAATAACAATAACAGCAGCAAAATATTATGTATAATGCCTTGTTGCTGATGTAAAAGAACGAAGCACTATGCTCTGAGATTTGTTCCTTCCTATGACAACTATGAATATAGATATGGATTAGTAGGAACAAAATCTGTACGGTCTTTAAACACTTTTACGACGAATGGGGCTCCTTTGTTAATACAAGTCTGTGGATTGTAAATGTCTGTGGGATATCCAATGTTAAAAATGTTCATAAATTTAACATTATGGGTCGAGTTGGTGCGAAAGGTACAAATGTAACACTGTAGGTTTGTTTTTGCGGGAAATATTAAGGACTTAAATAGACAATCTCATTTCCATAGGTTTAATATGTATGAGATTATATGGGGCAAAATTTTGGAATTTAACATAGCAGCGATTCTCTGCACTCTAACGGGGATTATGCATGATGAAGGTCTCTGGTCTCTAACGAGAATGTGGTATGGTGGGGCAACATTATAGGTCTATATAGCAATAACGCAAAACGTTGTGATAAAAACTTGAATTGATTTAACATACACTGTGACTGATCATCAACTAATTATCTACGATCCAACACCAACACTATATCTCAACATGCCGTTTGCAGTGGCTAGCACCCAGCCATCTAATTTCCAACACATCGTCTGAAGTGACCTTCACCTAGTAAGCTACTATCCAACACCCAGTGATCTGCTATCAAAACCCACACCATACACTCAACAAGCCGATTGGAGTGTCTATCACCCAGTGATCTTATTATCCAACATCCAGTCATCTACTATCCTACACCTAGTTGTCTACTGTCCAACGCGCCCGTTTGAGGTTACCATCATCGAGTTATCTACTATCAAACATATAGTGATCGAGTATCAAACACGCCCCACACCTACCATATGTGGACCTGTATGGGGTCTAACGGTAATTAATATTGCGCCGTAGGCTTAACAAATGTGGGTCTGTGCAGGATCTAGCCTTAAATGCAATGTTAAAGCTACAGTTACTGACCAGTACCCAGTGACTTACTACATATTATCCCCACTCACACTATAAAATATCCCTTCACCTAGTAACCCAAACCCATTTAGACTGACAATAACTAACAGTTACTCACAAACACACATTCAAGTCCTACTCCTACTGTGGCAGCGGTAATTATGTACCGCGGCTGATGACGTCTTGACAGTGGAGGAATTATGTTTAGGTGCGGGTCTTTTTCCCTTAGCATTCTCCAAAGAAGTGTGATACATTTCTTTCAGATGTCAAAGTGGTGGGGGTCACTCTCTTTCCTTTTTTCTCTCGCTCTTTTCCTCTTCTCCTATTGCTGCTTTCCTTCTTCTTGCTGTTGAGCAAACGTCTGTTCGTCCTTTCAGCGTTGCAAGAACGTCTCTGTTTTAAATCATCATAAGCTTGCAATGATACAGAAGGAGCTGATGAGTTCACACACAAAGATGCGTGTGTGTGTTGAAAGATTAAAATCATTTCAAATCATCATAAGTTTGCAATGATGGAGGAGAGTTGACGGGTACGCACACAAAGATGTGTGTGTGTGTCTGTGTGTGTGTGTTGAAAGATTAAAAGTGACATCACTTGTCAGCTATATTCTTCTGAATTGGAGTGGTTTCCTAAACGTTCGTTTGTGATGTACTGGTGTTATAAGCGACAGTAAAAGTCAGTTCGTTTGATGTCTTTGTTTGTTTTCTTTTTGTTTGTTTTTGTTGTTGCTATTTTGTTGTTTTGTTTTTTTTTTTGTCACTAAAATGTTTTCTGCTGCAACAGCAGTTGTTTGCCAAAATGTGCGCTGTTACTTCAACATTAAAAAGTCAGTTACTTCAATAAAGTGTTTGCTACTGCAACAATACAAGTCAGTTTCTTCTCTAAAATGCGCGCTACTACAAGGTTCAAAGTCTTTTTTTTCCTTCAATAAATTGTTTCCTACTGCAACAGTAAAATTTAAGTTTCTTCACTAAAATGTCGGCTACCTTTTTGGGACCTCTAATTTGTTGTTTATGCAAATGATGTAAATGATATTTCTTTCAAAGAAACTGATGTAAACATGTACATGAATGATAATGACTTTACTCTGCTGAACTGATGTTGATAAAAGATTATCTCTGCAGTCTGAGCTTACCAATGTACGTGATTGATTGAATACCAGCAAACTGTACATTGACAACACAAACTCAATGCCCCTGTGAAACTAAACTTGTCTACACTAACTGAACATCTGCCCTCCATAAATGAACGTTCTAAAAAGACAAAGACTAAGAATACCGTTATAATCAAGAATATTAAACTAGCAGTTAAAACAATTCGTCAAACGATAGACACTGAAGCAAAACAAGAAAACATAAGTACTGTAACAATCCAAGGGGCTGCTTGTTCTTGACCAAGCGACGTCAAACTGGCGCGATTCCGCTAGGAGTCATAGGTTTCCTCTGATTCCAAAGACTCCCATACAACTACTGTTGTAAAGTGGAAAGTCCAACGTGTCCATTCTATAAATAATTTTACTCTAATTAATACAAGATCACAGATCTCAGAACTTCCCAATTGTCAATCAAGCGCACAACTGCATGGTTTTTCTTCGCTAACTTTCTGTGACGTACCGTCAGCCGTAAATCTATACGACTCCTCCTAATACATGGAACTATTTTTACAAAGCCACCTTAGGCCAATCAAGTCATAGTTTTAAGCCACATTTCGCCTGTAACTTTGCATCACATTAACCACCGTGGCAACAACAAACGGCACCTGCTGACAACGAACAGTCCCTTCTTGTATATTCCATTGCGTGATATACATTTCTCCAATCATAAATACTGCACCTGGAGTCACGCAATCAATGTACACAACTAGATTTTAATAGTGAATATTGAACTCCAGGGACACTCATGCGACTCTGACCTGAATTCACAAATGTAAACCATGGCATCATGGAAACTCACCTACACTTCACTCCGTGACGTTTGCTCCTAGTAAATGGCTAATTATTTCGGTCTGATGAATATTTCCCCAGAACCGACTTCAAATAATTAAACAAGTAATCACAAACATCTGAGAAATCCTTAAAACGGAGCGCTATAAACAAATGCGCATACTCCAAATTTATTATAGTATTAATAATAAAGACAGGAAGGCTGTACCTATCAATATACCTACAATTATAAAGACAGTACACACAATCAATACTCATATAATTGCAACCGATATACTTTGTTAAAAGTCCAATTATTTGTGCCCTTTGCATTCGGTATTTTGCAAACACTCTCGCAAATTAGCATTTCTAGTTGCATCTTTCACTTTACGAATGTCTGTTTCGGTATTATATCTCCTTGTTATACATTTCAACTTCTGAGTCCACTGTTTCATTTTTTGTTGGTTAACTACTTCCACTGTCATGATATGACCAATAATTATATTTCCTTGTGCAATATATGTACTCTAGAAAATGGCAAGAACTTACTTGCTTCACTCTCACAGAGAAGTCTTCAGTAGTATTCATGCGTTATAGTTTTTGATTTTCATAAGTGTTTCATTAGTTTCATTTCTATTTTCTCAGGATCTCTTATCGGTTAACTGTTTGTACCTGTTGGCGCTGATGGATCATTCATGGAAAGAGTGAAATGTTGAGTGTTTATAGTATATGCATCATAACCACCTTCGGTGTGCAGTTTCCACCAGTTATATGTGCATCTATCTATAATAGTATGGTGTAAATAATACATATAAAGGAAGCTCGTGCAGACCTATTTTTTTTTCTGAAGAGTTACAAAACCATAGCTATCCTTCCATATGGCACAATGTCTGGTTCCAAAGAACTCTTCACATGAACATATTTGTGAATATGAACATGAAGACTGTCCCAGCCGCTAGGAGCTTGGAAAGTAAGACATGACACTTACGATGTATCTTATTCATTGATCAAATGTCCTGCAAGAACTTATGAAGAGGCCGAAACTTTACATGAGTTGTACATTTTATGCATTAGCTGTATCTTTGGAGAAATAGTAACTGTCTGCTAAGTGGATTTTGGCAGAGAGGTAGCGGCACCTTACATTTCAAACCGGATTCTTTTTTCCTATTACCTCAAGATACTTAATTCTTTCCAACTAATATAATGGATATATCAAGTTTTTGTCGACTAAGGAGAAGGACAGTTTCTTCAGACTATTTGAGGGATGAAAATTTGAATTTTGGGGGTAAATTATTCCAGCCCCAAACCCAACCCCTTCTGAAAAGTAATCGGGCATTACCTGAGTTTAATGCAAGCTGGAAAAAATTCTCTGAACCAGCTTAACTTGCAAATTACAATTTTTTAAAAAATTAGTTTTACTTTTATTTCAATCTTATCCTAGTAAGCCATACTTAACTATTGTAATGTCTGTTTTATTAACCCCAATAAAATAGACGTGTTCCTAATATATCCTTTCATACTTTCGTGCAAATAATCTGGCGGAAATTTTAGATTTACGTTGCCCAGCTATGTGTGTCGTTCATGTCCATGGTGAACTCTTATACAGCTTAACTTATTAACATTGTATTTCAATAAGGGTGAACTTGGGTTTAGTATGTATTTACCATATACTTTTTTTAAAAAAACAGACGGCTTATCTGTTTATTATTTTATTAGAAAGAGAGGTGTGATAACATAAACTTTCAGTCGGTTGTTCTTCTCCTTCCTGATCTTCTTCTTCTTCTTCTTAATATTATTATTATTATAATTATCATTATTATTATTATTATTATTATTATTGCAAGGCTTCTTTCTACGGGACTGGTTACTCAGGAATGTGCCAAATTCCTCCCAACAGCCTTCCGCACGCAGCACAAAGCAGAAATACAGAGCCTGCTGCCCTCAACAAACCTCAGCTTTACGGATCATTAACCTGTGGAATGTGCTTAAAGGTATTATTATTATTATTATTATTCTCTACATATATGAACAGTGAACAAGCGTTTACACAGATAAATTGTTACATTCGTCAGGACAACATTTACAGGCCCATACTTAGTTTACCTTGAAGAATAAAATATTGACAAATCAACTAATTTGCATATACAGCTTGGTCAATTTAGGTCAAAGGTGATAGTTCGCACGCCGGCATGAAAACCTGTCTTAGATATAAGTAACGTTTATCCGTCATAAATATGGCTATAATTACGAGACAAAATTCTAAACTTTATGCGATTTTCTTTGAAATTAGATCTTTTGACGCTGACTACCTTATCAATAAACTCATGGCAAGGGATCTCACACCTGCAGTTGGTCTCATGATCATGATGTTAATGTCAAAAAAAATCATTAGATGCAAGATTTATTACAGACTGGTCCAGGTTACTAAACTTCTGGTCTCTTCGATACATGCAATTCGCAAGAAAATCATTGAAGAAATGGTCTAAATCATATTTTATTTTTACTACACAGTTGACACCGTCCAGAACCCTGGTGGGTCATACACCGCTTCGAAATGAGTATATTTATATCACGGATGTTTGCGAGAACTGTCAACCAGGTAGGTATTTCAGATGAATTTATATATGTTTGGGCCGGTTCTGGCAGGTTTGATGTATACTTCAGCTGTACTCAAAAATAAATTTGAGTATGGGATTTTTCAACTGTTAAAGATTTCAATTTTGTATTTACTTCGTATATAATGTGTGTGTGTGTGTGTGTGTGTGTGAGAGAGAGAGAGAGAGAGAGAGAGAGAGAGAGAGAGAGAGAGAGAGAGATTTGGAATTTTAACGTCTTTAGCAATTTTTCAGTCATATCGTTAATGTTGTATGCTGTGTGACAGTTTATAGTGATGTCTATAACACAGAGGCATCCTGCCGCAGACATTGTAGCATCATGTCACACCCAGTCACATTAGGACACACGGTACTAATTATACGGAAGAACTGTGAACCAGTCTAGAAATGGTGTGAACAAATAATAGTTTATTTACGGGTTTCGTGGTCCATAATTGGTTAATAATGAAAATTAACATTTTAGTAAAAATATCTTTTGAGAGCTTATCCTATATGTAATTTTTTTAAAAAAATAGACAAATTTCTACTGATGCAATTTTAGTATTTTTAAAGGCTTGACTCAGGAATACTCAATAATGAAAGTAGTACCTGATTCATTTGGTGCAGAATCAATAACATGTGTTTCATGCACATGTAGATAAACAAAATGCCGCGGCTCATATGGTGTTCTTCACACATAAGCTTGCACAAAGGTTAGATGTGCATGGAGAATTATAGGTCTCATCATGAGCACCCAGAAATTTTAAGTTATTGAATTTTGAATACGATAGTGTTTCCATATGTTTGCTATTGGAGTTGAATTAGTACCCTGAGTCCTATATGCGACCTATACCATAATAGGAGCTTGTTGTTTCCATGGTTACCATGTGCATCTAGAGTATCATTTTGGTGGTGTTTGCATATGACAATCATAACGGATTTTTTTTTCATGGTTTGCATGTGATTTTGGAGAAAAAATCTATACAAAAGACTGATATGAATGGTTTTATACACTGGACAGTGGCAGTAGACAGCTCAGGCCATGGAGAAAAGAGCATAGTATGGCCTGATGGCAATATTCATATGATGGTGCCCACAGATTGGCCTATATGGTTAAATACCATTTAACACATGCAACAATTCCCCAAAAGGGGGTGGGGGAAAGATTATAAATGTAAGCCACTTATGTCACAATCACTTATGTATCAATACTGATCATTTAACTTTAGAGACACATTCAGTAGATCAAAGCAGAGAACATTGTAAGAATCAAGGACTGTGCACCAAACTGCACATGCTGCATTGCGTCAACCTGTAAATTGCATTATTATATGTCGAGTATTATTGAATATCAATTATATCTGTCTTATTTCTAATCATAGAATTAAACTCCTGGACACCTTTTCTATGTTCAGCATGTTTCTCATATTGGTACATTCAATTTTTTGGCAAACAGTATTGGAACTTTTCTGCATCCCTTTTGTTGAGGGATCAGGGAGGGACATTTTCACTTAAAAGAATAGTTTTCAACCCTTCAGTCCCAATAGAAGTCTGCAAAAGTCCTATCTGTATTGCATTATTTACACAGGCAGTTTTTCTTCCCCAACCTCTCTTCGGCATCTCTTCATACAGTTGAAACATTCTTGATGTATAACTGCATGGTGAACATATTGCTCTCTCCCACCACACCAGACCTCTTTTCTCTTCATGTACCAAGTCCCGTGATAGAAAACCTTTATAGTCAGGGTGTTGGAACTAGTGCTCTCGGAACACATTAATCCACATCTCAGCATTTTCTCCTGTGTGTACTAAGCGATATGTGTTTTGTTCACCAAATCTGTTGTTGTGAATAGATGAAAACAAGCTTCATGTCAGAAATATGGTTTCATATTTGAAACAAAAGCTATTTATAAAGCCAACATTGCTCTGCACTTACTATCAAGTAATAGTAAGGAATCATTTAGCTGTAAATTAGAGCTTGCTACTTGGTTTGCCAAATCAAGGTGTATTCCCTCCCCTTTGACTGTAATTGAGTGATTGCAAGGTTTGCTTTGTTTCTCTTTATTTCAATAATTTATGCATTTTATTCAGCTTTGTATTAAAAAGTAAGTAATTTAACACTGCATATAGTGGAAAGTAGCCACAGTAATGATTTTGAGACTTTTTCTTAACTTTTTATGAGTTTTGGGTAAATGTTGGTATAGATTTATGTATTAGACAACTTTAATATGCAGTTCAATTCTATTAGATTTATGTATTAGACAACTTTAATATGCAGTTCAATTCTATTACTTAAATTTAACAAGTAGTTTATGCAGTGATAAGATTTATCAGTGTCTGAATATTGCATAGAAACATGGACTTGTCTTGGCATGTTTTTCACATATTTCTCCACCTCCAGCTTACTTATTAGCTTGAGCCGCAGCAGTTTGTACATAGGCTTTCTTTCTCCAACATCAATGTCAGCATTATATGAACTTTGGATAGCTTTTTCAAATTTGTCTCTTGTTGTCCTTATGTAACAGACCTCAAGTGGCTGTGTCTTTTGGGTTGATGCACATTTTCCCCCTTGTTGTGGGGAACATTACCAGGCTTGAAGAAATGACTGTCTATTCTTTGCTTCCTCACCCTTCCTCATAGTTTTATACTAAAAAGTAGCACTCTGTTATTTAATTCTTCAGTATAATAAAGCTTATGGAACTTTTCTTTGGCTTTTATACCTTTTTATTAAGATTTGGGAGTGATGAATCACATGTGATGATAGTTTAAATAAGTTTGGAATGTCAGCATCTCTTGATACTTCATGGGTGTGTGTATTTGTTTTAGACACAAAAGGGCAATGGCCTCTTATCATTTTGACCTGTCATGTGGCACACTTATTTGTTTTGTTTGATTGATATGAATAGGGATGCACTGCATCTTATTTCTGTGAGAGTCAGCAGGAAAAGAAATGCAATTTTGAAATTTAAAACATTTAAAACTTGTCTTATAGCCAGTGAGAGATGAAAATACAATGCGTCATGTAATTTGATACCCTGTGATGTCATACTTACTGATGTCAGCATGCTTGTGTTTCTTTTGTGTAGCATGCATGCCATAGAAAGATAACATGAAGATACAAAGGCGGAAAGCAATTATTTTAATAACAAGAATAAGCCACTAATAAGTACAATACAACACAGCAACATGTAATGCGGATGCAATTTAGCTATAGACATTGGTATCACATGAAATGCTATTGCACTATTATCCTTGCACAAGCATGGCCAATTCTTTCTTACAATTATGCTCCAATATCAATGAGTAAAATACAACCTTTTCTAAAATATTTAAATCTGGATATAGGATACACGGTACTAATTATACGGAAGTACTGTGAACCAGTCTAGAAATGGGTGAACAAATAATAGAGTATTTACGGGTTTGGTGGTCCATAATTGGTTAATAATGAAAATTAACATTTTAGTAAAAATATCTTTTGAGACCTTATCCTATATGTAATTAAAAAAAATATAGACAAATTTCTACTCATGCAATTTTAGTATTTTTAAAGGCTTGACTCAGGAGTACTCAATAATGAAAGAGCACTTGATTCATTTGGTGCAGAATCAATAACACGTGTTTCAACAAAATGCCGCGACTCATATGGTGTTCTCCACACATAAGCTTGCACCAAGGTTAGATGTGCATGGAGAATTATAGGTTTCATCATGAGCACCCAGAAATTTTAAGTTATTGAATTTTGAATATGATAGTGTTTCCAGATGTTTACTATTGGAGTTGAATTAGTACTGTGAGTCCATTATGCTCACACCAGGCCGACCAGTCCTAACATTAACCTCCTAATGCTGAGCGCCAAGAGAGGCAGCTGCAAGTCCCATTATTTTTTAACAAGTCTTTGGCATGACTCGGCCTCGCCGGGGTTTGAACCCGCGTCCAAGACGGACGCTCTAACCAAATGGGCCACCGGAACGGTCTTTAATTTATGTACGCAGTATTTATTTATGAAAGAGTAACGATAATAGATGATATGATATGAGTGAAGGTTTGCTTGTGAACTTAGTAAATACATTCAACCCCTGCGATCAAATTTGCGCTCGTGCTCAGGTTAACGTTTGCTACAGCACATTCTTTTATTATTCCCTGTACGCTATACCATCTACGTATTTGCCCCTTATAGTTACATTTAATATTTTTGTAACTCTACCCTGAATCTTTCTTCTAGTGTATTATTTAACTTGTGAATATATATCAAATTTTATTTGTATTTACTAGAATCATAACGATGATTCAGTCGTTATGTCTTACACCACGCTCTGGTACCAGACACTGCCACATTCACGAGGAGCTACTTGGCAGTTAAATATACAGTAGGTCTCATAGGTTCGCGTGCCAGATTCACGACCAAAAGAATGCGAGTTCGAATCATCCTACAATCAGATCAGCCTGAGTGTGCTGCCGATGTGCTTCCTTGAGCAAGACAAACACATATGATGTATACAGTGGTACGAAAGTCATATTCACGCACAAACAGCAAAAATCTGTGTAACTGGTTCATTAAAATAATCGGTCTTGACACATGATGTTCAAGTTGTTTCACATATGTTTACATAATTGAACACGTATGTGAACTCCTTTATTCATTTACCAAACGATGACCAGTGATGACAACCAAGACAAAACCCTAATACTTTCTAACGTTCACGTGGATATAAACATAAATCAAGAAATTTCATTCTAAAGGAGCAAACAGTTTTGTATTAATTTAGTGTCATACAATAATTGATCATTTCGAGACCCCTTTGCCAAAAGCTATATATCTTGACCAGGGAACACTTGACAAATGTTTTAGAAACTCAGAATCATTATAAAGGGAAGAAAGTTTCTTGGGACAGAAATGCTAATCTACTGGGATAAAAAAGCGCCTCTCAGCCAAACTGGAAGATCACTAGTTATCGGCTACAATCACTGTCAATTAATGATCGACTTACCAACTTAAGCTCAAAGGCACATCAACACATGAAAGATCATATCTTGGTAAATGTGATGTGGTAAATTGTTTCGGCAATATACATACGTAGTGTGGATAAGATTTGAACTAGCACCCTTCTGGTGGCGGAAAACCCCACTAATTGATATGCACCTTTTAACTCATTTGATTCGTAGTAGTAGCAACAGGAGCAGTAGTAGTAGTGGTAGTAATCATTGTCATCGTCAGCAGCAGCAACAACAACATTTCTTCTTTTCCGTAATCATTTTAATAATTTATGTAACTGAATGCCATATCTGCCATCATAAATGATTGAGGCATTTCTAGTGACTTTATTGTATTATCCTTGAAAACCTCGTCTTAATTTCAAAGCGCTTCATGCTTTCTGAGTTTTTCGATGAGACAGAATTTGTATGCATACCATATCATTATTCGTCTCCAGGTGATATCGACCTCGCGACCAATGGAGATGGGCTTTGGTCTATCGATATACAAGCAGTCCAGTGCCCTGTGCAAAATACAAACATCTCCTACAAGTTCCAGGGGAGTCAGGAGTGGTTTATCAAACTTCAAATAAGGAACACAAGGTGGGGTAAAACCATAAACTAATTTTGTCCTACATAGCATTGTAATTCTGTGAAATGTTAATAATGTAGACGGCGTGGAAGCAGAACGAGTCTTTTGGTTCCCACTGAGAACTGCAGAGGTTATGGGCAAAGCTTGCATAGATAGAGAACCAGTCTAGATAAGGCACATCTTACAATGGCGATATCTTGCAGCAGATAAGAGTAATGTTGGAACTTCGACTCACTTTCTCATGCAAACAATCTTGTGATTACTTGTTCGATAATGGAAGTCAGTGCTGAGGAGATAGTTCTCAGCTCGAATAATTAGCCAGTTAATAGACACAAACGTCACGGAGTGCAGTGTTGGTAAGAGTTCATGATGGCATGGTTTAGTTTTAGTGAGTTCAAGTCAGAACCGTATAAGTATCCTGGAGCTCAATAATCCCTATTAAAATCTAATTGTGTGGATTGATTGTGTGACTCCATGTGCAGTATTTTATGATTGGGGACTGGTAAATTGTACAATGGAATAATTGCGAAGGGACTGTTCCGTGATCTGGAGGTGCCGTATATTGTTGCAATGACGGCATATATGGTGTAAGGTTACAGGAGAAATGAAGCTAAAAATCATGATTTGACTGATTTAGAGTAGCGTTGGGAAAAAGTTCCCTGTATTTGGTGGTTGAGTTGTATATTTTCACGGCGTGAAATACTGGCGCTACGTTACGTAAATGTGATAAGGAGAAACCCATGCAGTTGTGAGGTTGGCTGCAAATTGTGAAGTTGTGAGATTTGTGGTCATGTTTTAATTAGAGGAAAATTATGTATTGTCTGGGCGCGTTGGAATTTCCAGTTTACAATAGTTGTTGTATAGAAGTCCTTGGAAATCAGGAGAAAACAAATGGCTTCTAGCAGGATTCACGCCGGGGTTGAATTCGCTTTTTGAAAAGAGACCCCGTTGGCGTATTACAGTATTGAAACGGACAGAAAGGTTACAAATACATTTTGACAATGAGATATTTCTTTCTCTAAATACAGTTAGACTGAAAGAAGAGTTTTAACACAAAGGGATTTTAAATACACAGTTCATTTAACACCTGAAAAAATCCAGTTTGAAGGTGACAAAACAATTTTACAGCAAGAATGGTAAGGATTTACTGGAAAAGTAAAACATGTAGTACATTTCATCTATTGAAAAAGAAGAAACATCTGTAGTGAAACGGAAGACAATCTGACGTGTTGTCAAAACTAATCGATAGCTACAGCATCACCCATCACAGATCGGCCACGATTCTTGCTGATCCAAGCAAGGAAAAAAAAAAAACACATCAAAAGTCTTGCTTATATTTGGGGGTGGGTGGTATTTTTGCTTTTTATCTGATACATTTGGAATGTCTAAATTAGAAGCGGTGAAAGGGTTATAATTTCAAACTATAAAACTTAAGAGCTACTTTTCTTTTTCCGATGATATAATTAAAGTCAAGCGAGTAAGTTTAGCTGATCTAGTCATTGCCAAACCCTAAAAAAGGGTAAATACGTCGCAAATGTTACAAACAAGAATTATGTGTCTGACAAAGATGACACATGCAAGGTAGAAAAGATTTTTCAAGCAAAATATCAAAAAACGGTAAAATGTATGTAAAAATTAAGCGAAAAAAATATGATAACTCAGTTAAGAGTTGGGAGTCAGCTGAAAACATGTCATTACAATTTAAGCAGGAATTGCACTGCGTAAAAGTATTAGGTAGCATAAAAGATTTGAGTTTTTTAAAACATAATTTTCGTCACACATTACCTATAACATAATTGTTGATTACGCGTATGTGGTTGTGGTGTAAGACACTTTCGGAAAAAAAAAAAAAAAAACATGGAACTTTAAATTGGTGTTAAAAGTTGTATTTGTTCTGCAATTTTACAAGTGCGCCTACTGTATGCATTGTATCTACTGAATTATCTGCAATGTTATAAAGTTTAATATAACTTGATCGTATGTCAATCACCTTTACCAGTATGTTGATGTTGATTTTGCTTCTTAATATGTGATAACATCTTGGACTTGAACCTAGTGATACCTTCCATTTTTGTAGTCGTTAGGACCACTACATAATTAACATGCCTTTGTCATCATGTTTCCGCTGTACAAAAAAAACTAATGTAGTTCCTCTCAGTTCTGTCGTCTAGCTGTTACTCTGAAACATTCACACCAGATACATTAGTGGTTGGCCACTCTTATTAATGCAGTCGGGCTATTTAATGGCTACATACGTGTATCATTGATAAATGAACCAATACAAGTTCATCAGATTATCTTAGAGGTGTAAGTAACTTTGTATAGTTTTTTTCTGTTGTTATAGATAACTGTAATCAAGGAACTTAATACTAGCATGATCAACAAACCTTTGGACGTAGTTCCTGTGAACACCTGCCTATTGTGGACGCCATTATTTTACGAACAAGTGTATATTGTAAACACGTGTCTATTAACGATCATCTGTGTCCGTGACTTCTACTGTGGGCACCTATCTTATCTGAAACCTATATATTAGTATCAACATCTCTTAAAAGCTGCTGATTTTAATACAATGCATTTTTTAAATTATTATTTGTGATGGCCAGTATATAAGGTAGAGGAAGAATACGGGAGAGACCCGGGAAGAACCAGTGACCCGTGGAAATCTACCGGTAGCTTTCTCACAATCC
Organism: Sinohyriopsis cumingii; assembly: GCA_028554795.2. Taxonomy (NCBI): domain Eukaryota; kingdom Metazoa; phylum Mollusca; class Bivalvia; order Unionida; family Unionidae; genus Sinohyriopsis; species Sinohyriopsis cumingii. Next base: position 79,919,692 of record CM068827.1, read on the forward strand.
CATGCTGGCCGAGACGAGACTAGGACCACGCGGACAGAGGTGAGATTTCAGTGAACTGTAAAGGCGAGTGTCTTAGAACGCTTAGTCTCGCAGAGCCCCTCAAAAGTTAGAATTATTATTAATGTCTCGATATAAAACTATCCTAGTCTTCCTCTTTCAGTTTCAAGTTAAACTTATTCAACGCTTCAAGATTTAGACTCTCCTTAAAATTATTCATAGTTTCATATTTTGGTCTCAAATTAAAAAAAAATTCCATTGCTCTGTTTCACTTTCAAGTTAAAATTATTCCAGCATACCAATTTCTGCATCTTACGGGAAAAGAACCTTTAATACGACGAATAAATACGATAGATAGATAGACAGATACATGGATGGATGGATAGATGGATGGATAGATAGATAGATAGATAGATAGATAGATAGATCGGTAGATAGATTAGATCGATAGAACGTTACATAGACGAAATAAATGTGAAAGACAGAAATGAGAAATATGATGAATGAATGTAAGGCGACAGGAATGAATAGATGCATTAGGGAATAATTGAACTGATTAAATAACTTGCCATACAAAAACGTTTGAACATCTGTATGACAGCATTTTGTCTCTGTTGTTCTAGATTTCCGGTGACTGAGGTCCTGATGCTTCAACCGCGTAGTCGGCAGTGGCTTCCGTTGGCTCGGTCCCTGGATGGATTCTGGGAGTTCCCTGATGCCGGACAGGGTTATGAGAGGCCCATACAAACACCTTTTAGCATTCGTATGAGGTCTCCTGACAACCAAGTGATATACGACGTCATACCCTCCATACGTATGTAATAGCAACCGGTGCACATATAACAATTTCTGCGTTAGACACCTTTGATCGTAGATATCTAAGGGGCATAAATACACTGGGGTTCGCTCATTGTGTATCAAAACTAGTTTCAAACATATAAGATTCACAAGCCATTAGATACGTTGAATATATGTCTGTCTTACATAGGTACATTGGAAATCAAGAAATCTGAGCGCTCCACTTCGCACCACTGCGCATGACCCGTAAAAGAGCAGGGTAAAATGACAGTATCTGTATAAATTGAGCGTTGATATTTTACAAGCGACAGAGACCAAAGCACACTTTTCAGCAAGACTCAATAAACAACAGATGTTATATTTGTCTTTCAATGGAAAAACGGTTCCTGCGGAGGTTGTTTAACTCCTAACATTCAACTAAGAATTCATTCCTTATTTCCTTAGATGAAAGTACTAACTGATCTCAAATCAAATGTAATCTTTCTGGATGGTATACCAATGAGCTGCTGCATTTTATCAATGGAAAGCAAATATTGCCCTCACTGGTTATCCTTGCAACTTTCCTTGGTAAATCCAACCCATTTTGCACAAAATACATATATTATTAACAAAATGTCAACAAAAGGTCAGCATTACATGTGATTTAGTTTCAGTTTTCATAATCTGCATACCAGTAATGGGTCAAATGCGTCCGTCAAACTCTAATTTGTCTCTATGTGGACGGAAACCCAGTATTTACGGATTCTCGTTTGTCTCGAAAATAAATAGCAATGACAAGAAACCAGTCCATAATTTTGCAAGTTGTTGCACGATCTCATGGCCACTGCAAAACTTACATCAAATAGAATAATCAATGCCAAGTGTTTGCATGTCCGTTATGATCCTGGTTACGTTTCAAAATTAGAAGAAAAAGAAACTCATTGCTAAATGGTTTCTGTGAAGAATCAGTAGTTATGTTCCATACGCGGTGTATTATTGCTTTTGTCATCTGTAAGAAAATTTCAGACATTGCTTTTACGTTCAGATATTGGCATTAGATGGTCTTCAAGGTGAAGAAAATAGAAATACCCAGGGAGAAAAAAAAAACTCTGACAACCCTAGTTTTTATACCTGTTATAAAGTCTTTAAATTATCGTCCTTATCATATCATTTAGTTACTGTTTTCATTTCTCTTTCTTTAAGAAAATGACGTTGTATTCGATGGCAATGGTGTGCAGTTCGCTTACAACTCAAACCTTCTGGAGGTGCCGTTCGTTGTTTAACACACACACACCCCATTAACTCGAGAATGATATTCAGAATAAACTTATGTTAATGTCATCGTTCTTTCTCATTTATTTCTCATTCACAAAGTGATTTCAAAAGGCTTGGAAGAGTATCGAGATGTAATTATCGCTGTTTACAACCTATAAAATAAATATTTTAAACACGTGGGATTTTCTGTGTTTTGTCAACAGCTTATCTCCAAACGGATTTGTTTTTTTCAAATGGCGGAGTAGGTTTTCAAAGCGGGGCGAGCTAGATTTGAAACATTATTTTGACTGTAACTTTAGAATAAGCAATATATCTCGAAAATGGTACTAGGTACTGCAGTCACTAAAATAGCAAATATTTACCTCAGGTGCCTTCAGAAATGGTCTTATATTTTTTACATACCCATCGAATGATTGCAGCAACATGCTGTCAGAGAAAGTACTTGCAAAAAACGCCAAAGTGTTCTGAAATCCCGTGACGGATAGCGTTGACTAATATTGACTCTTGTATATTGCGCTTCGTCAGTTCCTCGGAACGAAACAAACCTTTCCCACGTTTGATGTTTGAAGTTATTTTTTGTTTGTTTTCTTTTATTTGGGTTCAGTTGGTGTTTTTGCTTTGTTAAATTTTGTTTTGGATTGTCTTTTCTTGTTTGGATTTTTGTGTTGTTTTTTATTGGAAGGTATTGCTTTACAGCCTTCTAACCATAGTTTGCATCAATGTATTTAATCGAAATTCGAGTAATCTTTATATAGAATATTCATACTTATGCTGACATTTCACAAAATGATGATAGGGTAATTGAGAGGAAAACAACGGCAAATGGCATTTTAATTGGTGGAAGAAACTGATAGTGTCAGAAACGTTTTTTCTGTGTTTCCATTACATTCAAATATTGGAAATAATTAAACTATAGTGTGTGAATAGCTATAATGATTTTCAACCATATAATAATTTCAAGCTACCAAAATGAGCAAAAACAAACAATCTGAGATTTTATAAAGAAAAAGAAAAGAAGTTGAATTTCGCAGCGATTTAAGTTTAAGGATTTTTCCAGTCTCCAATCACAAAAAATGAACAAATGGAAAAAGTTTTGTTTCTTTAGCATCTTTTTCAGTATTGAAAACACGTCGTCTGGCTTTTCGAAAACATTGTTAACTATGGCTTGGAAAAACAGAAATTGTTTCTCTTTCTCCATACGATTATTATGTATGTTGTTCTTCGTAATCGAATGTTTAAAATAACAACCTTGAAATCACCCATGCATTATATGTATATGTGAATCATGTTGTATAGAAAGATGATGTGTACGGTATTGGATTGAAATATACCACGAAAAGGTTATAATGAAAATACGAACTGATACAAACACACACACGTACGCCCACATGCGCGCACACACAGCTACATTCAAATGGACTTGGAGACAAACCATCCCTTTTTTGAACTAATTCGTACATTAAGCAAATTTATTACAGTAAGGGTTGCTATATGATTTACTGTCAAAAAAGAAATCTCCACTTATCATATTTATCAATGTTATTTTCAAAATCAAGTTCATTTCGTCAGTTGTTTCTAACTCCTGATACATGACGTTTTTAATTTATTATTTCTTTCATGACTGTAATGTGCACAGAATATCTTTATTTCGTTTTGCCTACGTGACATGAGTCTGTTAAGAACGCAGTATTGATTGGTTTTTTAAATATATGTTTACGCTTGTGTTGACAATTATTAATAATAATCTTAATAATAAGATGTAATGGTGCATATGGCTTAAATTTATCAATGTCTGATGAGATTTCGACGTTTCTAGAAGGATTATATAACTCTCCATTGGTTAGGCTAGGACACATGAATAGGCCAAATCGACGCAAAATGAGCATTTTATTCTGTTACGTCGGGTATATTGCTAAATACACGCGCTATATACGGTGTCTATAAAGAGAGAATAAAGCAATCAGATTCATTCCATTTTTGGAGTCATCCACACTTGTAGTGTTCCTGTTGTAAATCTGCAGACGTGTTTTATGTTGTATTTATATAGTATGCACGCTGTCTCATTGATATACCACGAAATGTATAAATTTGTAATTATAGGAAACGCAAACACTATACACATATTTTATTTATACCACATACAAATATACATACTAGCATTTCCAACCGAGTTAAGGATTACTGCAGGCAGCTGTGTCTTAAAGGAGTTAATGAACTCTTCACATTCCACCCCAGTGCGTCCTCCAGAAAATGAATTGCTGTACTTTTGCTGCGATTCACAAAACTGCTTGCAAATTTATAACTTGCTCCTTTCCTTTTTTGAGCTTCTATTTTCATTCGTCTTGATTAAATAAATATAAGACACTTGCAATTTAAATAAGAAAGATGGTTTAAATGAATAAAAAAAAATAGAGCACTACAAACACAACCTGGTTAGCCTCTTGAACACAGAATGCGCAGCCATTTCACATACCGGCGAGTTTATTTAAACGAGTGGGGAATATCAGATGAGTGAAATGAGGAACCAACCAAGGGCAATTAAAACATGTATTTACAGTTGATGAGAGTCACGACTGTGCTTTAATTAACATTGATGCCGACCATAAGATCATTTTTATCTTCCCCATTTTCGTGTGGCTGTTTGTCTGCAAATGTTATCACCATTTATTTGCCTAGAGACACTGTCGCATGACACAGGCGAAAATCCGTTAGGCTAGTTTATCCGCCGATGTTAGCTCGTATCTTGCTACAATTGTCTCGAGAGAGACAGATACAGACAGACAGAAAGACAGAGAGAGAGAGACTGGTAAAATTGATATGCTGACAGACCAACCAACGGAGAGGAGGGTAGGAGGCAGTGGCGACTAACAATTAGGTTATTTTATTTATTTTCCATCCGTATGTTTCTCTTTTGGTCGATGAGTCAGCTGCCGGACCTACTAACTCAGTGAGAGAAAGGGGGGTGGGGCGATCATCGGACATTTTAATATTTGAACATAATCTGTTTTTAGAACCTTATTATAAGTTTAAAAAGGAGCATTAAATAGATTACCCTGTGTGTGTGTGTGTGTGTGTGTGTGTGTGTGTGTCCTAAGGAAAAAAGGTCACCGTACAATCTCAATAGACCAGAGGTGGGCAAACTTTCCAGTGCAAGTGCCGCATACACAATTTACACCTTGTCGCGGGCTGCATAGTTTATTAAGTAAAATAATCAATATTTGAAATAGCAAAAACAAAAGGTTTTTCTAAATAACATCTTAATTAATTTTCAGTTGTTAATATGTTGTTAATATTTGAAAACTTAAACTTAAACTTCAAAAGAAGCACATTTATTTGATAAACAGAGTAACATAAACAGAGTCAGTGCGAATGATGACTTGTTCCCAGGCCGCATGAAAACCCTTTGCGGGCCGCATGAAAGCCCTTGGCGGGCCGCATGCGGCCCGCGGGCCGTAGTTTGCCCACCTCTGCAATAGACTATAGCAACTTTGCATCGTCGACATTGTGAACACTAGATAAATCCCATGGAACGTGTACACATACTGTTACGATGAACAAGGTTCTTGTTGGTTTCTTTGTACAAGTTCAGTTTCAAGGGTATCAGTTTCAAGGGATCATCAAGCCATAGGTTTTTTTTTTCCCTCACTCCACATATTTCCAAGCATATTGTCCCTTACACACGAGAGAGAGAGAGAGAGAGAGAGAGAGTTCGTGGGGGAGCAATAGTGAGAAGAAAACCAATCAATGGAAATTCCTCACTGATTTGTTGAATAGCAGCCGTATCCGACTGTTAAAACAATATTTATACATGCATATTATTGCGCCATGGTCAGCAGATCACAATTAGATATACTAACAGTATTGGTATGTCATATTGCCTGATATATATATATATATATATATATATATATATATATATATATATATATATATATATATATATATATATATATATATATATATATATATATATCACATGCATTAAAAATAATATGGCATTTAAAGTGTTGGTATAAAGCAAATTGATAAATCAATACTATTGGCATATCAAATTGTGATCCGCCCATGGTGCAATAATACGCATATATAAACATTCTCGCAACCGTGTGCTATTGATTCAAGATCACTGATGAATTTCCACATATTGATAATTAGTGACGTATGAAAATAACAATAAAAAGTGTTAATAATCACCGTTTTCTACATGAAATTAGTATGGTACACAATTGTATCGCAATCCTTTCTGATTTATGTTCCCCACCTTCCCTCTCGTGCATAACGAAAAAAACTATGCAGAAATCTGGAGTGAGAGAGAAAAGGATTTTGGATTAGATGAAAACCTTGAAACTGAACTTAAACCAAGTAACCAACAAGAATATGGTTCGTCGTAACGGTATGTGTTCACCTTTCTTACGAATTATCTACATTGTTGATAAAATCAATGATACAAATTGCAAACCTTGTCGAGATCGTACGATAAATTTTTCGGTTACGTGGTACACATACTGTGATGTGCTTAATGTTTTGTTGTTGTTGTTGTTTCTTCAACCTATTAAAAATTTCTAAAAAAAATATTATAATTAAATATGAAAATGTTGAAAGGACGCTCTCTTTCTCTCTCCATTTGGTCGGTTTGACTTTAAAACTCTCTGTCTCTGTTTGTCTGTCTGTCTGTCTCTCTCTATGTATCATCGGAGCAAGATACAGGATAAAATCAATGAAATAAGAGCGAAGAGGATTTTCGCTTGTGTCATCCTAGATGGTCTCTGGACATGTGAAGTTAAGTCAAACCGGCCAAAGGATGAGAGAGAGAGAGAGAGAGAGAGAGAGAGAGAGAGAGAGTTTATGATCAGTAGTACTGTTATTAAAGCAGAATAATGACTTAGATCAACTATAACTATATTAAAATATTTTAATTAATTCTGATTGGTTCGTCATTTGGTTTATATTCTATTCCACATTAATTTCCATGCGGCGGTACGTTAATGTCTTAGAGTTCATGTGAATAGCATAGCTAACCAAATGATTATAGTGCTCTACTTTTATCATTCAAACCATCATTCATCTGTAAATCATAAGTGTATTATATTGATTCAATCAATGTATAGAAAAATAGAAACCAAAAAAATAGAAAACAATCTATGAATTAATATGCAAAGTTGATTGTGAATAGCCACAAAAGGCAAGCCTCGTTTCCTTTTAATGAAACATTGATACATCTCGTGGTGTATCACTGATACAGCGTATATATATATATATATATATATATATATATATATATATATATATATATATATATATATATATATATATATATATATATATATATATATATCTTTGTCTGTGTGTGTGTGTGAATATTTGTAAGAAATCAAGCCAGTGGAAACAAAATAAAGTAACCATATTAAAGAGCAATTTTTTTTAGTACAGACTTTATAATTCAGTACTGGAATGAATCAAAATATGATAGTTGTGGATTTTAGCCTACAATCACCGATCCTCCGGATGAAGTCCGTTTTTGAAACACGGGGGGTGCATTCGATTCAAAATCTGGAATCTCAACGGATGTGACATGCACATCACTTCCGCTTCCGGCTATCTTGAAATTGATTGGGGAGACATCAATTAATTTGCTGATGAGGCCTTGGCCTTCGCCATAGAAAGAGTTATGCTGAATAAGTGGATAGAGAGTCCACAATCCTTTCCCGTAGGTCATTTGAAGCTGAGCGATGGTACTGTTAAAGGAAACTGTCAAATCTCCGAAAGCGATGTTATGATACGTGCCTTCATACGTTGAAAGTGCGTGTGTGGGATGGTGCTTGCGATTGATTTGATGACGGGAGGCTGGAGTTGCGCGATACCATGGCTCAGGGAACGTGCAAATGGTAGTTTCGTTCAGCCAGGGTTGATCCGCACCTATTGCGATATCTGCTAAATAGCTGTGTAGAAGTCCACGGAAAACGTAATTCTCGTCCTCACCACTCATAGCGGTAAATATACCCACGTTCATTTCCGGAAAAAGCGTTAGGAGCGAGGAAAAGCCATACGTCGTTCCTGTATGCCGTAGAATTCTGTAACCTGAAAGTATTTTTCAAATTTTGACTGAAGCTATCCAGCGTGGGCTAGACCAGGTGTCTCAAAACTCAAACCACCCTGAGGGCCGCATGAGGGTATTTTCGATGGCCCAAGAGCCTCGCCCCCTTTGTTGTCTCTCATGACATCTTGTGATGCCAGTCATTTTGCGGGCCACAGGACACGGCTTGGCAGGCCGCATGTCTGAGACCTCCGGGCTAGACCAACAAGTTCTCCGATTCGTTGTTTATATTTATATGACGTAACTTGGAGAACAACATGACTAATACGAACTCCATGGCGGGCGGTCCGAGCCGTTAAAATTGGAATTATTAGGCCGACCCCTTCTAATTAATAAACAATACTTCGACAGACCTTTGATTCAAAATTGCAAGTATCATCCCTGGTCCATTGATCCACAAAATTAGATTAAATCGTTGAAAGCACGCACTTCATAGTCTTCGTCCTTGTAAGCAAAGAAAACTCGTGCAATCGGCGGCTGTTGACCTCGAATTTGAAATGGCTGTTGCAGACTTGGATATCAACATCACCACCAAGGCAAGAGGAAAGCGTGTTGACCGTCCACATCTGTAGAAAAGAAAACCTTGCTGCAAGATTCAAACGCGTTTCTCTTGCCCTGGGGTGTTGCTGCTTCAGCTGTTGAAACCGAAGTCAGCATCCATTGAATTCGTGGGTATTCTGTTCTGACAGGGATTTATACTAAAAAGTGAGTGTTCAAAAGGACTGAATGCATTTGATCAACCGACAAAGGATCATACTTGACGTAGGGATGCAAAGTTCCGTCGAAATAAATGTATTCCATGGTAGCGATCGTCCCAATAATCATTAATGTTATAAGGCTTGGACCGTCCACATGGATTCGGTCTTAATACGGTTGTTCTCCACCACAAGTCATGTCAGAAAATTATTCTTTTTTATTGTAAAATAAATAGGCGTCGAAGAACTTGTTGGTCTGAACGCTGGCGAGACAAAATTAGGTGACAACTACTAGTGATTAGAACCTGTAGGACATTTAGTTTGAATTTACATCGTCTGAACTTTTTTTGTTATTACAGATGAAGAACCGCAATGTTTAACGATGACTTCCAGAAAGTTATCTAAGGGTAACTATGTAAAATAATAACCTAGCATGTTGGACAATTTAAAAAATCAGATAAAATGTATGGAAATGAATAGAGTATATTCAGTGACTTGACATTAATCTAAGGGCCCCCATGAACAAATTTCAAAAATGTTTACCCACCTCTCCCAAAGTAATCAAACTTGGGATTTTGGGGTCTATACTTGAACAATCCCTCCTCCACGCGTTTCAAAGGCCGCGGAAGCGGTATTTACACCCCTTTTATATTAAAATCTTACAGTTAAAGTATGTGTGGGCCTTTCATATGTTGTGTATGTGTATTGTCTCCGAATATTGACAAAGTCTTCTTTCTACCACAAATCAAGATACACACAAGTCTAGATACACACAACGTATGGATACTGTTGTTCAAAGGTCACAGGTTGTGTAGAGGTCATATTTTCAGACTCCATATTCAAGCCGATAGATCTCATAGCAATGCTGCTGTGACCATCTTGTATTTTGTATAAGAAAAATATGAAAATGTATATGAGAACGAATATTACGCAATTTGGCTTACAATTCAAATTTGTTCCAATTGCAATGACACGTGCGTGTAATATACAAAATTATGAAATGGGTTTAAGAGACGTAGGTAATATAGCATTCATGCCATAGAGATCAAATGTCGTGATATTTTAAGAAACGCTTTTCTTCGATATCAAGATCCAACAGTGACCTTTTAAAGTATCAAGAATTGAACGCAAACGCAAGCAGACCAACACTTCTACTGCCAGCCCACAAAATGATCTTAAAGTTGAAGGTCAAATGAAATATGCTCAAGCTGAAAGTCAGGAAACATAATATTGTTAACGCAAAATTGTTTGTACAGCCTGAAACCTTCATCTGCATGCGGTCCATGATCCTCGCTTTCTGGTAAGAATATTTGGCACCAATTCACCATAAGATTCAACATCTGCTTATATCTAAAGGAACTTAACGCGATTTGGATTTTTAACGTAGCTTTAAAAAAATGTCAGTAATGTTGTTACTATGTCTGAAAGGTGGCAGTTTATAGTGATGGCACTGGATCATCATGCCGCAGACATGTAGCATCATGTCCCACCCAATCACATTATCCTGACACCAGGCTGACAAGTCCTACCGCTAAACTCTTAATACTGAGCGCCAAGCGAGGCATTTGCAAAGACCGTTTTTAGAAGTCTCTACTATGACTCGGCCGGGGCTCGAACACGCGACCTCCCTCACCCGAGGCGGACGCTCTAACTACTTAAGCCACCGAAACGTTCAAGTTAATGCAATTATTATCAATGTCATAAGCCCCTCTATGATATTTTGGGCGGGTAGTACACGATAAGTGGTGTTGTAGATAATCCATCCTTTGCAATAACCTACTTCCATCTATGTAGTAAATCATCTGTAAGATAAGTAAGAAATATCGAAAACTCCGAAATGGTTAAATTACCAAAGCTGATTATAAGCTGTCATTTTCTGCCAATTCAAATATCTGAGTTCGCAACGCTTTCCAAATTAAACTATTCGCCATATTCTCATGAGTAGTTAATGATAAATATTTTTGTTTCCTTTAGAAGTTTTCTATGTGCATAGTGGAAACAGTACAATATAAAATCATGCCCGTATACTTATCTGTCGCTGTAACAAAAATAACTACGTCTACAGTCCCATAAGAATTTGTTTTAATTTTGAATATATTTTTTTTTTAAATTAAAAAAAAACATAAATGAAAAAGGTTCCAAAATGTTGCAGCTTGCTTACCCCTGTAGAATCCATCTTTGATTCCGAAGTTATAGCTTACTTCAGTGAGTGTAACGGGTGTCTTTGGACGATGGATGGTAGCTTCTATAGATGATGACTGTACAGCCATCCTACTCTTGTACATATTGTCTAATATGCTCTGCTCCACTACCGTTTGACCATGTTGGTTCTTCCCCCCGGACAGATGAAACATCAACCATTTAGTCATGTCAACAGCGTTACTCACTATCCCAGTGGACCCACCATTTTCTCCCCACATCCTGTGTTATCAAGACTGGAAATTAGCTTATATGCGCTAAAATTTTATGATATCTGTAATTTATCGCGTTCAGTGGTTACGTTTTTTTTTATTAGTGTGCATCACTTGGCCACGCTCTGGTTTATGTATAGGCCGTTGCTGGATCCATACTTTCACCTTGACCTTAACCTTCACCAAGGTCAAATTATACAGAACTCTCAAATACATAACTACTGTCATAGCCTGTCAGACGGTCATTATCCTCAGAATACTGCACAGAGGTAGTTGGTCAGAATTCTCTGTTGGAAAAATGTAGCATCATTATGCCAAATAACGTTATTTTTAAGTTAGAAATATTTTGAACTTTAAGCAGTTGCCAATAACGTTGTGTTGATCAAATTATTATATATAGGATTATTTTAATCAGTTCTATACTTTTTGCAAATGTTATTTTCAAAGCATATTAAATTAAGACAGTTTTAGTCTTCTAAAGCATATATATATATATATATATATATATATATATATATATATATATATATATATATATATATATATATATATATATATATATATATATTGAGCACAATAGACCGACAATTTAGTTTGCGGAAGGGGGTAATGAAAGGGGAAGGTTCATTCGAAACACAGTATTTTAATTTTAGCTCACTGTAATGTAGTCTTGTAATCTAATGGATATAATTCGCTTTTCTTCTAAAAAGTCAGAGCAAGAATAGTTTTCTTCAAAGATTTTGAGGCTGGAATGTTTATGTTTTTTCAAAAAATTCGAGCCATCCGTCGCCCCCTTCCCATTTTAAAGTAAATGATCTGTCCCTGAACTATTTATCCATTTCTAACAAAAACATTCTTTTAACTATTCTTTAGTGATGAACTTCTGTTCTGATCTAACTTCAAAATTGTAATTAATTAGATGAAATCTCCCTCAAAGGCAAAATTTGATTCGATATAACTGCATTTGCTCATCTCTTGCGTCTTTTAGTAAATATTGTATCACATCAGAAGTTATTGGTCTCACCTGTCAAGCTCATAAGGGACGGGAACGATTCCGCCATTTTCCTCGTCATCGGCATACCCTAGTGCTACGTCATTATGATCCTGACCAATTAACTTGAGGAAGCTGGACTGACTCATCCCGAGTGGCGTGTATATATTTTCCCTTATCAAATCCTCGTATGACTTTCCGCCGAGGACCTCCGAACAGTAGGCCAGCAGTCCATAGTTCAGGTTGCTGTACATGAATGTGGTCCGAAAAGGGTGAACCGTATCTAAGTAGCGTATCCGCCTAGAATTAGTCCAGTTAGGTGTGTTAATGCAAGAGATTTCTTGATTGCAAGATTACGTAGTTCTGTTTAGTTAAGGAAGAAACCGTTTAATTCTGGATAAAAAGATTTCACTTACTCCTAGTTGTTACGTAGCGCAACAGCGGATTTCTTTTTTGAAATTGTTCTTAGTTCCGAACTTACAGCTTAAGATGCAATAAGCACATGTGAGATAGCAACAAACAAAAGTACATGATAAGATAACTCAGCAAATAATTTAAGCAGTTGTTTCGTCTTTACATCAATTGATTTAAAAATTTGATCATACAGCTAAATCAAATTTATGCAACATGACCCATTATCCGGCCGTATTATAACGAATGACAATATATGAACCAAATCTAAAATCAGACAAAAACGAAAAATGCTGTCATTTCATCCTAAGGTCAAGAAATAGAAATAAAATCATATAAAATCAGAACAGATGAATTCAAGCTGTATTAATCGTAACTGTATAAACAGATGTAGATTTATGACAAAAGTGGAAGTTAATACAGCAAACTGTATATACACATTACAAGAACTACATACATTTTATATAAAACATTTATAGTATATAAACTGGTGGGATTGCTATTACGCTTTGTGACTGTCAAAACTTGTCAATGTGACATGGAAAACGCCTGGCGAATACACTATTCACGTGTTAAGCATTGTGCATTTCAGGAAGAGTGTTATTCTCTGTGCTTTCGGCTGATTACAAGTTTGCCGTGTATTTAAAAAGAAAAATGACTAATCGCATGTATACATATTGGCTTTCGCTGCTATACGGATATTTAACGAGAACACTGTCCGCTTAACTGTGCGACTTTTATTGAAATGAGGAGGAACAGTGCACGTGTCGATTGAAAGGTTACTCTCCATGCAGTGTATTTGTCAAAGGTTTTCTCGTAAACAGACTTTAGCTGATGCACGAACAATTGGTGCCATACAAAAGTAGCGTTGTCTATCGGCGCATCGGAGACAAGCGGTATTTTCAACCTGAATCAGTAGTCATGTATTATGCATAAATGTGACAAAACAGTGTGTGTGTGTGTGTGTGTGTGTGTGTAATTTGGATTTTTAATGTAGCTTTAACACTTCTTTAGTCGCATCGCTACGATGTCCGCAGTGTGGCAGTTTATAGTGATGTCTAGCACTGAGGCATCATGCCTCAGACATGCAGCGTCATGTCCCACCCAGTCACATTATCTTGACACCAGACCAACCAGTCCTAACACTAACCTCTTAATGCTGAGCGCCAAGCGAGGCAGCTGCTAGTACCATTTTGCTAGATCTTTGGTATGACTAGACCAGGGTTCGAACCCGCGACCTCCCGCATCCGACGCGGACGTTCTAACCACTTAGACCAGCAGAAATTGTTCATGGTAGTTTGATTGTTTCCCGTTTCGCGTGACCTTAAAAGAAGGATTTGGGCTTGATAACAATAACATTCGCATCTTTCCCACCTTAAATTTTAAAAAATAAATAAATTCTGAGACATTCACGAAGAAGACAATCTTATGCGGTGTTAAGTTTAACCCATACGTTTAAGTATTATCGTCTGCTCTTCCTCTCTTGTGTTCAAGCACATGAAGACAGTTACGTTCTGCTTCAACATATGAAGAATACAAATTGTTTTCATCATGTCTGTACTTATCATTGCCTTTCCACCTGATAAACTTCGTGGTAGTCGCTATAATTCGAAAGACTATAAGCGTATATAACTAAATTGGAGTCAAATTTAAATCAAAAGAAAGTACGTGTAATAAACAAACCCTTTAGTTTTACGTACCTGGCCATTTCTGCCTTTGTAAGCGTTGGATCAAGCCTTATCAAGTTGTAGGACGGTAAACCTGAAGCATGGCACAGCAGGTCCCTAATGGTCACATAGCTAGTATAATAACTGCTTTTAAAGTGGAAATCCCCCTTAATGATATCCCCTGGATGCGTGTAAATCGACATGCTATAAGTAAAACGAACAGACGAAATTAGTCATTGTAAAACATTTAGCAATAATAATGATGATAATAATAATAATAATAATAATAATAATAATAATAATAATAATAAACATATTCCTAATCTGTAAAAGAGAAAGAACAGGGTACATACTATTTATATGGATGTATGGGAGCGGTCATATATATATATATATATATATATATATATATATATATATATATATATATATATATATATATATATATATATATATATATATATATACATATACATATATATATACATATACATATACATATATATATATATACATATATATATACATATATATATATATATATATATATATATATATATATATATATATATATATATATATATATATATATATATATATATATATATATATATATATATATATATATATATATATATATATATATAATTCCGTCAACCCACCTCTACCCCGCCATTACTTTCAAACATTATTTTTGTCTTAAAGTTTTGAAAAAAGAACTAATTATATAAATTTTTGTTGCAAAAAAATATTTTTTTGATGTAATATGAAGAACGATACGGTTCAAAATAAACTCTCGACCCCACCCTCGCTCCGAAAGTTAAATGCTTGGTTACTCACAATATTTTATTTCATAATCGATGTATGCGGTACTTTCCCACAGTAATACCATTAATTTAAAGATGAATGTTGTCATGAAACATCCTTGCTTTCTGCAATGGAGAAAATCCCGTCGTGACAAGTGTAACACCATTTGTTTTGTCGATTTTGTGACCGGTATTTAATATAATTCTGGCGTTCCCACGTTGACATTTTCACAAATAATGTCGGAATAAACCGAATGTTTTTACACCCTTAGACCCCTAGATTAAAATTATTGATTGAGACAGAGTCATATAGTCAATATCGTTTGCCCTAATAAGACAGCAGTACTAATTATATGCTTCAACAAGCAATACTATTAATGTAAATTAACCCTCGTTTATGTATGAAAATACAAAGCACTCAAAAACTATATGTAAATGTTACATTTAGATAACGCAGGTCTGGAGAAAATGAACTTACCAGTCCATCATCAGTCTGGTTTCGCCCATAAGAGGTCAGAGGTCAGTCGGGGTTCCATTACACGACGTACACTATTTTACATTGAATGACTTCTGAACTTTGAAGTTCTTTAATGAGTATACAGACAAACTTGGTTACATTGCCGATCAAAGTGTCCATTCACATAAATGTTGCTGATTGGGCAATAGTGTGAAATCGTCCCCAACCCAGTATAACGTGGTCTCGAAATATGAGTCAGTTGATTACGTAATCACGATTTTACTTCTGCTTTGCTATTCTTTTAACCTATGCAAATATAAATTTAACTTTAAAGTGATTACAGAATCAACTGAGTCTGATTTAACAACCGCGTTATACGAGGGTGGGGATGGCTAGAGGATATTGCTGTTTAACAGTTTACAAATTTAGAAGACAATCGATTTGAATTCTTGGGGAAGGCACTATGACCACGTTTCCTCTGTATGGTATAGCCTTTAATGTGCTGAAAGTGCTGTTAAAGCCAGCCAAAACAATCGAACAACAACAAAAAATAAATAAATAAAATAAAATAATGTATGTAAAAACAAAATGTATTCGCTCCAAGTATCTAACTTTATGGGACGATAGATCAAATGTCTTATTTTCTTTGTTAAATTTTGTCACCAGTCATTAAACAAAAAGATTTGGAAACTAGTTTGTTGATGTTTTTATATATTTTCTATATCTTATTGCTTGGAGATAAAAGTCGATAACTTTGATTGTGATGCATTAAATTTTTACAGTTACTGATACCGAGTAAATGAATCAAGAATGGTAAGGGGAGTCAACTCCGACAATTCAATTCAACTGAATTTACTACCATGAAAGTGCAACGTGTCATTCAATGAGCTTTTAAAGTTTGTGACGTTTGCTACAGTTTGTTTCACGAGTTAATGGATTCGTAACTTACTTCCTGTCATGGAGTTGTTTCAACATGAGGGTTGCAGCAAATGCCTTCGAGTTGGATGCCACGGCAAAGTTTGTGGTATTGGATACCCTTCTACCGGATGACACGTCCGCAAAACCATAGCCCTTGGCCATCAGTACCTTGCCACCCTTAACAACCGCCACCGACAAGCCCGGATTCTTGTTCTTACGACATTCAAGGGCCTTAAAAATAAAATGGGCTGTTGTTTTCATATGTGCCATGGATTAATATAATAAGTAAACCGAAATAGAATCCATTTCTTTTCTTCTAATTCAATGCGCAGTTTTGATGACGTAAGTAATTAATTTTGAAAATTCCCCTGGAGATTCCCGGCTACGAAAGTTTCCATGAAGGATATATTTGTGACGTCAGAGAATCGCATCTGGTCTATCACCGTTACGGTCGTCCACCAATGGCACGTAATTGATCAGTTTTGCTTAGTCTGCCTTTTGTTTGCTTGTTTTGTATACCAAGAAAAATGTCTGCCTAGTTTTGTAAAATGTTTCCTTTCATTTTATTATTTATTTTTTTTTGGTCAGGTAGGGTTGCTAACATGTTTTATAATTTATTTAGCCTATTTTGAAATTTTGCATTTTTTTATTATTTGATTTTGCAACTCGCTTTCCTTTTTGCTACTAATTGATTTTAAAAATTAAATGTATATCAACTTCAGTAAGCAGTTACAGGTTTGATCTTATAGTTCAATAACCAATCAACTGATATTGACACGCTGCTTGTATAATAGTATGAATCTAGTTTATTCTATCACAACATGTCTGAAGCGCGAACGCTAGGGTATCCTTGTGGTTAGAGCGTCCGCCTCGAATGCAGGAGGTCACGGGATCGAATCCTGACCGAGTCATGCCAAGGACTTATGAGAATGTTAATAGCAGCTGCCTCGCTATGAGCTGAGCATTAAGATGATAGTGTTAAGACTGGTCGGCCTGGTGTTAGGATAATGTGACTGGGTGGGACATGATGATGCATGTCTGAGGCAGTGTTAGACATCACTATAAACTGCCACACTGCAGACATCGTAGCGATATGACTGAAAATGTTTTAAAGCTATATTCAAAACCCAAAATAACACACATATAGGCACACATACACTCTGTCTGAAACGCTGGAATATATTAACAAGAACTAAGAGTTTATAAACATAAATCGTGCCAATCTACTAAATGTTTGCAGCCAAAATTATCCCAACCCAATATGGCTTGACTATAAGTGTTATTAGTTTTGCTTTTATTACTTAGGTTTGATTTGAAAAAAAAAATCTCTTTGCTCAAATAATTTTGTTTCATCAAATCTTTCAAAGCTGTCTCTATATTTTTCTGTGCGGTAAATATGGATCGTAAAGTTATTGATAATAAAAAAAAATAATGAATTGAACAATGCACAAGTTATGAATCCGAACAAAAAAATTGATTTAAAAAAAAACAATTTTTCATGCTTATTCTTTAATAAGCCGCAATTTTTCTTTTAATAAGGTTGAACAATTACATTCACTCTGTTATGTAAATTGTAACCATGTGATTAAAGATGCGACTGGTAAATAAGCGTGTGAAGATGCGAACAGATGTAAGTCAGGTGATTCTATTTGTATATCGGCTTTTTGTTTCTCTTTAAAATCATGATAGCTATACAATATAATACAATAATATAATAACCATAAAATACATAATGATACAATAATGTAGTATAATATAATAGTCATAAAATACAATATAACACAATAATGTAATATAATATAATAGCCATAAAATACAATATAACACAATAATGTAATATAATATAACAGCCATAAAATACAATATAACACATTAATGTAATATAATACAGTAGTCATAAAATACAAATCATTATTACTTCAGTCTCTTCTTTGCTAACAAATATAGGCATACTTTTATTACTGTCGTATTTTGTATTATCATATATATCTATCATTTTGGCAAAATATGTATCTATTGACGGATGTAAAATACTTACACGTTACATTTTTAAGAGTTCTATTTAAACGTTAACACAACTCCAGCCCTTCCCTCATTAAACATATGGTACATTTTCTAGATACCTAAGACCAACGAAATTGGTTTAGTCCATAAGCAGAGAAAACCAGCCATAAATACGATGCAAACTCTGTGCTGAATAGGAATAACAAGGGTTCTATTCATGCCACGTACCCCACCCCCATCGTCGCAAGTCACGGGAGATAATCCACTGCTACGAGCCATTATCTCCCGTGGCTATATGTGCGGAGATTTTCTCTTGATACATGAATATTCATAAATCCGCTTAACCAATAACAGTATCTGCCAGCTCCAGTAAAATCTTGTCATTGTGACCAAAACACGCCGTTTGAATGAGCCAGTAACAGTTTAATTTCTATGCATGGTCACTTATCGATTGATAAAACAAGCGTTTCCATTATGACATTTTTGCCTTAATTTGTTAATGACGCATTTTTATTAAGGCGTACTCGTGAAAAACAAGGAAATCAAAGTACAGGCAGTCACAGGTGACGAAAAAGTGTCGTGGAATATCGCCCGTGGCTGGGGAGGATGATAACTATCTTGTAGACTGCAGAAATTTATCACATGAGGAGCATGTGTGTAAACCAACATTTATATATACACAATTAACATAGGTGTACATGATATTAGTTATATATAGAATTAACAGAGGTGTACGTCAGAGGAATCTTTCGGCTCCGTTTCCTTTGGATGATTCTCAAAGTAAGGCGCACATGGATATAATCTTCCAGTGCTTAATTATCTTACACGTTATTATGATTTGTTACAAATAAATAATGATTTATATTAAGTGTCAAAAACGAAACTAAGAGTACACGAATATGAATGCTTCTACTAGCACCTGTCCTCCCAAAAAATTATTTGAAAATCGGTAATTACTAAATAATAGAATCCATGCTACATGCAAGCACGTTTAAGTAGGGAACTTGCGATGGCCTTAACCTGTTCAAACTGGATATGGAAATGAGTCTGAAATATGTAACTTTGATAACTGCTGCAAAAAAGGTCGTCCATTTATCTTCTTGACATCAATAAGGAAAGACTTCAGCATAATTTCATAACTGTTTTATACTCAGAAAAATAACCGTGTCTTAAATAGATTACCTGTCCCACTTCTCGTCTCTCCTTTTCCTTGTGATTCTTTCCTAATTAATTAATAAAACAGCGAAGCCAAGCTACATAGACAGTTAATGCTTGTTGTTTGCTTAATTTCCACCAGACGTGTGAAATTAGATTTAATACCCAGGACTTGGCATCACATTTAAAAATTGTGCTGATTTTACATTTTTCTGATTTGTATTCTGATTTGTATTTCAGGTCTCGTAGGATGCGAATTAATAATATATTCATCTCAAGGACACAAAATTATCATAGACAATAATTATAAAATTTTTTTTAAAAAAACTATCAAATCTATACCTACCTTATTTAGAAAGGAATCAACCTTCGCTTCAAACGCTGCATCTTGAGCAATAGTAGAGAAAATATTGATCGATATAATCGCCAAAATTATTGAATACATTGCAGTTTCTTTCTCGTTCATATGTGCCCCTCTAAATTGTGACCGGAATGGTTTCGTATAGTGTACAGGTGTCGCCTATCTCGATGGTAAGGTCTTATCAGATATCACATACATGTATAACGTTTTGATCGTATACATAGAGCACTCAACTGCGAACGGATAAACATAAATGTCATCGTATAATGCGCGTCTATCACCATCTAAGGTTTTGGTTATTCTAATTTTTCAGGCGAAAACTGTAGATACTGAACTATCAGCTGATCTGGAACTACGTTTTAAGCAACTAGGGGAGTGTTATATAACAGTATCCGTGGTAATGGACCAGTTTCACAATACCTGAAAATAACGCTCTTGGGTTCTCTCGCGAAATCTCGCAATTCCCAAACAAGGCGTTCACTGTTGGGAGCCTTACAAACAATCAAAATGTCAGAAATTGAGAATGAGAAATATGTCGATTATAGTACAGAGGATTTCCAGTGTTTAACCGTCAAACGTTAAAATAAAAAGAGAGAAAAATCCATAACCTGGAATCGTGTAAGTAGTATGAATGTGGCGGTCTTTAAACACTTTACCAGTTTAAACCGGTTTAAGCCAGTTTTTTAAGCAGGGCCGTCATCTGGGGGAGGAGCAGGGAGCATACCCCCCCCCCCGCCCCGATTTACATGTGCTATAAAATGTAAAAATGCTGTTCCCTATATACAAAAATTAACAAGCCCGTCAAGTTTTGCCCCCCCCCCCCAAAAAAAAAGTTGGAATGACGTCCCTGGCTTTAAGTCAGACAGTAATTTTTGCAATGAAATTCTCGTATCCTTCTATAAGGAAATTCTAGAGCACTCAGTGAAAATAAAAATACCCTTAAGTCCCTGGATCAAAGAACACAATCTTGGTCATTTTGTAAAAATATTTTTTGTTGTTGTAATTTTATTAATTTGATCCAAATATGAGAACATTTCTGGACGAATAATATTCCAGAAAGAATATTTCAAGTCCCCAACTCGTTGTAGACATTGTTTATATATCTGCGAATGGCATGCACACTGCTGGGGTTATTATTTATTTATTTATTTATTTATTTATTTATTTATTTATTTATTTATTTATTTATTTTAATTATATACAGTAATCGAATAAGCAATACTATCAATTACGCACTTTTCGTGGACAAAGTTTCACCATGCAGAAGTTCAGATGGTATTCGTTCTTTTCTTTTACAAATGGTTGCTCCTTTAATAACTAAAATCGGTTAAAATGGGAAGTGCTATCGCACGACATGGATGGTGCTATATACTGCACACCTTTATATAGGTTTTGAAGATACATTTGTTTTGATCTTTCAATGCAAGTTAAACTACTAAAATTAATGACATAACGAGTATTAAAACATTACAACCGCAGCAAATACAAAGTGAAGTTATAGACGAAATAGAAGAACGAAATCCAAAATGCTAGAGATGTAAAGAGTGTGTTAGGTCAGCCATAATAATGGGATATTAAAGTAGGTAAATGGAGAGAAATAAATAACAAGTTACACTTGAATGTGTAAAGACAGTAACTGGAGGATCGGTGCATTTGCACAAGAAAAGATTTCTTATACAAGCATATATGAACGTAGATTTAAAACGAGATAGGTGCAAAACCCTGTCGATGTCCAACAGCTCAGTCTAATGCTCATTTCATGTATGGTATAAGAAACAATTTAAAGAGATAAAGAATATATTACATTTCATCTAACCTTCCTATATACAAACCAATAATCAATTATGACAACTAATATTTACAATTTGCTAGTGGTGACCATATAAAAAGATCGATCACTGTGTTACAAGAGACTTGCAGAATGAACTAACTTGCAGATGTTGATGACAACAGCTTGTTGTGGAATTTTATACTGGCCTTGGAAAGATAAAGACACGCAGTAATTGGTCACATCATTACACAAAACAATTTTTTATTTCAAATTTTCTTTTACAACATGTAATACCATTGTACGTTATATTGGGATTACCACTTGAACTAATGTTCATTTATCTTACAAATTTCAAACAAAATAAAGATGAGGAAAGAAAAAGCAAAATGAAACAAGGTTGCAACAGTGCCTGTCCCAGTACTTAGAAAGACAACTCCATAAAGAACAAACGATTCACGTAGAACTGAACTAGGAAGGGAACTTATTAAGTTCTTTTTGATTTATCAAATGCTGAATATTTAAAGCAACCGTAACGTGATGCTGGAACAGTACCAAAAAAAACGCATGACGAAAGAAATCAAACAAGCTCAGACAACACCATTTTATAGGTGATGGAGTAGCTGTTTTCAGAATCTTGATAAGTTTGCCTCAATTTTAAGTTCAGCATACAATTATCAAAGAAATTGAAAATAACAATGAATAATCGTGAATGAGTACAACAATAAAATAAACCCATCACTTTATACAAATACATTGAACATGTCACAATGAGTACAAATTGCTTTACTCTAACTCCATGCAAAGTTCTAGTTAATTTGTTTATTGCATTATAATGTCATAGAGCATCAGTCAAACCAATAACTATATTTGAACAAACTGTACTTGATGATCTGTATACTTTGCATTTTTATGTATTTCGTACGGATTGAACTGAATAGAAATTATATATCATACTTATTATTTTCTACGTTGACACATGGCTATTAACTTTGTCATCGTTTTACTCAAATCTTTGTATGAGCTTCCACTGGAAGAAAAACCTTAGTGCAATGTTCAAATGTCAGTCCTCTCATATATCCCCTGATGATTTCACTTTTTCCTGTCCAAATTTGGTTTGTAAAATAACACGCAAACGTTAAATTATATTTTTGATTTCACCTCTGCCCATTATGTTCATAGGATTTCTTCTATAGCACAATTCAAACTATTTATTATTCTTTCCATACTGTTTTGACCTCGTTATACCCCTGACTGATTAGCCAAGCTTAACTCTTACGGCTTTTTCGAATTGTGACTTTTGACAGAGATCGTTCACAGTCATTGAAACCCTTGATCGTTTATCACCATAAAACTACTATTTTGTGTTTCTCCTTTTGGTAAAGATTCTGTTTTCATTTTGCTCAATTATGCGTCTGAATTAGTTACGACTTGATAACGAGGCTTTAGTGCTTTTCTAACATGTTTTGGAAACAGTTGATCAAGTATAGAAGACATCAGCACTGATTTATTTACGTAACAAAATCTTAAAATAGATTTCACTGATAAACTGTTTGTCACGTGGGAATGGATGGTTTAGATGGTGGAGATGCGCTATCGATTTTTTAAATATGTGATTGATAAACAGAAAGAAGAAAGATATATTGTATATCTTCGTATAGCATGACAGCTTGAATAAAGTATGTTATATGTGTAATGAAAAATATAAATTCAGAGAACGGAGTAACATCAATTTTTGACAAATTCATGCTTGTATGTTGCAAGCAGGCATTCACTCAAAGAGGCATCTGGTATTCGCAGTATGAAATAAGTTTCACAAATAGGCTTGTCGTCACTCTGAAAATGTGTTCGTTTTGAGCATGCCTCAATAGTAAACTGACTCCGGAATACCTTTTAAAAATAATTTTAGTTTGCCTTGGAATATTTAGGAATTATTCATACCTCTTAACTTGGTTTTCTTGCTCAATATATTTGTCAGGGGTTCAGCAATTATATAAACGTTGGTTAAAAAATTCTGTTAGTATCCAGTCATAGCCAAAAATCGCATCAGTTCCTTTTTACTGATAGACACAGGGAATTCAGAGATAGCCTTGACCTTAGCATATATTGGTTTATGTTGTCCATGTCCCACGATATGTCCTAGAAATGTTACACAAGCACGGCAAAACTCACTTTCGGATAAATTAATGGTCAACAATGCATCAGCAAATCTGGCAAAGAATTTCCAAATTGTCGATAAATGATCTTTCCAGGTGTCGTTGTAGATGATTACATCTATTCCAGATGTAATCATGTTCATTAAACGTTGAAAAGTACTTTCATCCGAAAGGCATCACTTTCTTTTGATACAGTCCATCTGGAGTCACGAATGCCGAAATTTCATTTGCCCTTTCCGAGTGGATTTTGATTTGCCAAAATCCTTCCAGAAGGTAAAATTTGGTGACATACTTTGCATTTCCAATTTTATCATTGCATTCATCGATTCTTGTTAATGGAAATGAATCTGTTTTAGTCACACTGTTCAACTTTCTATAATCAGTGCACATGTGGAAAGTTTTATCTTGTTTCGGAATAAGTATCTGTGCTAAACTCTAGTCACTTTTACTCGGCTCCATGAAATCATTATCCAACAAATACTGAATTGCTTGTTTCAAGCATTCATGTTTGAGATGGTTCATCCTATGCGGGTGTTGTTACACTGGTGTGGAATTTACAATATCAACGTCACTGTAGATTGTGTTTGTTCGTGGAGGAACATCTGGAAATAAGTGCTCATATTCAAGTAATAACTGTTAATGTATTTCTTGTGCTGCACGTGTGAACGTTTCTGGTTCAGATTATTCATTATTTCTGAATTTCGAAGATTTGTTAATCCAAAATCATTGGTAGAGTCCGATTGCATTCCTTCTCTTAAATCCTAAATGAGTGTGACAGGTACAACTAAATTAATTGCATGATTAACATGGCTATCTCTCTCAACATACTGGTACTCCTTTAAATTATTTACATCCCAGGAGTATTATTATTGTAATTTAACTCATTCATTTCCTTCTTAATTTTGTAATACCTTGAAGAATGATCGCGAGATACAGAACTAGATCACCAGGATGAGACATTATCTCCTTTGTTGCCCTGTCAAACCTTCATTTCACTTTTGACTTAAATTACTGTATGCGAAATTCAAGAATAATTTGCCAGAATATTCCAGACATAAAATTTGACTTTTGGACAGAATTGGGAATTCCAAACTAAGTAAACAAAATTTATTAAAGCTTTTACTATTGTTTTAGTTTTAATATTCCTCAAAGAAATTGCCTCTGAAAATCTTGTTGACGCACACATTATGGTCAGCAAGTACTGGTTACCTGGCTTGGTCTTAGGTAAGGGACCGCCGCAATCTACCATTATTCTGCTAAATGGTTCGTCAAGTGCAGGAATATGTTGCAGATGAGCCTTATGTAACTTCTGATTGGGTTTTCCTACAATTTGACAAGTGTGACAAGATCTGCAGTATTTACAAACATTACCTTTAATATTGGGTCAATAGATGTGATTCAAGATATTATGATAAGACTTATTAATCCCTAAATGACCAGCCAAACGAGTTTTTTGGGCCAGACTAAAAGTTCCTGTCTGTACGATGTTGGAACTACAATTTGATAGTTCACTGACCACTCATCATCAGCAAATACATCAGGTGGTCTCCAGTTTCTCATAAGAATTCCATTTTGCATGAAATAACAAACATGTACTTCTGTGGCTTCAGTTTCGTTAATGGCCCTTTGAAACAAACCGGAGATCTCAAGATCTTTTTCCTGTTCGACGACAAGTGAGTGTCGTTTGTCACCCATCATTCTCAAGAGCTTTCTTTGTCATAGCGCTAGTAACTACACCTGCTGGGTATAAATCAGGGAATTCTTTTTTAATAGGATCAACTTTAGAATCCAGACAAGGCTTGTCAGTTACAATTGCGTTAAACACAACCTTATCTCCAGCTAGGTCATTGTCAACAAATAAATAAACGCCCTCAATGGGTAACGAATACACTGTTCCGACTGTCACTGGTCCTGAGACTAAGTCTGATGACACATTTACACAATGGAGAGGAACCTTAACAAAGCCACACTCTATTCCATTAATAAGAACACTCTCATTAGAAGAAGATTTATTAGAAAAAGGCAAAGTACCTGATAATTAAAGACTCTGAGAAGCTCCTATGTTCCTTAACATTTCAGTAGGAATAGGACTGGCCAAATCACTCATGAGTGATATAGAACCCTTCGACATGAATGGTTCATAATTCTCCATAATAAAATCAGTCTGGGGTTGATTTGACCCAACAAATGTATTGCTTTTAACACATGACAGTGACCTTGACCTCTTAGAAATAAGAGAATTTGGAATAGGTCTGTCTTGATTCTGCTGTTTATTTTTCAATATGCAGCAATTAGAAATAACGTGTCATTTCTTCTTGCAATAGGTACACGTAGTTAGAGATAAGGACTTTTGATCAATCTTATCAGAAACTTGATTTCTAAAAAATTGTGCCAGACTGAGATCTGGAATGGCTCGTATTAGGCTGAAATAATGTTTTACCAGACGACTGCTGAGTGGAAGACTTGCTTAAAAAACAAACTTTATGTACTAAGGAATACTCATCTGCAGTACAAGCAGCATTTTCTAAAGTTTCGACTTTATTCTCATGAAGACAAGTCTTAATGTCACTATGGACGCAATTCTTGAACTCCTCAAGTAATACAAGTTGTCTTAGATTTTTGTAATCTTGATCAACTTTCTTGGCTAAGCACCACTTATCAAACTGTGGTACTTTTTTCCCATGCACATTCGACATAGGTCTGGTCAGTTGATCTTCTAGATTTCCTAAAACCTTGTCGATAAGCCTCGGGTACCAACTCACAAATCTTTAAGATAGACACATCATAATCAGTACTCTGCTGTAGCGACAGAGAAATGTAAATATAACGAGCTTTGCCAGAAAGTATATGTTGTAACAATAGCGTCCAGTACTCTCTTGGCAACCTCAAAATTTCAGCAATTTTCTCAGAATGAACAAAATATTGGTCTGCTTTTTTTCTAGAAATGTGGGTACTAAATTTATATTTTTTAAACGTCAAAAGTAGGGGTGTATTTTCCATTTGCCAGCTCTAATTCTTTTAATCTAATCTTAAATTCCATTTTTCCTTTTCTCTTCGCATCAGCCTATCTTCTCTTTTCTTCTGTCTCTCTCTCTCTCTCTCTCTCTCTCTCTCTCTCTCTCTCTCTCTCTCTAATTCCAACGTTTTTAATTGTGATTCCATTTTCAAAATTTCCAACAGTCCGTGAAATTTTTTAAAAAATTCACTACTTTATATGATATTGTAAAAAGCATGTTGATTTGACGAAAGATTTCTAAAATGTGTAATATTACATTTACATAGGGTTTTAATAATTCCGAGAAAGGATTGAATTTAAATTTCAAAAACAAAGTTTTCTGAAATATTTTAGTAATATTCGTATCCCAAGGACGAATGACCAATTTTCTGTTACGAGTCTATGCTCATAAAATAAGTAAAAGAAAAGAATGAAGACAACAAGCTTTTTTTTTGTATTTAACAAATAGTTTATTTCCCTATAATACAAAGTGAAAACGAGAAAAAACAACTTACGGTATTGCGAATTAAATCCTTAAATAATCCAAGAACTAAAGATACAAGTCTTAGTAATTTGAAGTCCTGAAAAAAAATTCATTGAAATTCTCAAAGAGATTCAAATCTTAAGGCGATGACATGTCCGTTATAGCCTGCGGAGTGCTGATGTATCAACAGTCTCTTGTTAAATCACATAAATATTATTCCAGGTTTGAATATATTATAAGTTCTAGTGAATGTCTTTATCCAAGAATTTTGTCAGAGCACTTTTGTATTTCCAGAGAACATAATCACTTCAATTAAGTAATTTGAAGGTAATAAAATTCAGCTAAAACTGGTCACAACATAATACAACTTGAAGTGCTAGATATTAAAGCACCACTGTTAAAATCCTCACAGTCGCAAGATTATATAATTCTCTACTTGACCACAGGCCACAATTAGCATATTCTAAAAGCACACATTACTTATTGGAAAATAACCTTCTAGAATGATCAAATATGCCTTGTTTATTTACAACGCAATAACCTTGATGTATCACAATGACATAAGGCAGAACATCTTTGAATAAATTCACAATAATCCCAAGACAGTTGTTTAGTCCTAAAGTCAATGTGATCTTTGTAATTCCAATAAATAATGTAAATAATGAAATCCTCTCAAACCGAACACACTAAAAAACTGATTTTATTACAGATGATAAGATAAGAATGAATACTTCTGATATAAAGTCTTAATATAAAAACCTTAGTCACAAAATGAGGACCAGGATGAGGGTACAACGTTCATTTCCAGAAAATTATAAGTTGTAAAGAACGTTACTTAAACTTTAGGGAATCAATCTGAAAACATCCGGTGGACCATTTATTTCCGAGGGGAAAACCAATGTCCTGAACTGAAAGTAAACCTGTTTACCTACACGTGATAATTTTCTTAAAATATAATCTGTGTAGGAAATGGTCACCTTATCCTGCAATAAATTGTACATTAAATGAAAGATGTGGGAGTTTTGGATTAGAAAGTGAAAAGTAAAACTTTGACGTACTCTATCAAACCAGCCTGGAACATACAGCAAACGTCATCACAGTTCATATGCACCAAACTCCATTCCTTGGTTTGAAACAGGCACCAGAGGAAAATGATTGGTGAATTTTCTATTGGACCTTTGAAGGACAGGAAGGACGAACACAAGAAACACTGTATACCTACTCCATATAAATATTTCACCTAAAAGCGGATTCTTCCTCGCATATCTTGAAGGAATATCTACAAAAGACTCTAGTTGAAGCAATGTATATTAGTAGCATTGGTGTATTTCATCCTTGGTGAATCAGGAATAAGATTTTATCAATTAAAAATCTACAGCCTACCTCCACCACCCATCTCCATGTGACAAACATTATTTTCCAAAATGCAAACATCCTGCCCTACAGTGCAATAGATGAATGCCTGCAAGTCATAATTTTATATATTCATATTTATACAATTTAAAACTTTTCTAAATAAGAAAATGAACTTTTGATTTTTATATTAAAAACTTCATTGGGCTTCACTGGCCTCTTATCCTGCAACTTAATTGAAACTATTGCACGGAAGACAATTACTTAATGTACAATCCACTGTAGACAATTGCCCTTCAGACTTTGATATTGACGATACAGCGAACAAATTAAGAACACAAAGGGATATAACGTTTTTGTGAAATCGAGTAAATTTGGGCAATATGGGTGCCAACATTAGGGTGTATAATCACATTAGCATCTAACTAATATTGCATACCAGAATTATCCAAATCAATGTACGTTTTTTTTTCTACTTCCATAATGAACAATGTTGCCTAGATGAAAACTACTATTACCTGATGATCAGTATTTTATTCCAACAACAACAACACAGATCTAACCATTGTATTATACTCTGTAATACATTATACTATTCCACCTACTCATCAATGGATATATATTAATGGCATACGATAAATGTCTTATTTTTAATATGGTCCTGAAAAACATATAATTGTTAATCGGAGTTTTAGAGAATCAGCACCAGATCATGTAAAAGAGGTTTGCGTAAGTAAAGTAAATATAATTGCGGCACTGGAATAGTTGAAACCAGATACAAATGCCTGTTGAAGAAATAAATTCAATGTTACAAGTGACGAACAAATAGGATATACTCACTTCTTATATGGGATCGCAGGGTGATGATGATATATTTTGTTTCTTCAGGTGACAGTGATGAAAATAGGGTATATAGTAGGTTTCAAAAATAAGCTACGAAAGTCATTAGATACATTTAGTCTAGATAATAAATACTGCTGTAAATTCTGATATGCTACACAATAAATTCTAGCACCTGATAAATTGTGTTCCCGTCAAATTTTCTATGAAAATGTTGTCTATATTGTGTCCCCTTTTTTCTTTTATTTTGTAACCTAAGCGTATTTTGAAAAGACATCTATCACAATGCATTTACCTCCATTATTACATAATTAGTATGCTTGCATATCACCGATGTCTGTTTGCCATTGATCATCGTCGTAACTACACATACCATTCTGTACTGAATCTTGTTCTTGTTTACTTGAGCAATATGTATGCAGGCAGAATTTTATATTTTCTTACACGTTTAATTTGTTCCCACGATTTATATTTGTAAAAGAAGCTGTACTTTAAGGATTGCAGTCTAGCTGTCGTAAAAACTTCTCTCCGGTCATTTACAATAAATTGTTGTTGCATTTTAAATCAGTTCGTTTGTAATCTGAGTCCATGTGTATTAAATTTGTAATCTGAGACCATGCGTCTCCAAATTGTACTCTGTGACTTTGTCTAGCCAAATTGTACTCTGAGACTATTATAGACAAATTGTACTCTGAGATAATATCCATCAAAATTGTACTGTGAGACCATATCTAGCCAAATTGTACTCTGAGACCATGAGACCATGTATAGCCAAACTGTACTCTGAGGCCATGTATAGCCAAACTGTACTATGAGACCATGTCTATCCAAATTGTACTCTGAGACCATGTCAATCCAAATTGTATCCTGAGACCATGTCTATCCAAATTGAACTCTACGACCATGTCTAGCCAAAATGTACTCCGAGACCATGTCTATCCAAATTGTAATCGGACACTATGATTATCCAATTTCTTTACAGACCAAAGCAAGTATCTGATGGCTTCTTGTGAGATATTGTTATAATTCACAGTTGTGTACATCGTGTTAGTTCGTTTGTATGTGCTTGTGTCTGTGATTCAACTAAATATATTTAGAGTCCTACAATCTAGTTTATAAATGTTAGCTTTAAAAAAACAGAACATTTAAGTCTTTACTATGTTTCATTTACTCTCCAAACAACTGAAATTTTACACGGTTTACTATTACTGCAATCTTAGGTCAGCATATTTTATCAGTGAGATCGTATATTAATGGTGTCACACGTTTCAGTCATTGACGTTAAGACTCGATAATCTAACAGAATGCTTCTCTTGTAGTAGAAATTATACCATTTAAGACTGCAATCACGTAAAAATCTCGGCATGTCAACCGGTAAACACGTGATCGATGATTAGTCCAATTGTAATGCACCAAACTGCATGTCTACTGTTGTAGACAGCTGCCACGTCGTTGATACAAGGAAGTAGCTATGAGGAAAAGATTAGCACACGTTTTTTTTTAATATCCCCGATCTAAGATATTAAATGCCAAATGATTATTTCATTTGTATTTTCTCTCGCACGGGTGTGAGGAGTGGGTGAGAACAATTCACAGTATTTGAAAATGTAGAAAAATTCGTTATTCTGGTTGAAGGGAATGTCAGACCAGCAGAGTCGCTACGTACACTGTAATAATGAAATTTTTATATTTTCATTACAATTTCCAACAGTTTGATTTGTCAGACCCTTTGTAATGTCTATGGATCACACCCGTACCAACCGAACAAACACCTTTTATTTGGCCCCGCCTACTGGTATGAATTTTCAGGCCATTCGTTGCTAATCATAGATAAAAAAAAAAATTGCAAACTAATGTTTGTGTATATCGACTACTAGGACAGTGTATAGGAAATTGCAGCTCCTGTAAAAACTCTCTGTGAATGACGATAATTTACTCAACATAACAAACATATAAAGCTGTTATTACAACTGCGGATATGATAAGTTTTTGTTATTAATACAGGGAACAAAATGGCAGTTATAATAAATATATTTAATGGGAGGAGTCCCAGTCAAAAGAAGGAAAGTTCTGAATTACCTACAAAGGAAGGGATACTCAATATTGCAAGATACACACTTTATGAAACTACGGGAAATACTATATGAGATTATCTTGGGGTTATGAGTGCATCTTCAACTGTTTTGCATCCAATTCAATGGAGAATAGCTATTTTATTGAACAGTAAATATTCTCGATATCCTCTACCGGTGTTTTAGGAATATGGGAATAAGTTATCCTGCACGTCTGGATGTGAATGTGTGAGTAATGTCACAACCTTTAAAAATAGCCTTCAAGCCTCGAAATCTGATTATACTGGCCTTTCATAAAAGTCCGATTCCTCACGGAGGAGCCGTAAGGGGCCATCCATTTAGTACGTGCGCAAAACTCTGGCAAAGCTTGACCTCCACCCCTCCCTGTACACATGCGTATTTTTTTACACCCCCTACCTGTGTACGTACGCTTGACGCTCCCCCCTCCCCCCCCCCCGGCAATTCTATAGAACGTCCTATATTTAATCCACGCAGAAACGATCAAGGATTAATAATATTAACGTGTTTAATAAAACAGATAGTCCAACTACGCTGAATGTCTGGCTGCATCGAAGAAATAATCTGCGTAATTTTAAAAAGTTTGTCTAGTGTCAGCTAAAATTCAAACTCCGACTGAACCCAGTTGAACAGGTCACGTATTGGACATATTATTATCGAGGTTTCACCCCACCCCCGTTTCCTATGCGTACGTACATTATCAGTACACACACACACAGACACACACACACACACACCTGCGCAAGCATACGCATTTAGGTTAACCCTCTCCCCCTCCAATAAATGGACGGCCCCAAAGTGGGCACATTTGCAACATTGTGTAAATGTGAAGAACGGAGAGGGGGCAAAAAGAGTGAGCATACGGGTGTGTTTTTCAAACACAATATTGTAGCTTATTAGTGAGCCTATAGATAGATGTACTTCTCTACATCAGAGATTGAAATGTTATCGTTCTTACAAGAAGAGTCTAAAATCGAAAAAACTGCTAATATGGAATAATGGGGATTTAGTTTCGAATAATCTCATGACAAATTTATATAATAATTTTGAGGAAGCATTTGACTCCGTGGCCTGGCCTTTTATTGATAAAGTTCTAAAGTTTCTAAATCTTATCAAGGATTTTCAAGGTTGGATCCATCTCTTCTATAAAATATCAACTCTTGTGTTACTGTAAATGGACAATGTTCACCATGGTTTGAAATCAAGATGTGCACAAGCTGGCCCCGTTATCCCCATATGATTTTATTTTATGTGCAGAGATATTGGCCCATTTGATTCGGAAAAAATCCAAATATCAAAGAAATTAAAATATAAAAAAAGCACAGAATATCTATATGACATTGTATCTACCCTGGATGGCTCAGAGAAGTCTCTTAAGTCAGTTCTAGATCCTATCTACCAGTATTCTAAATTGTCAGGGCTCAGAATAAACTAAATGTGTATGGATAGGAAGTACAACTGGAAGTACGAAATGGTAATGCCAAGAGAATACCATTTAGACTGGAATACATCTTCTCTCTCTCTCTCTCTCTCTCTCTCTCTCTCTCTCTCTCTCTCTCTCTCTCTGGCATATTCTGAGGTGGCTTTATCATTTTAAAGACGGCCGAGAATCAAGGAAGAGCGGTCAGTGGTTGTTGTGAAAGGTGCGATTGATCACGTTGCTCGATACACGACTTAAAGATATGTCCAGTAACGTACTAAAGGGGGTGGATGCCGACAGTGATTTGCCCCCGGGCGCAAGAAGTATTGGTATTGGGCGCCAAAACAGCTGATAAAATTTAGCCTACTGTGGAAATGACAGATATTCATAAAATGGTGCTTGATTGTCTTATGTGAATGAATTTAGATGCCAGGAAAAGACACCAAACTGCATTAAATTGCAGGAAAATCGTTGGCGGCCAAGGTTCTTTCTGCCCCTGACCTCGCTGGGTGAACTCACATTTCTCTCCCAAACCACCGGCTTCAGCCCTTTGGGCCTCATATTCTGGCCCTTTGGGCCATCATCGTCGCCCACTGGCCCAGGGCGCAATTTACCCTTAGTACGCCACTGAATATTTTTGCAATCTGATTAAATTCAGAGCTTCACTATTATACATGAAGATCTGACAGCGACAGTTTAGGGGTCGTGTTCTGGCAACCTATAGTATTACCATAATCGCTAATTATATCAGCCAATCAGACGAAGTCTTGAATCTTTGCGTTTGGAGACTGAGCAGTGTGGATGATGAGCATGAATGTGAACCGAACAATTTGATTCACTTTCGGATTTTTTAAAGCTGCATTTTCATTGGCTACTTCAAAGGTCACCAGAACATGACCCGTAAGCGATCCTCGTCAGGTCTTCACATAGGAGAGAAGAGATCTGATTTTGATCAGATTTAATTTTTTAAATCTATTTTTAATATACTGCTAAGCATTGGAAGCTCAGAAAGATTGTGCAGGAATGACCCTTCATTTGTTTATGGCTGCCAAAAACAGATTCGTATTGAAATCGCCAAACAAACTATTCGCCATGTATGCAAATTTTGAGAGAGACATTTGAATGAGAGTGTCACTGGTTGTGAAACATGGATTTACGTTTCTGAATTCGACTCAAGAGCAAATAATAAAGTTTGGATAAGAGAAAACGAGCACAGACCACAAATTGCTCGACGTAGTCGGACTGTCAGGAGAGTCTGATACGCAGTATTTTTCGATGAAAAAGGCACGGTCGTTCGCTTAGCAAAGCCTGACGCTGCTAGTGGTAATAGACATATCCATGCGTCCAAATTGTCGCCAAAAGTTGTGTAAATTATCATACTAGTCGTCTGCACACCATTATACGAGTATCCACCTACTCAATGACGATGCATCAGCAAATAAATCCGCCGTCGTGACAGACTTACTAAAGAAGTACAGCATTAAAAATTCGTACAGTAATGGTGAGTATGGTTACTCGTCTTTTGTAATACCTATAAATAGTAATTTTGGTTACTCGTTTCCTTTAATATCCATAAAAGGTAATTTTGGTTCCAAATGTAACGTTATAAGATATGGAAGATAGTGTGCAAACATCTGCTTACCATATAAACTCGCCTATAAGTTGTGTCCGTCTGCAAGAAATAATCTGTTTTTATCATAGACCCTGATCTGCCGGCGCATTATGCAACGGCAGATCTGGTCCTGTGCAGTCTGCATTTGGATTCGTCTTATAAGCGAATATATACGGTTGTTATTTAAATAATTTTAGCAGCATCTAAATTTAAACGTTGATTTTTTTTTTAACTTTCTTCAAATCTTAGCATTATATATCATGGACCGTAGGCAATATCACTGGACACTTTCGAGTTGATGTGCAGGAAACATAAGTTTTTATAACTAAATTCAAACTTACATTTTTTCTGGATTGTAAATTTATTTTTATTTTCATTCATATCGATATTTTATCTGAAGATGAATGTTAATTTTGATCGATTGTAATTAAAACATTTATTAATTAAGTGTCTAATGACCAGTAATCAAAATCAAGAAAAGGAGTTTGTGATTATTAAATTGTTCAACACGTTATGTGTCTAAGTTTTAATGATTTTTTTTTCTTCTTCTGCATATATCCTATTTTATTTGTTCATAATGTTTATTTATTGGAGTAGTGAGGCACTTTAAGGGAAATAACTCGTACAACATTCGAGAATGCCAACTCAGGAGTTCAAGTTCGTGGAAACCCTTTAGCAAGAAATATCTGCTTTTAAAACTAAATATTCTAATTGGAATGTCTTTATCTAAATCCATTATGTTAAGAAATAAATTGTTGCATAGGCTAGGTGATGTATATTAAACATTAATGGCCAATCTTTAATGATAAATTGGAATAATAGCTGAGTCAAGCCAAATCGTGGTTCCTTAGGGAAATGAAACAAGATATATTACTAAATACCTTCCATCTAAACTATTAGTAAATATTTCAAAGTTCTTTAATCAGGTACCTTCCACTACTAATACCGCATAGACTGGGAACGAGATTGTAATTTAATACTTACTGGTACAGTATAGACTGGGAACATACGATAATTTGAATAAAATCGACAGTAATACATGTTGGCACAATATAGACTGGGAACAAGATGGTAATTTTAAGTAAGACCTAGTAATACGTACTGGAACAGTATAGACTGGAAACTAGATGATAATTTGAGTAAAACCTAGTAATATTTAATGGTACAGTATAGACTGGGAACAAGATCATAATTTGAGTAAAACCTAGTAATATTTAATGGTACAGTATAGACTGGGAACAAGATCATAATTTGAGTAAAAACCTAGTAATACTTACTGGTACAGTATAAACTGGGAACCAGATGATAATTTGAGTAAAACCTAGTAATACTTACTGGTACAGTATAGACTGGGAACCAGATGATAATTTGAGTAAAACCTAGTAATACTTACTGGTACAGTATAGACTGGGAACGAGATCATAATATGAGTAAAAAGCTAGTACTACTTACTGGTACAGTATAGGCTGCTATTGAGATGATAATTTTAGAAGAAGAAAAAAACTGTGGTGATTCTTGACGCCTAATGAAGTATTTTCATCAATTATTATGTCTAAACAATTACACCCATCATCATTTACTCGAGATAACAAGCTTTGCAAATAAATGATATGAGGATGGTAATGATAGTTTTACTGGTGTAAACTGGGCTTTAACAGAAACGCTTTTAAAACAGATGTTTGCAAACATAAAAGACACTACTAACGCTTTAAAAAAATCTTTAGAAAAAGCAGTTTTCTTCAGTCTAAAAACGTGACATTAGTTGGAATAAAAATAGCAGAAAATCTGATTTTCTGTGGCACTACTCGTAGACAATCATGATGTCAGTAGCATACTAAATGGGGGATTGGGGGCCGGACAAAACCCTTTTGGGTCATCATCGTCTCCCCGGGCGCCATTTAACCTAAGTATGTCTCTGCATGCACTGCATGCGGTCACAAACAACCAATCAGAAATCATGTGTGTTAGAAAGTATGTTGATTTTTCCTTCATCTCTGTTGGCTGCCATACGAATTACATGAATCTGAAAAGGCTCAGTATAACTGCCATCGCAAATAGTAAACCTGTTTACATATCCAGTAGCAGCTTTCCCATTAGGTAGGCAAGGCAGCTGATTAGGGCGGCCATATTCAGAAGGCGGCAGACTTTAAAGCATCAAAATCTGGCTTTCTTTAAAACAAAATATTGTTTTATGGAAATTAGTTAAATTGTGTCACTATTTAAAAGTGTAATGAAAATGTCTTCATAGGATTTGGGTTTTAAGGCTTGGTTTTGAGCATGAGGTGGGTGGGCGGGGTCGGCAACTCTGACAGTGCCTAGGTAAGGCAAAATCATAAATCCCTTTCGACAGTGAAATTAGAAATGAGAGTGGACGAATAATGACAGAGGGGAAACTAACTTTACATACAAAACATTTGCTATATACATCCGTGTATAAAAAGCGCTCATCGATATTTTGGACTAAAACACTTTTTGGGATTATATCAATGTGACACATAAAGACTATTAGCAATCGGCACATTCAATAAACATCTAGTTGAATTTTACCGTTTTATTTTGTAAAACATTCCTAAATAAAAATAACAAAAAGTATGCTATTGTACATATCACAGCCATGAGTGTAAAAATGTTTGTAATTGTCGTCGTTAAAGGAAATTAAATGCTATTTGTTATAAAATATTTAATAAATACCAATAGCCATCGACGCATTTGAACAATGTCAAGTAACTTCAGTTTGCATCTGACAAACATGTAATGTCAAACTGGACGTCAAACTGCTCCCGTTTGACCCAGGGGTCAGCCTTGTTTTGTAACATTATTTCACGTCATAGCGTGAATTTTGTATATGAAAAGATTGACTCGTTTTGTAAGACAGCGCTCCATCGGATAACATAAGTGTTAAAGTTCCACTTTGATCCGATACGTTTGGTAAATTCTTTCGAAATAAATTTAAAATCGAGCAAAGTTTTTTCTGCAAATTTTTAGCAAATATCATATTGTGGTGGAAGTGGCATTTACCAAGCTTTAGTAGAAGTTAACACACTGTGAGGAGTATGACTGGAGTGTTTTACTGTATTTTCTTGCTCGCTGCGTAAAACCGGGTCTGCCGACATACTATGCGGAAGCCGATTCGGGTCTACCAAGTTGTCAATAAATGCTGGTTAGTCACCGTTAAATACATTTGAGACGTTTACTTGTGCATCTTCTGAAAATGAAGAGGTAATCTTTAATAACTGAGAAGCAGTACTGGCAAACTGAAATGTTATAATCCGACTGATTTAGTATGCCACTGTACATGTCGTTTGCACATACATTTATATTAAAAGCCAATTTTTTTTATAGTTTATCTATCTTTGATGGCAATATGCCGGACATGGTGATAATTACAACAATTAAACTAAGTTATGATTATATAGAAACTGATGTTTCATAATGAATCTTCTTGCTGTCAACAAAGCTTTTTTTTAATCCTATATAATTTAATCAAACTTTGTGCTTTCTGAAGCATCATTTCGACTGCTGAATGCCTTTACTGTAAAAAATAATATTATCGTTTTCTTTATCTTCTCTCTTCACTCTTTTGAGTTCAAACGAATATATTTAAATTTTATGGTAAGAAAAAGATACTTCTGATTCATCTTGTTTTGAAATGATGACAATGTTATTACAATGCTCAAATAAATAATGCATCTTTGATTACTAAACTGATTTAAAATTAACTTAATTAAAATTATGTATCAAATAGATCGTTCCCGTTCTAGTGAAACTAGAGAAACTACAAGACTATTATCACAGCTGTAATATACACCGTACCTAAAAGAAAATGGGACATTTTAGTCCTTTTTAATCTCTGCGTACTTTCTAACTATATGATTTCAATTGTTCGCGTCAAATTAGTAAAAGATAATATGACAGGAAGCCATGTTGTACGTTCGTGAAATAGAGCGTCCAATTTGTGCGCATGCGAAAATGGAAACTTAACATCTTCGATTCTCTCGGACTATTGATCGCTTGGTTTCTTTTCCACAGTTGATAGTACATTCTTTAGCTGCAAGAAAAATGCACTCAGTATAAATTATATATGCATGCAATTAATGCTGCCAGACGTTCCCATGTTTATTTATTTATTTAACTAACGTATGACTGTTGAAAAAAAATATATGGGTACTGATATCAACTCTAAATCGGAAATAACTTGATTCAAATTAATAAATGAACGACTTTGACATGCATTTGCCTTAAATAGAAGTTAGGTATTGTTTTACGACAACTCAGATCATAAACAGTTGTAGTCAGCAAATAATTTTAAAAACACATTTAAAATTTCAAAAACAAAATAAGAATTCGGAAGCATTCGTAATATGTATATGAACACATATCCACCCAACAATTGCTTTAATCATTCGTTTCATTTACTTTTATAAACATTTCATAAATCATCTTCGAAAAATATCGCAACATAGGTAACATAAAAGTAAATAGCTATAGGAAGTCGATCAAGTTGTAATAATATAGCTTCGTAAGTGATGATTCTTAAGCATCGCTAGAAAGGCACATTCATACATGACGAAATAACCTTTAGACAAGGTGATGACTTTCACCACGTTATTGCACGCGGCGCTGATTGAAATCATGAACCATCTTGCACAATTTAAGAATGCAATAATATAATTGAAGCGAATGACCGGTGCAATTCAATATGCAAATAGTGCAAGATTTGCTGATTAGAAAGTTTCAGTTCTTCTAACCAGATATATATATATATATATATATATATATATATATATATATATATATATATATATATATATATATATATGTGTGTGTGTGTGTGTGTGTGTGTGTGTGTGTGTGTGTGTGTGTGTGATTAGACAGTTTCAGTCTTCCGACCATTTTATCAAGAGTTAATCCCCTTTCAGTGTGGGAATTTCCCTCCTCGAGTCCGGTAAATCAGTTTCACAACTTCAAGCGTTTACCTTTACCTGACAATGACAAATCGTGAATGTGTGGTCTTCCAGGACAATGAAAGTGGGATTCAAAGATTTAGATGGTTAATGCTTTGCAAAAATTGCCTTCTGAAATCTGAGCACGTGATTTGCTTGATCAAAGAGCACATTTATTTGGTCGATTTGCCAATCGCCAAAGGGAGGTGACTCCAGTGTGAAAAAGTTACATCCGGTTGTAAGTTGGTAATAGAATGTAACGTATGGAAAATTTTGGGCTTGATAATTTTATTTGGTGTAGCTTCTGTTGTTTTCGAACTATCAAGACTGTATTTTGGCGCTATGATCGGAATGTTTGGGGGGCTCGCTTGATGGGATGGGTTGATGAATTAGGATATGACGGGGGGGGGGGGGGCACCTTTCGTGTTTATAACTGAACCAAAACAAGGCAACGAACACGTCTGGCTGGTGAAATAGGCCCGGTGATATTTCTGATCATCAAATCAATATCCCACCCATTCTCCCATCGACCGCTCCGGTGGCCTAGAGGTTACAGCGTCCGCCTCGGAAGCGGGAGGTCGTGGGTTCGATCCCGGGCCGAGTCATACCAAAGACTTACAAAAATGGTACTAACACCTGCCTCGCTAGGCGCTCAGCATTAAGAGGTTAGTGTTAGGACTGGTCGGCCTGGTGTCAGGATAATGTGACTGGGTGGGACATCATGCTACATGTCTGTGGCATGATGCGCCATTGCTAGACATCACTATAAACTGCAACACTGCAGACATCGAAACGATATGACTGAAAAAGTGTTAAAGCTACGTAAATAAAACCTAATCACACACACACACACACACACACACACACACACACACACACACTTCCCCTCATCCCATCTCACAATCACATACAGATTCTAAATATCATCTTTTCTCTAAATAAAAAGAATTAAATGTGTGTTGCATACGTGTATAAAAGACGGCTTCCTATCAGTTGGTTGAAGCTGTATGTGTATTGCTTGTTACATCGGATGTTAGTCATGCAAACAAATACAAATTAAAATTTTTAAAAATAATACAATAAAATAATAAATACCCAGACGTAAAATGTGCCACAGCCAGCGCTGGCAAGCCTCGCACTCGTTTCGTCATGATCTTTTATGAGCTCCTCTACTTCGGAAAAAGTTTCAGGTTGCACGTTTACCGTGTCAAATTGTTGTACCCGTCTGATGAGACTTTCTTTTCCAAGTTTTCCCATCAAATATTGGTGGTCTTCCCATACCTTTCAGAAAACAATATCAACCAAATAGAGAAAGTTCAATGGCTGTAATGTCCTGATAATACAAGAGTCAACACGCCGATTCCAGGATTTGGTTGCACCCGCTTTTCATAGCAATTAGGTGAGTGTAGTCTAATAGAGAAAGAGCCACGTGATGTTGAGTTGATATATATTTGTTAAGAAATACATTACTGACGCGACTATTAGCATGTAATAATTATTAATGTAAGTTAGAAACGGTTGTTTTCGTGTTAATTTAGTTTAATCGTTTAAATACCAACCTTACTGTTTATAAACAGATGGCATGGCTCAAAAAAGGATGTGAGAGGTGAATTGGCAAACCTGCCCAGATGACATGATAATCTTTGTACGACAGCGAAAAGTTTAGAGACATGAGAGGTGAGAAGAAACAAATGATAATGTTTTGTTTTTGTCCATGAAAGTGGACGGGGCTCTGAACTATCTATCTGAGGGTTACCGAATGACCAGATATGCTAGCTGGGCATTTTGTGGGTTCCTGGTGAAATTTCCAAGATCGATCGTATTTGAGCAAAACTGGAGTAGTGCTAGTTAAACGAAATAAAATAAAAATCAGATTTAGTTAAAATCCAATAAGTCACAATGGAGTTGGTTTAAGGAACGGAGAGTGGGTAAGTGCGACAATTAGGGGACATAACACCATTTAAACAAGACTAAGCATGCTTAAAATCTAGCTCGATAACAATTGACACTCGCACTCAAAGGAGGTCTAATAAATTTTGAGGCTGCCTATCATATGTACGTGTTGACAGTAAATACAAATGTTTCTGACGTAATTGATTCATTGTTTGATTAATTGATTTAAGCTACATTCTTAGAATTGTCACATGGTGAGAGCTTTGACTTATCACATGCTTGGTTCAACAAGCGTTGTCGTAAACAGCAATATAAAATTAGTACGCTATAAATATTTGAGTATGTAAAGGGTGTAACGACAGCACAACCATGGCTATGTAGTAACGGGTCAAAGGTTAAGTTCCAGAATTGAACGGTAAATATCATAGAACAACTAGGAAGGTTAACCCTTCCAAACGTGAACTTAAACATGTAGATAACAGATAAAGGGTGAAGATGTCAACATTCTTTAAAAGGCTAATGAAGACTGACTCAAGAGGAATTATGAAGCCAGTGCCAGCGCAAGAGTTCGAGGACTTCGGAGGCAATGTTCCTCAGTGACACCCTAACGGATGCGCCCGGGGGCTATGTTCTTTACTAGCGCCCCAACTTTGTCAGAAAGAACAGATTTTATGTACGTTGCTAACCTCCCTCCTCCTACCTTCACCCAATATAAATTTTGTGAAGAATTACCCCGTTACACTAAGGTGTAGGTTAGTACTATGAAACTTTCAACTACAAGGTAAATTATGTCAAAATGTATCTACATGTGCAAACTTAAATAAATTATGCACATTTGTGAGAGCTGAGGTTTTGTTTAAATAGAGCTCTTGAAGCTCGCACTTTTCATATTTATCAAGCAATCATGTTTTTAAAATTGAATTTGTATAGGCTTTTATAAACTATTTACCTTTTTTAAGTATATAAAAACAACGGACCAAATGAATCTCGTCAAATAAAGGAAATATGTAAAATCTTTTCTAATTTAAGACTATTCACTACAATTTATACTGTGGACTGAAATAAATATCTACATAAACTGTTCACCACAATTTATACTGTTAACTTAATACAAATCTGCAGAAACTATTCACCACAATTTATATTGTGGACTGAAATAAAAATCTATAGAAACTGTTCACCACAATTTATTATGTGGACTGAACTAACAATTTATACAATACTTCTCATTCCTTTACCACTGCTGCTGTCCTATTTTGCGACAAATCTGCTGACATTTACGACAAAAAATGGCATTGATTCAAATACTTTTCGTCAAACGAGATCTCTAAATTCAAAAGTGGAATCCTTAAAACTACACCGGTGACCTTGCTAAAATCAGCTAGTAATAGAGTTTAAGTAATAGTGTAAGAATACGTTTACAATTTATCGGAAATCGGGTTAGCTTCATTAATATATTATCGATCGACAGACGTGTTATTCAGACAAACAGATCTTACCATTTTGAGCAAATGTGTGAAGTCAGTGGTTAACAGAGTTTTTACATACAAACTAGATTACGAAAGCCGAACTCTAATATCATAACAACTCCGCTAAAAAGAAAATTATCCTCAAACCGCTTTAGTGGACTTATGTGTGTGTGTGTGTGTGTGTGTGTGTGTGTGTGTGTGTGTGTGTGTGTGTGTGATTAGTGATTATATCTAATGTTACGAAACTGAAAATCGGCTTTGAACGTCTTTTAGTGGTAAACAGTGACATACCTGGAATCTTTGTACTCTGATTCTTTCCCGTCATTAAACAATACTTATGCTAATGGAAATTATTTTCGACAGTTTTAAGGCAGGGTATAATTACTTTCTTACCTAAAGACAACACGTTTAAGAAATATTTTTAACAAAAATATATTATATCTACTCACCACAGAAACCACAACAAGCATAATTTTAAAAGGTTTATATATGATATAATGCAACATACTGTAGACATTGCATGATACGTGATTTTTTCCCACACAAAATGTGTTTAAGGACTAAGGATGGTCAAATCACTTAGAAGGCAGTGCTCTCATGTACGAAGGAAATGTATCATTTGAAATCGTATGTCCGTTTTATATATAACCATGGTCTTCAAAAACATTTGTATTGCGACTGGTTATAATTTTAAAACTTTTTGAATGTTTTTGGCAAACTGTTGTTTTAAAAATAGGCATTGCTGATATTAGAAATTAATTACCATATAGTAAGAAAACTGGCAAATATTGGATAAAGCTTTTGTATCTCCTAGCATTGTAATATTATTTTCTAATAACAGCAAATGCCTCTTGACTCAATAACAGCTATGCATTATTCCGTGTTAGCCATTTCAAGACAAGAGGGTTGAGAAAATCTGTCCAATCGTGCCCATACCTCAAGCTGATCTTTTCTTTCGCCCAGCATCATAAATGTGCCAGTCATGACGTCCTTCACAACTTCAGGGGGACTTTTGTAGCTTCGCAGCTCAGCGATTGTCGTCTGCTTCATTTCCAGAATGTCATGCGCAAACCGATTGAGCTGTCTCAGGTGATCCCTGACGTCCTCCGCTTCTTTTATGAGGTTTTCAAGTTTGGGTT
The DNA here is from genome assembly GCA_028554795.2 of Sinohyriopsis cumingii. NCBI lineage: Eukaryota > Metazoa > Mollusca > Bivalvia > Unionida > Unionidae > Sinohyriopsis > Sinohyriopsis cumingii. The sequence goes on from CM068827.1 coordinate 79,963,873, forward strand.
TAAACCTGGACTCGTGACCATGTTGAATGGCTTTGTCAAGTGTCTCCAGATGTCTTCGATTGATTGCATCACCAAGCTCTAAAATTGAAAGTGTTTGAAAATTTATATTCTGGGTAGCGCACTACGTTAGTTTAAACACATTCAAAATTAGTCTCCCTATTCCAGACTTCATGTAATCTAAAATTATAGGGGTTAGACTAATGGAGCATTTCTCCTTATCTTCGCAAACACCAAACGTTTATGAGAATTTTTTTTTATTTACTACATTTTAACTCTTCATAGAATAAAATGAATAAAAATCAGAGTTTCCACATTTTAACAGGGCCCATGGTCTTGAAATTGTCTTAGCACAAAAATTAAAACATCGTGTTAAAATTGTCAAGTCTATGAACTTCAATAATATCGATCGAAAACATAACGTAAGAGTTCATAATGTTTGAGGAATACCTCCCTAATTTATACAGATGCGATCTAACTCAGCATTACGGAAAGGGATTTTTTGTGCTTTCCGTTTAAAGTAGAAGTGCACAACACTTTTGAAACAAAACAGTAACAAACGAGCAAAGTACTCGTGCACTACTAGTTTACGTTGTGTGCAAGAGGGTGTACGGTTTAGTTTAGGCATTATACAGCTGTGCTAGATTACAACCATACAGACAAATTTTAAAGCATGGTTGTGTAATTTTTAAGTTTCAAGTCTGAGTTCAACTTAAGTTTAAAAGACATTTGTATGTCTTTTCGTCTGTCTTTCCGTACCCATTTTCCTTTCAGGGGCATAACCCTCAAAATTATCTTGGCATTTCGACTAAACATGGTACTCGTGTCAGGCAAGTTGTGGGAAAGGAGTGATTTTTCATACTTAGAATTATATGCATTCGATATAGATTGATTACTATGGAAACAAAGTGTACCATTAGTAGCGTATACATTGACAACATACTATATACGGGGTATGTAAGTAGTATACAAATGGTGTATAGGCTCATATGTTTTTTTCTGTATGGATCTTTACATACGCGTGGAATCATGGGATATGTCATATTACGGTTCCTTTTGTTGACTTTTGCCCACAAAAATGAATAATTACTGTGATTAAGAAACTTATATGGTCTTTAGACATATGCTAAGTACTTTATTAATCTTATTAATTTTTAATAATCTGAGCGAGACAATGTATATCTTAAAATTATAGATAATCCGGCGTACATTTATCAGATCTCTCCAGTGCAGTTAACTCTGACAGCTAGGATCCCTCGAACTGGTGCTTAAGGCCCTTTAGAATGATCACGATTATGTCATACCACATTGACTCGAACAACTAGTCTCTCGAACTATTTAGGTAAGTCCCTCTCGTCTATTTAAATATGCTAATATATAACAGATACTCACCGTGTTGAACCTTTTTGAATTCAAGCGCATCATTTGCCTTTACCAGTTCCCCTTTCTTTTCATCCAATTCTAGTCGTTGAAACTTTTCTATGGCTTTCTCAAGACCTTCAATATCTCGAGAACGTGTTTTTTCCTGAATCGCTGAGCGTGCGTTCTTTTCAGTTGGAGTCTGAAAACAATCTGACTTTTTATGTGCAAATCAGTGACATGACATGTTTATAGAACAAAAAGTAGTGTTTGCTGTACTCAAATGAAGGACTCGTGTGTGAATGTAGTGAAGGAATATATCAGTAGCAGGTGAAATAGATCTAATACTCGACAGCCTCTCTCTCTCTCTCTCTCTCTCTCTCTCTGACGTTTCACCGTCTATTATATCAGACACCGTAATTACTCGCTTATAAATCCAGTCCAACTGCAAACGACACGATCCTGATTTGGCGTATCATAATGCGTCTGCAGCTTAGGGTCTTTGTAGTTATTTCTACTGATTTTTCCTAACAAACTGCACAGACGCAGATCTACAGGCGCATAATGAGGCGGAAGATCTGGGTCTGTGCAGTTGGCAGTTAGAGACCGTCTTATAAGTGAGTAAAAACGGTATTATGTTCAATTACCGCGTCACCTTCCATCCGACCCACTTGCAATATCTCAGACTTTTCCACCAAGACAAAGGCAGACCGAATGTAATGTATTTATCGCCATATTGGAACTACTTTAAATGCACAGCTAAAACATGACTGTTATCTCTGTAAAGATGTCATAATGTTCATGGTGGTTCACGTGAACGGAACAAGAAGTAACACATGTGGTTATCTGATTAAATGACCAGACTTTGAATGAATGTACACAATCTTAAAATACTTATTCACAGATCTGGCCAGACTTGGAATGATCGTACACAATTTTTAAATACTTATTCACAGATCCCGCTCTGTCATTGCATAACGCATCAACAGATCAGGGTCTAAGCTGTTTGTTATACTGATTACTCCTAAGAAACTGCATACTCCTGGATTTGCCAGCGCAATACGCAATGGCAAGTTTGTATCTGTGCAGTTTGTAATTGAACTCTCCTTTCCAGCGAGTATATATGGTAGATGAAATAACAAAAATCTTTAATTAAATCATCCAGATTTATAGACAAGCAGCTTAGATGCATAGTTTATGCCAACAAATTGACTAAAATGCATACAGATTTGTAAGTGCGGTCAAATTACTCAAAACAATTTCATTCTGAGCATTTAGCTGTCAGCGTTTTGCTTCTACAAGCACAGTCCATAATGTATCATGGCGCATTAAATCATTAGAAAATATGTTATCAAGACAAGTTTCAGATGCTATCAGGACATGTTTCGTGAACATTTAAAATGATAGTACTACAAAAATAATTACTCAACCATAGCCATACAAACAACTATACCCTGCATTAGTATTGGTCATTAAACCATTGGACGGATTCAGATTGGCACGACTAACACCGGTCTGATAGCGCAAGTTTGTTTTTGTTGTATTAACAAAATACCCCAAAATGCAATTAGTTCGAAAACCAAGGATTCAAATACATTATTCGTTCATGCTTAACAAGAGCTCGGACTATTTTCCAGAAACCAAATATATATGGATGGGAAAACAGGAGGTATCTTCAGTAGAATGCTTCTTGTTGACTTTAGTTAAAATCCTACAATCACTAATAAAACTGCTGCAAAAATAACAAAATTAGAGAACAGGCCATAAGGACATAACTCCAAACAATGACACGAAGTGATGGAACGTAGTGCTACACTACACATAACTGACGAATCAGCTGTTACATTTAAGGTGATGTTCCAATAGCGGAAAGACATGGGATACTGAGATTAAAATCGGATTCGGTAAACATAGATGCTTAACCACTCAGAGATAAAATACTGAATTTACATACCTCATAGTTTCTCTTCTTTTTCTTCTTTTTTGTTTCGGACGTGAGAAGATAATTGCAGACATTTGCGAAACTTTTGTTAGAGTTTTTATCTCGCGCGAACATTTGCAATGCATATTCCCCATTCTCCGGAACACGCACTCCAACTTGCAACTTTCTGTTTTCAACCTTTTGCTTTACACACGTTTTCAGTTGTTCTTCAGACATCGAACTGTGCACTAACGTGGTCGTTACTTCCACATTTTTCACCAGATGAAAGGAAAGGTTCACTTCTTGGTAAGCTAAAATATTGACAATCCCAGCTGTGTGAGATTTCGCCTGGATGCCCGCCTTCTCTGTTTCTTTGTTTGGTCCATATCCAATATCAGGATTTGCTGGAAGAGGCTGGCAATCCTCTTTAGCCTCTTCACACAAAATTTTGAAAGAACAAAACTTTACACAGTCTGTTGGAGTGTAGCCTCCGATAACGGTGAGCTTGTATACACCAGACTCTGGAAAACGAACACGGAAGATCCAAGTCTTGTCTTGCCACATCATCAACACATACTTATTTGGTTGCAACGTTGGCGAAATATCCTTTCCAGATTCGACGTGGTTGAAGTAAAGTTCATAGCTGAGACTCAGCTTGTCCTCGTGATCCTGAATCGCCACCTCACATTCACCATCCACTGTGTGAAGTCTTCCACTGAATCGACTCGTGATTTCAAGCTTCTGTTGGAAGTAATTTTGTTCGCATTCGGGAACATCAATAAACTTGGATAGGGACCAAGGACTGCCAATTAATTGCCACTTTTTATCATCCGGGTAAGCCATGAAAATAAACTCCTCTGGATCCGTCAAAAAGTAATATTCGTTCAGATGGCGGATAGTCTCCCCTGATGCTGCCTGTTCCTTTTGTCGTACGGCTTGTCCTGCAAAAAATTATTTCATTGTTCAGAAAGCCTAACATATATGTGCCTTTTGTTAACGAGAATGTTTCATTTTAATACAGGGATCTGTTCAAATTGCTGTTTTGTAGACGTATGAATCAATTTGATGTGGATAGAGATCATTTGTTTTGACATGGCATTCGTTATCAGGTAGCTATAGCGGCCCTGTCCTTGTATCATTTGAAATAAAGGTGATGTTGTCTTTTTTCCGGGATTTAGTAACTGTGAGATTCTTAATGACCAGAAAATCAACGTCTAAAACTTTCATGCAAGAACTATACACACCGAATTCGGCATGATTATTGGTCAATATTTTACTGTTGTTTTCTGAATTCTGTATATGGGGGTTCTTCTTTTGTTCTGAAGAAGAACTGTAAACAAATTTCGACCAAAACAGTTGCTTCGAAGGACCGGCCTAATATGACAATTTCTTATTTTCTGCCCCACCTTCTCCGCAAAAATTTAAGATGACTTTCAAATTTGCCTCAAGTGAAACGAAATAAATAATAAAAATGAAACATTATGTTTAAAAATACTGAAAAATACTGAAAATAAAGCACTTCGTCAAAGGTACCTTTTTCCTCCACCTTTGTGTAGGTACCAAGAGAATGACCGACTAATGCCCTGAATGCCCACAAAGGAAACACCAGCCTCCATCCCTTCTCTACATACACCGCTGTCCACGAGTTCTTCAAGGTCTGGCACTTTTCTTCGGACATTCCCACCTCATATGCAGCGCTCTTAGCAATTCCTCGGATTAAGACACATTTAAGCTTAGCAGCTCTGGTTAAAGAATATGAACACGATGTACAAGATTACACATTTTAACATTGGTAGACCTGGTTAAAGGCAGTAAATGAACACTATGTTCAAGATTATGACACGTTTAAGCTTAGCAGCATTGGTTAAAGGAAGTAAATGTACACGATATAAAATATTATAACACGTTTAAACCTAGCAGCCCTGGTTAAAGGAATTAAATGAACACGATATAAAAGATTATGACACGTTTAAGTTAAGCAGCCCTGGTTTAAGGAAGTAAATAAACACGATGTACAAGATTGTCATGATTTTTGCGGGCAATATGAAACGCCTTGTATTGCACTTAAAAAACACAGCAAAAGAAAATAGAAATACAAACTAATATATTTCAGTATTACCATGAGTGATTTATAAACTAAATGAGACAATACAACTATACTTGTACATTTAAGTACATGAAAAAAACAAAAACAAATAATTTCCCATTTAAGCTTGAAACATAATTAATATATATACACTGATAATTAGCCTCTCAGTAAGAAATTTTATCAGTATCGTAAAGTTGTTCCATTCTTTCATTTCTCCAGCTTTTTGTATTAGTTTCTGAGGTTGCTAGCAGGATCTTTAAGCCAAGCATTTGAAGCTGTGTCAATGTTATCTCTTCGTGTGTATTGCAATCCTTTTACCTGTCCAAGACGTCTAGTTGCGCTTCATTTGGTCTTTGTCTTACAACAGCATTGTTTCGATATTACATGATCACATAAATGTGTTGCATTTAGTATATGACTGATAACTGGACAAAACCAACCCAAAATTTTTTAATGGTTTTGGGAATCAATGCATTTGTTTTCATATGTGATGGAAATCATACATTTACTATCTATTTAACTTTATTCTTGACAACGATGGCAAAGTAAATTTAACGCATGGGTTTTCACAGAGATCTCATGCTTTTCTCCATCGGTTTAGATGATTACTTCAAGCACGAAACCGCTCCACATACCTGCACAGAAGAGTGAAAAACGAAGCATATGATCCTCGACTTTCCTTTATAAGCTTCATAAAACCAATAGGACTGTCGCTAGATGTCACGTTCGAATAATCAGCGCCATCTATATTTTGCGACCCGAGCCATATAAAAATAGCTCTCAATTTTTCAAGGTCAGTTTGCAAACCGGAGGTCAGATGGTCGATGAGAGCCTCGTAGGTCTCGGCTTTGTCGGGCGGGGTCTATAAATGATAAAACAAGATATATATATATATATATATATATATATATATATATATATATATATATATATATATATATATATATATATATATATATATATATATATATATATATATATATATATATATATATATATATATATATATATATATATATATATATATATATGATAAAACAATATCATTGCGATCCTTGGCGAGCAAAAGCTAGACGTTATTCAACGTGTTTCATAAATTTAATGTTAAATCATTAACCATTAGAGATTATTTTATCACTTAGTGTTTATTTCATTGGAAATTATTTAGATGGAACGAGGAACAAATAATTTTATTCATTCTGACAGCCACAGCACCTTTCATTTGTTGTGCGTAAAAAATAGTCCCAACCAAAGTTCAACTAGTTTTGACGTTGAAAAGAAGATTATACTTTCTTTACAAACTATAAATCAAAGAACAAACGTCCTTCCTAATAAACAGAACATTTTACACAGAAAAAAATCATTTTTCAGCACAGAAAATCCAATGTGTTTGATGTCGCATTGTTTGATGCACTACCCGTACAGGTGACGATCGATGCTTACATAACCTTAAAGTGTCACTTTCACAACTAAACATCACATTCATATTGCGATATTCGTGTGAAAGAAAGGTTTACTGGATGCAGAAATCCCCCTATACACTGTAATGTATTTGTGACCGTATAATTGCAGTGCTTGATTTGGAACAGTAGACTACAGAATATGGAAAACCAATTTCATTTTGACTCGGAATTGCATCACATATTTACATCGTAAATATGAAGCGGTTGGACAAACTTCCGTCAGTTTCGAGACCGGTTTATGCCCACGTTCTTCTGTGAAGAGAGGCGAATTTATTTACTTCTGTAAGTTAATATTTAAACCACGCTTGTATATAGGGTGGATTCCATGCTACAGATATACCACCTCTCTCAAACCCCACCCCCACGCAAGCAATACCGATAGTGTTACTTGCTGTTGTTATTGCTTTTATCTTGTCTTGTGGTTTTAGCCATTTTTATACATGACAAAACTAAACCTTGTGGGTGTAAATTGTCCATATTGAAGTATATGAGACCATTTTTCATCAATTCCTTTTCGAGAGTCCATTAAAAAAATGCCAGCCAAAAATGTTCATTGAAAACAAATAAATTCCAGAAGGCAGTGTTAAAAACATTTCCTCACGATCGCAGCCAATCAATAACCAGAATAATGCACACTAATTTCATGGGCTGTTTTGGACCATTCATAATCACATAAAGGCATATATTAACGTGTGGTAATATCAAAAATACGAAACGTCACATATTATAGGAAAAAATGTGACTACTATGTGATAACAGAACTTCTGTGATCATCGTGATAGCAAACATAATAGAGCTACAGTGATAAACGTAATAGAACTACTGTGATAAAAAGAGGATCTCAAATGGGTAACGATTTAATATTGAATTTATGAAACGAGTTGAATAAATTTAATGTTAAATCATTACCCATTTGGGATTCTTTTTATCAGTTTTATTTTAGTAGAAATTATTTAGAAAGAAAGAAGAACGAATAGTTACGTTCATTCTGACAGCCGCTGTACCTTTCATTTTTTGTGCGTAAAAAAATTCCACAACAAAGTTGAAATAGTAAAAGTATATTATAAATTTTTGATAACTAAAAATCAAAGAATAAGCGTCCATCCAAATAAACAGAACATTTTACAAAAGACAAAACATATGTCAACACAAAATGTCCAATGCGTGTGATGTCACATTGTTTGATACGGTGCACAGCACCGGCCCGAGTTGGCCTACATTACACAGTGCCAATGTTTACGTTCAAATTTCACATCACAACTAAACAGTATATTGTTGCGATATTTTTTGAAAAGAAGATCACTGGATGCAGAAATACACATATTTTCTGTAATGTATATGTGACAGGATATTTGCAGTATTTGATTTGGAACACTAGATTGTACAGAAGACGTAAACAAATCTCTTTTTGAGTCTGACTTGAATCACATATTTGCTGCGTAAATATGGTGTGGTTGGATAAAGATCTGTCGGTTCGGGAGACCGGGTTATGTCTACATTCTTCTGGGAGCAAACATGAGTTTATTTACTTTAGTAATATCAATTTTAAACCAAGCTTGTATATATGGTGGATTCCATGCTACAGATATACCGCCCATCCATCCCTACTCCCACCCTCGTTATCATCTGAGCAATACCGGTAGTTTTACTTGTTATTGTTCTTGTCTTGTGGGGGTTGCCAATTTTCATGTTATGATATGTTTATACATGACATAATAAACCCCTGTGGGGGTAAATTTGCAGTAATGAAACAGACTATACCATTTTTTCCCAATTCACTTTTGCGAGTCGAATCAAGAAATGGCGACCAAAAATGTTCAATGAAAACAAACAATTCTAGATGGCAGGGTTAAAAAAGTTAACCCACGATCGCAGCCAATCAAAAGAGACTACTGCACAGTAGTTTCATGGGCTTATTTGGACCAATCAGAATTACATAAAGTGATTTGTTCACATGTATAATATCAAACATATTAAACTGCCCGCACTATAGGTAAAGTGTACCGACTAAGTGATAAACGTTAAGACAACTACCATGATAAACGTAATAGAAGTTCTGTGATAAACTTAATCGAACTAATGTGATAAAGTAATAGAACTTCTGTGATGAACGTAAAAGAACTACCGTGATAATTTAAAATTTATCAAAATATAGTCAAGATGAAATTGTTCTTCTATACTAAATAACAATAAGTTGAGTACATCTGTTTTCTGATTAGTCTGGCCCTTTATCATTTCCAAACTATATCTGAATGAACATTAGATGAATGCGGTGATGAGTTTACGTTTTTAGCCCTCTCTTCTATGTGTCGAAAGTTATTAATGTTGAAAATATCATCCTTTCTGCCGGGTGGTACTGCAGCCAAGGGGTATCCTCTCTCAGTAGGTGGAACATTGACCTGAAACATCAATATGTGATACATAATTAACCTGGAAAGAATTAATATTATTCTATCTGACACTGATATCGTTATTTCTGCAGTGGCGGCGCGATTAATGGTATCAGGAGAGGTAGGTGCAATTACCACCGGGTGCAGACAAGGGCTTTCTTCAGCTGAAATGTTTTAGGATTTCATCTCACCTTAGTGCAACGGGGGTAACTCCTGACAAAAAGTGTATTACAGAGGATGGAGGATGGCAAGAAACAACATAACAAATCTTATATCTGGCAATTTAGGGTCGCCATTAAAGAACATTGCCCTCGGGAGCATCGAACCCTAGTTCCACCACTGAATTTATTCAACAATATAAAGATTGGGAGATATTTACAGGCGTTGTTATGCACATAACTATGAATGCGCATGCGCATAGAATTCACCTGAATCAGGAAACAACACAAGTATCCCTTGACGTCTCTTTCAAATAATTAGGTCATCTATATTGTGCGAGCCAAGTCACGTAAATAATGTAATAAATCTGTTTTAAGGTCATTTTGTAATCAGGCAGTCAACTGGTCAGTGCAGGATTATTTACGAATTTGTACTGAATACGACAGATTATGATTATAAAGCTCCTAACCTTTCAAAACTACATAAAAATAATGCGGTTCGTTGTATTTATACAGTTGTAGTAATATAAACTGCATCAATTCCAGCATTAAAAAGACAACGGGAAATTTAACCTAATTCTGTTTTGACCTAGACCTAAAGTTAGGGTTTGCTCAAGGGACATTGGCAAAATACAATTAGGGGGGAATGGGGGAGGGGGAGAAGGATCTTCTGTTGGCATCAACCCTTAGCCCTAATTAGGGGCTCCATCCTAAAAGCCCCTCACCTACTTATTTACTCCCATCCACACACAAAATACGATATTTCTGGATCCGCCATTGCAAATAAAGAAACCATCACGTGTATCCTTGCAAACAAACGATATTGGCGTTTTGCTTGTGAACAGAGGAATATGAAATGAACCGAATTTATAAACCTCAATGCTAATAAGCTGGATGGTTATTCAACCGCTACGTTTACAGAACATAGCCATCATATGCACTCAGCTAACAGTAGTGAAGATAATGCACAGATCACTTGCACAGTACAGTAGAACTTCGATTATCTGTCAGGGTACTGGACCGATACTATGACGGATACGAGAACAGACGGATAATAGAATATGTATATTAAAAGTTGCATACAATAAACCAAGTCATCAAAAAACCATAATATCTGCAAATGTACATGTACCTGTTTTTGATATTTTTGAGTACAATGCTCTGACGGCTAACAGACTGATGGTTAATCGGGTGCCGGATAATCGAAGCTCTACTGTACAGGCAGATCCTCAAAACAATTTTTTCAAGGCTGCTCGTGCTTCATATCGATGTGTAAGGCGGTGGGGTGGAGTGAGTGTGTGGATGGGACATAAACAAGTAGGCACGGGGTACGTTGGATGGGACCTACTGTGGGTGCCCAAGAGTGCGAAGCCCCGGAAGATATTACATTTTAAGCGTTTCCAGCTGATAACACTAGCCATATAGCTATAAAGAAAGCTTACTCCATGAAACGTTTCGGTTGTTTCGACGACTCCACCCGCCCACCCACTCACGGAGTTCGCCCCTGGAGCAGAAACTATTACCCATTCACCTACATTAAATTCCGTAAAAATTCGATGCAAGAGTAGATTATTTGTTCGGTCCAAACAAGTATTTAGTCTATATACAATCAACCTCTGTAATACTGCATTTTATGATTGTGTTAACAGCAGGAATTTCGGCATTTTATCGGACCTATTTATAGCTAACATGTATTTCAAGATTGTTTTGACTTCACATAAAAAATCCCTATCGAGAGTTTTCGGAATGGTAATACTGAAATGGAATTACATGCCATTTTCACCCAATTATTGTTCTCTCATCTTATGTAGGGAACTAAACCCCAATTTAATAGTTCTGTCCATTTTATGATGCGATTGCGCCTTTGTGGAAGTTATCGACATTTCCACCCGTGCATTGTCATGTCGTATGATCGTGGTATATGCTAGTAATTAGGAATTAGAATCGGTTTACCTATCGGCCACTGTGGACGATTATATTGACCGAAGTGGACACTTAAGAACGAGGATGATGTTGCATCAGGTTTGTCCGAGTTGCTGGACAATAATGCCGATTCAATGGTCAGTAGTCGTTCTTACGACAGCCATCGGGTTAAAATTCGCCGTACTGCCCTGATTGTATTATAGTATACATGTCCAAATGTACTGAAACGAAATGTGATACTTCCAAACAAGTACATTTTTTTGGCGGAAGAACATCGATTACATATGCGAAGAGTAGATACTTATATAAAGATAGATTTTGAAAATAACACTTGGCAACGTTTCAACAATCAATGAAATACAGGAACTTAATTTTAATCTTATTCCTGTAAATTTGCAATAAAAGAATAATTTAAAAATTAGTCATAGAGGTTTTATCTTTCGCAACATTCTCATATCTTTCGTAACATTGTCGTCTCTTTCCAATGCTAGTCGAATAACATTGATTGACTCTTGGATAATAACTCAGAGGTGATTGATGATACATGCCAGATTTGTAAATTTTGGCTGACGAACATCTGAACAGATGCACGTTGAACAGTTTTATACCATGATAGGTCTTGAAAATAACACACGACTACGTTTTAAAAAAATCAGTCTACAAAATTAAAATTGAATGTTATTGCTGCAGCTTTGTAACAAACAAATGGAAGAAACCCGATTGCAGGTGTTATTACGAGTGTTACATTTAGAATAATTCTGAAATAGAGGATTTACACTTTTTTAGTATACATATAGAATATTTTGCTCGTTAAATTATTGCCTTATATACTACTACTACTACTACTACTACTACTAATAATAATAATAATAATAATAATAATAATAATAATAATAATAACGACGACGACGATGATGTGGACTTAGTACAGCCCCTAATCTTTAGAAGCTCAAAACGCTTTACAATATTAGATAACACATAAAATCATATACAACGACAAGATTTTTTAAAAAAAGCCATGAAGTTACAAAGCAAAACAATTTGCATCCAATATTTAAAAAAGTAAACATCAGGAAGTCTTTAGGTCTATTCTTATAGTCAAAATATGTGCGTTTTAAGAGCACTCTTGAATGAACTCAAAGTGTCCCCGTGTTAAAGATCAATGGGCAATTCGTTCGAAAGTAGCTGGACCATGGAACGCAATAGAACTTGTCCGTATGCCTTCGTTTTAACAGTGGTAACAATGAGAATGCGAGTGTCGGAAAAGGAGCGTAAGTTTCTAGACCGGGTGTGGATATGTAGGTATATTGGACTGGAGCCAGTCAGCGAAATATGGCATAGTGAACAGATTTCGTGTATGATTCTAGATTGAACGGGTAGCCAGTGAAGATACAGAGCACGGGGGAGGTGTGCTCAGTTAAACGTACTGTAATGATCGGAGCAGCCAGGTTTTTAACGTTTTGAAGTTTTTGTAGTAGATACTGTGGCGAACCTGACTGAAGCGAATTACAATAGTCCAGTCTTGAAAGTACTAAGGAATACGCAAGTGTTTTAGTGGCATCAACATAAAGAAAACTGCAACTGGAGCTGATGCGTCTCAGTTCCAGATATGCATTCATGCATCTGTTCAGTACATGTCGGTGTAATGAAAAAGTACTGTCGAGAATGACACTTAGGTTTCGTACTGACTGTATGAATTTAATGTTGGTATTACTTATACTTAATATATGAGGTAAAGGATGGGAATTAGAATGTCTTTGCGAGGATATCAGGATGTATTCAGTTTTATCATCATTCATTTGCAGCTTGTTACATGCCATCCATGGCTTCACATCGGAAATGCACCTCTCAGTGTCTTGGATGGTAGCCTCAGCTTCACTTGGGCAACTAGATTTGTGTATTAGAATGTCATCAGCATACAACTGGTGACACAGTGATGTCGAGCTATGACACTTGAGAGCGGATAGGTGTATAGATTGAAGAAAACGGGGCTGAGAACAGAGCCTTGTGGAACGCAAAAACAAACATCAACTGTGCTGGAATGTTTTTCGACACAAGTTTTGTTCTGTTGACTAAGTAGGACTTGAACCATAGTAAGACTGTATCGTGAATGTCAAATATAGGCTGGAAATGGTGAAGTAATATATTATGGTCTCAGCACCCTCTTCTACCACAAATGGAGATTTTACTTTACTCTATATATTTTAAGGCAGAAACCATCAATTTGCATGGATTTTGTTTTATCCGCTCTGTGCCAAAGCGAATTTAATTCCTAAGCTTTACAATAGGTTTAGGACAACAACTTTTTATAAATTTAATTTGAGGATAAAATGATTTTAATTGTGTATGTTGTCAAATTTTAATTTTCATACGCAAGTGAAGATATTGTTTTTATTGTTGTTAACTCATATCTCGGCGGATTGATAAGGTGAACATTGTGAAACTGTAGAAACATCACAGAGCAGTCATACCTGACAGACTTCAGAGCGTAACAACTTTAAACATAAAGTCTGAATAATTCTGAGTTTACTGGCAACGATGTGGTTTTTTTTTTTTTTTTTTTTTTTGTTCGTTTCAACATTCAAACGGTACCGGGGGGGGGGGGAATAGGCAAACTTATAGTCTTGTTTAGTGACATTTGCTGTAACAAACTTTCGATTGTCATTTAATTTTGGTTTGCAATCAACACCCATCAAATTTCGGTTCCTACATCGTTTTCAAACATGATTATGAATGTCCTGACTGACCAAATTGCTACTAAAACAATTGTACTATTACATTTAATCAAGAAGGTTATTTTTTCTTAAAGATGTGTACCGGTTGTCGTATAGTGTAAAAGGGACACGATATTGTATGTTTGACATAGAATCTCAAATAGCAACAGGCCATATAAGACCAGTCACTAACAATACAATCTCAAATTGCAACAGGCCATATAAGACCAGTCACTAACAATACAATCTCAAATTGCAACAGGCCATATAAGACCAGTCACTAACAATACAATCTCAAATAGCAACAGGCCATATAAGACCATTCACTAACAATACAATCTCAAATAGCAACAGGCCATATAAGACCAGTCACTAACAATACAATCTCAAAAAGCAACAGGTCAAAAAGACCAGTCACTAACAATACAATCTCAAGTAACAACAGGCCATATAAGACCAGTCACTAACAATACAATCTCAAGTTAAAATAGGCCGTATAAGACCAGTCACTAACAATACAATCTCAAATAGCAACAGGCCATATAAGACCAGTCACTAACATTACGACCTCAAGTAACAACAGGCCATATAAAACCAGTCACTAACAATTCAATATCAAACAGCATCAGGCACATAAGACCGGTCACTCACAATAAAATCTCAAGTAACAACAGGCCATATAAGACCAGTCACTCACAATACAATCTCAAGTAACAACAACAGGCCATATAAGACCAGTCACTCACAATACAATCTCAAGTAACAACAGGCCATATAAGACCAGTCACTAACAATACAATCTCAACTAACAACAGGCCATATAAGCCAGTCACTAACAATACTATCTCAACTAACAACAGGCCATATAAGACCGCTCCGAGGGGTTCCGTCAAACATGGCGTAAGTTGCAGAACAAGTTCCCTGCGGTTTTTTATTACACTGTAGTCCGATGTGATAGGAGTGACTGAACGATCAATCTTGTACCTTAGCAATGACTCGGTTGAGGTGTTCTTTAAATCGCTCGAAATTACCATGAAGTGGGTTTAGCAATGATTTGCCTCGCCCACTGGCATGATTATTACTCGCGATGACACGCGCAAGGTTTCCGTGCCCACTAATTTCTGGGTTAATGAAGAAGCTGTCAGCAAGACGGCTTCATCAGCCATCAATGAAAAGGCGCCTAATCAGAGCCGCATCACTGAGGAAAACTGAGGAGCGAACATGCCGCATGCAATTTGCGAATTTACCCCGTCAAAACAAGATATCCGGTCGAGCGTTATATTCTTCCTGTATATGACAGCCACTTGATTATGCAATGAGTTTCAGCTGCATTAGATGTGTTTCCCCGAATAATATGGGCAAATACATGACTTTCAGGCGCGGGCAGCTGCAGTTTATTGACCGCAATTCCCTAATTCCAGTCTCGACAAACTAGCGAGAGTCCTTTCAGCGGGAAGCAACGGTTGATTTTAAGATTACTCGCCTATTCCGCTGTGCTGATAATGGACCATTTCAATCGCTTGCTCGTGACGGTATGTATCCTTATGGGTACTTGAGCAATTCGGGAAAGTTTGTTGAAACTCCAAAGATTGCACAGATTGTGAAAGCCAAAAGAAAACTTAATGCGACTGAATGCGACAGAGGAGAACGCAAGTCGTCGAAGAGACAATGAGGCATCCTCCAGAATCATCTAAGCGCAAGACAAATAAACCACTGCCTGAAATATTTAACGAGCGAGGCCGCTGATGGATCGAAATGGTGGTGAACAGTGTAGAATTTGCCAAGTCTTTGCCCAGCGACTGGAAACAGCATGAAACGGAAAGGTGCAAGCTACATTCTGGCACGAAACTATCTGAAGGGTGGCTCAAATAGGTATTTCGTGACAAATTTGAATATTTTTAACGTGAGAGGAATTTACCTATGAAATTGAAATATATCAACGTCAACGTGTGAGATAGCACATTGGTGAGGATGCACCACGATTTCCCCAAGCAAAGATCCATCGTCGATTGCGCGACTACGCGAATAACTTGTTCATGTCTTCGTCTGACAGCCGCACCACAATGATGGATATTGAACTGCCACGGGCGGGCACGATATTAAATCGATCGATGATGAGACCCGACGTGAATTTCGATGGTCACCAACAATAATTTTAAAAAATCAGCATAAGCGAACACAGCCATATACTCAGCTCTGCCATCTCGATTGAGTCTCCACAGTACACGGTTGACATCACATGGTCATCGTGGAGAGCAGTCATTGTTGCCCCAACGAAGCCGCTCTACTACGTCTGTCTGAATCAATGACTGCAATTGCGATAATGGGAAACGGAGTACGATTGTGGACTATGGCTATGCGTTTTCCTCTACCTGTGTTACGGGTGGTTTTAACCATCATCATCATTATTATCATAATCATCATTAGAATAATTAACATCGATGCTGTTGCTACAATTACAACAAACATAAATACAATAAAAATAACAGCAATATCAGCTACTGTACCTCTACTAGTACTACTACTACTACTACTACTACTACAACCACAACTATTAACACTCACGTCTTCATTTTCCGGCTCCTGCCAGTTCTCTTCTTCTGGAATCTGTCGTTTTATGTTTTTCTCTTCTTCTGCAGTCTTTTGTATGTTATTGTTATTGTTTGATTTGGTATTGCTTTCGTTGTTTTTCTTGTTATTATTGTTGTTGGTTGACTTGGTATTTATTTCGTTGATTTTCTTGTTGTTATTGTTATTGGTGTCTTGTACTTCAGATGATGACCCACAACCCATGTCGATAGAATCACACCTGGCTTACACCTGTTAAAGTATATAATGAAAAATATCGGGGCATTATTCCCTTTTCCTGACCATGAAGGTGTTCTAAAGAAAAGTAACATGAAACTATATGTGTTGAAAACATCTGCTTTAGCCTCTGTATTCTTATTTCTTACCTTTTTTTAATATAAACACTTTGCCGCATAATGATGATGATAATAATAATAATAATAATAATAATAATAATGAGGAATTTTGCTCTAAGCGCTTTACAACATTAGACAACACCTATAACATAAAAAACATATATAATGATATGATTACAAAAAACAAACAACATTAAATTAGAAAACATAAAAAAGCTGAAAATATTTAAGGTAGGAAACATTATTAGGTCTTTAAGTTTGTTCTTATAATCGAAATAGGTGAGTTTTAAGAGCACTCTTGAATGGGATCACTGTCTTTGTGTCTAAGTTCATGGCGATGTATACTTTGTCTAGTGTATACACGCTTTGCCGCATGGCACACTGGCAATGGTATACTTCGTCTTTTAATGTTTAATTTCGAAAATTAGTCAAATAAAGAACAAATGCTAGAATTATTCAAAACCGATTCAGATTCTAAAACCTAAACAAAAGGATTACAAAATAGATGAAGTTTACTCGAAATGAACTAAGACAGTCTGTCATGTTTACCCCGACCCAGAGTAGTCCAGTTGAAACATGTATAATCAAAGTAATTCTGACAAGCCATTGTTTGATGTTAAACATTGCCGCAGTCTACCACTAATCCATTACGTAAGATTGCCGTGGTTAGAAGTGGAGAGCCGGACCTAGGAGTACGAAGCCACAGATAGCCAGTTATCACCTAGGTGTGGAAATGTTTATCCAAGATTAAAAGAAGTTGCCTGAAGAAGTGGGAGTGTCTTAACTTCTTTTCCCTGCAGACAGACAGACAGGTTGAACTGGCCGCTAAGACGATTGGACAGGATCACAGCGCCACCCAATCAGAATCGAGATAGGGGAGAGACTTTGATTTGGATAGAATGATATCTCCACGTCTTCCGGCAAGAATTAGTTCGCTGAGAGAAATTACCCAGAGGAGAGGTTAGCGTAACTCCGAATAGCCATTCGTTATTGGCGGGAAAATCTTAGAACAGGAAATTCTAAGTACAGAGAGCTTCAATAAGGTCAGTGAGCTATTTGTTCGGTCTTTGTGGAATGCGACTGCATTTTAATTGTAGGTCGTATGTATACTTTATTATTACTAGAATCGTAGTACGAAGAATGACTTTGTTAATATGTTTGCATATTTTGAAGAAATGAGTTGATATTTGTAAAGAATTATATAGCTTGCTAGCCGTCGTAAGAGTTAATATTGTAATTCGCTATGTGGGTATTTTATAGTAGACTAACACATATGTTCATGTGATTATAGATTTTGCCATTGTTGAATATTTGTGTAATGTACAGACATTCGTATGATTGTTGTCAGATTGTAGTACGATGAGATTAAATATATATGTGTATATACTGTCTGACGCAATGTATTGATGTCTGTATGACAATTCGCTGATACCGTGTTACTACGCCATTGTTTACCCTGCAAGAAGTGTGTGGGAATTTCGATGTGTACGCATGCGTGACCGAAAGCGTGATAGCTTATCTGATGATTAATTGATGATCTAGTGTGAGGTGAGATTCGATAAAGCATATGTTAACGTCTTGTGGTTTTTCACAGGAAGCTTTGAGGGACAGACCAGTTACAGTTTGGTCCCGTAGTCTCAGATAGAGAGACGGAGGAAAGGAGAAGAAAGGAGAGAAGTCAGAAGAAATTGAAGTCTGGGAGCGAAATTGGAGGAGGAGATAGTAGAGAGGGAAACGGAGACGAAGGAGGAGTTAGAGGAACGGAAAGAAGGAAGGAATTAGCGGGAAAGGAATAGATGAGTAGATGCAAGGACGGGGGAAAATCGAACTCACACTGTAAATCACGGGATGAATTAGGCTGTCACTTGGTCGAGGGAAAGACGAGTGATTGGAAGTTATCGTTTTTAAATTATCGAATTTATTAAATTGTTATTGATTGAATTTCATCTTCGTGTTCTTATAATTTAGCCGTCGGCATAGCTGACTGGGGGCTCAGAGCTGTAAATCTACCTCGTCACTAATTTAACTTTCTAACCTCACGAGCCAGGGTGGAACTTTCATCATAATTTAATTAAATTATATTGGAAGAACCCCAACTTAATGCGTGCAAACGTCACACGTCATGCATTCCTAGATGGCGCTGTACATGATCCTGTTTCATAATCAATATCTCCATACAAATACCTTCCTCTAAGTAACTGGAAAATGGAAAATCTATGTCACCCCAGCGAGGCAATGACACAACCTATTCATTGTGAATATAGCACGTACGAATGTGTTAATAAGGCTTGAAATTGTTTCACAAAGAGGAAGTGCTTTCAAATGCTTTTCAATTACTTCAGTTATGATCAATAGTTACTAAATACATATTTACACCGAGGAATGGAAATCAACAGATTCGTGTTTTTGTCATAATGGACTTTAAAAAAAGGGAATAAGAAATTAAAAAATCAGACCTCATTAGTGCTGGAGATGTACTTTCGTCTCGTCTGTCAGCGGATTAAAGTGATAACGAATGTTATGCTCATGATTTTTGAGAAAATAAATCATATTCCTATTGATTTCATGCAGGTATATCTCGATGAAAGGTCGTTCAAGTGTGATGGGTCGACAAGAAAGCGGCTACCCCATGCCGACACCAAATGGTGTCGGCGGATTCCAACTTTTCGATAGGGAATTGACTCTTACCCTACACCCCAACATAAATATCCAAATATCAAAAATGGGGTGACAAGGGTCAGAGGAATCTCGGACCTCTCCTAAGCTTGACGTAAACTAGACATGTTGGTATTGAGGCATAGACGAATAACTTGCCTTTAACAAACAAATAATACGCTAAACTGCACTCTAATTAAATAATGAGTTCGGTATTTGTGAAGCTGAATCAAATAATGTGAGTCCTTCCATAAATTTAATATATAACGTTCACTTGTTATCACATTAATAAATAGAGGATCTAAAATGGGTAATGATTTAATACTGGATTGTTAGAACGACCTGAATAGTGTTTAATAATTTAGAGCTTTTACTAGTCTTGGCGAGCAAACGCTGGACATTATTCAATAGTTTCATAAATTTAATATTAAATCAATACCCATTTGAGATTCTGTTTATCACATAGTTTCATTTTACTGGAAATAGTTTAGAGAGACAGAAGAAGGAATTTTATTCATTCTGACTCAGACATCACGCCTTTGATTTGTCCCATTCTTTAGTGTAATGTTTTCCAGTTCTATAACCAACAACATTCTAAATCATAGAACCAATGTCTTTTTGAATAAATAGAACATTTGACTCCGACAACAACATTTTGCAACACAGAATGTCTAATGGAAGTTCCTTGTGATGTCACATAATTTGACCATCTGACATCAGTCCCGCACTCAATTTTTGTTGGATATTTATGTGACAGGAAGATTACTAGATGCAGAAATTCCAGATTTACTGTAATGTATTTGTGACCGGATATTTGCATTGTTTGATTAGAACAGTAGACTACAGTAGACTTAGACAAATTTTATTTAGAGTCAGAGATACAACACATAAGAGGAAACATTAGATCGTTTTAACTATTTTACTGCGTAAACATGCTGTGTTGGATAACGTTCTTTGATTTGGGACACTTGTTTATGTCCACTTACTTCTTTGAACAGAGGTGAGTTTATTTACTCCAACAAGGTAACATTTAAACCACCTTGTATATATGGTGGATTCCGTGTTAATGGTATACGGCCCACCCAACCCCCACGGCCACTATACATTTATCTATACCCTTAGTTTTATTTTGTTGTTTTTCATAATGTTGTTCTTATTTAAGTTTAACGCCATTTTTCAGCGCATTATAAGCTATGCATGGCGTAACTGGCACATGTGGGGTAAATAGGCCATATTCAGACAGACGTGACCTTCATTCCCAGTTCCCTCTGGGCACTCGATTCGAAAAATGACCGTTAAATGTTGATAGTAATAGTAAAAACAAACAGTTTCAGAAGGTGGGAATCGAAACATTTTCCCACGATTGCAGCCGATCAGCAAAGAGAATCTTGCACAATAATTTCATCGGAGTATTTCGACCAATTAGAAAGTTAAACATTATCATGCTGTGATATCAAAAATATTAAACTGCAAACACTATCCGTAAAGTGTCCGGGATATGTGGTAAATTGATAATATCTCCTATCAATAGTTAAGACCGCATGTACTCGCTTATAAGCCGAATCCAACTGCACAGACCTTGATCTGCTGTCAGATAATGCGTCGGCAGATTTGGGTCAATGCAGTTTGCAAAGAGTAACAAAGAGCTGAGACCCTGATGTGCCAGACTCGTATGCACCGACAGATTATGATCCTTGTTGTTAAAGTTGGACTCGACTTATTAGCGAGTGTTCAGTATTTTCAAATGGGGAAGCACCGTTAAAACAAATAGCTGTTGCAATCATCCCATTTTCAGTTGGAATCATCTGTCTTCAAATTTGTAATTTTACACAGAATTTTTTTGGGTGAAATCGATGGATATTTAAATTTTGTTTCACAAAAAGATCTTAACTACTAATTAATATTTGATCATAAAGTAATTTCCGATCTAGATTATGGACACGTGTTTATCCGGATCACAAATGGATTGGAAGTTATTGATTAACATTTTCAATTACATTAGAAAGTAAATTTAGAGTTCTGCTTCTGAATGTAATTTGTTAATCGTGATCGTTCGATATACTAAAATTGTTGATTTGGTGATAAATTGGATATGATAGGTATGATTTGTGCATGCATTTAAGGGAATAATGTGAACTTTTTGTGACAATCGGTCATTCGCACGAAATATGCAAGCCAAAATCTAGCAACAATAAGGATCTGTTGGACAGATCAATTCCTATGTGAGGTGAGGGTGAGGGATTTTCTTAAAAGCTGGAAAGATACATCGAACATAGCTCGACAATTCTAAGCATAATAGCAATTAGTAAATAAATACTGATTTGGCTTACGCAATATGATATTTGTCACGAATCTCTTCTGAATCGAAATTTGTAAATCGTTAATGTGATAAATAATGCGCATTCTGTGAAAAATTTGAAGCAGGTTCGTACTAAGTTTTCCAGTCAGTCCGTACGCAGTCACCAATGTTCATTTCGGGAGATTGTTAGCACGAACATCTCAAAATCAGTTGTCAACAATTTATGGAATGTGGTATATTGTTTGTATGGACATCCAAATAACCAGATTTGCCATTGAAGTAAATGAAATTATTTCCATCGGTGCAAAGCTTTTTCAATAATTAATGACCTTTTTGTTGAAATTATCATAATATCATTTCAAAATCACGACACATATACGTGTGAAATGTGTCGATACTTTTGTATACATACATGCATTACAATGTAAATGATTTTATTAGGTTTTCGTGACATTAAATTCATGGGGGGGGGTGCGTTTTTAAAATCTTTTTAGCTTAGTATCGTGTGCAAAAGCTTGCAGCAAAAGCATAATTGTTTTACTAACACAAACCTAGTTGTGATATAATGGATTCAAATCTAATGCGATACTATTTGTTTTATTACATATTACTAGATATTGAACTTTATATCATTTTGAACACAAATATACAACACAATTTTATTTACAAGATCTGGTGTTTATTTATTCAGCTGGAAATATGCCATCTAATCAAAGATCAAGCTGTGAACCAATCGACTTTAGAAGCTCATATCATAGCAATAGAATTTGACACTGGTCTGAACACACGTGTAATCTGAAAATGTAGACACTAAATCAAGACCGACTTTAAAACCAATTAAAGATTATATGATGTGAAATACATCTTTATGTTCAAAATCTAAAATGGGCAATCTTTGTTCGCCTTTTCTAAAAACAAACTGTTATTTGGCTGAGGCCCCATTTCATTACCCCAAAATTATAACTCCATTCATAAATTTGACATGTATAGATACCTTGCGTGTTTGAGAAGATAAAAAGCTGTCATTGTAAATTGTAATGGTAGTAGTATTACTCCTGATATTATTATTATTACGATTATTATTATTATTATTATTATTATTATTATTATTATTATTATTATTATTATTATTATGTTTACATTGTTGTTTTGTTGTGTTGATGTTGTTGTTGTTGTTGTCATTCTCATCATGATGATGGAGCCCCGAGTGACCGAGTGGTCTAAAGCGCTCACCGTTACTGATCACTGCCATCTCACATCTATCGGCGTGGATTCGATTCTCAGATTCGGCCAATGTGGGTATGTGAGAAAGCTTGCCAGTAGCTTCTCGTGGGACAGTGGTTCTTTCCGGGGTTTTCCCCGAGTTCTTCTTCCACCATTAATACTAGCCGCCATGTATAGGATATATATTGTGCTGAAAAATTGCGTTAAACCCTACGACAACAACAACAAAAACAACAATGATGATGATGATGATGATGATGATTATTATTAGTGTTGTTGTTGCTGTTGTTGTTATTATTATTATTATTATTATTATTATTATTATTATTAATTTATTTGGCTGTTGTCATTATTATTATTATTATTATTATTATTATTATTGATGTTTATGCTTCTGCTGTTGCTGTTGTCGTTTTTCATATTTGAATCAGGTGCTCAGTCTCTAAAGAAGTTTAATTATTTCTTCTCGTGATAATTACTTGCTTATTGTTTTGTACATCCATATTGTGCGCTTAACGTTTGTTCATGGTTATAGATTGCACTTTAAGATAATATCATTTGAAAGCAGGATGTTTACATACCTAACTTTTGTCCATGATTGTAAGTTGTAAATAACATGTTGACATAACAATTTAGTTCAGAGCATTCTAGAAACAGGCTTATTTACGTAGCACGAGTTCAAGATCAGTTTTGTTTACAACAATGCACGATTTTTCCATCGGAAATCGTCACATTATATTATATTATAGGTCAAGTGAGAATGAGTATAAATAGGGATATGATAAACAGATAATTAATTCCTGTTTTACATTCAGTCTGCGGGAATCCATTCAACAAGATTTACAGATGTGTTAAGATATAATCTGAGAGGGATTATTTAATTAAATTATTTATTGGATGTACAAAATACTCACTGAGTTTGGATTATCACATAATTTTTTGGAATAATTGTGAACTCATTCAAAAACATTCTGGATCGCATCATTGTGGTACATAGGGACATTCAAGCCTATCCGAATTCATTCAGAACATTTGATATCTTTGGACTTGCGATAGGACATTTAGGATTAGTTGGGACTTACTTCACAATACTGTACGTATCTCTTAAATTTTCACATTGTACCTTAGAGTTTATTTCTTGAGCATGGCAGTCCGGTTATAATCCGTGCTACTTCATGTTGAAGATTTTTCCAGTTTTCAGACTGAAATGTCGCAACACACTCGGTCTTTTCCGTCAAGTCGAGAAATAAATCATCAGATATAATTCGCAGCCGTTTTGAACTATTTTCAGAACTCCTTTTGTTTGAATGGTACAAAATATGGCGGCCGAAAGAGACAAAGTCACAATCCTTATAAAATCGGCCTTTTCCGTTGCATCTTACACGGTGCACACCGCCGGGAGGGGGAAGGGGCGCGAATTACCCAACCATTCAATGTTATGTATATTCCTACAATTCAATTCGGTGTTACTTCTCGACCTAGAAATAGTCGAGCAATGGTCCTATTGTAAGAGTCAGATAATGTGCAATTACGTCATGCACAATTAGCATATTCTTGCGTAGAGGTGTGTGTGTGTGTGTGTGTGTGTGTGATTGGATTTTTAACGTAGCTTTAACAATTTTTCAGTCATATCGCTACGATGTCTGCAGTGTGGCAGTTTATAGTGATGTCTAGCACTGGGGCATCATGCCGCAGACATGTAGTATGATGTCCCACCCAGTCACATTATTCTGACACCAGGCCGACCAGTTCTAACACTAACATCTTAATGTTGAGCGCCTAGCGAGGCATCTGTTAGTACCATTTTTATAAGTCTTTGATTAGACTCGGCCGGGGTTCGATCCCGCGACCTCAAGCATCCGAGGCGGATGCTCTAACCACTAGCCCACCGGAGCGGTCCTTGCGAAGGTGTTATGGAGGAAACACCTAGGTCTGCATATCACCAGCTTATCGAAGTTTGTAGTTAAAAATGTCTCACCTTTATCTAATAAGTACACAATAATACCTGTCCCCTACAAATCGGGTTGGGACATGAGCATTTCTTTTCATAGAAAATCACAATATGTCAACTTCGAATTCACAACGAGCGGTTTGGTTCATACTTTGATCAAATAAAAACACGTTTAGAAATTTCAGTGTAACAAAACTAATTTAAATGTCCAAAAGTGAAACAAATCTTTAAAGGTGATTTTTCTCTTTCTTCTTCTAGTGGAAGAACGTTCTCCACAAATTTACCTAATTAAAAACAACAGCAGTAGCTCTGGTGCTATTGCGTGAAAGAATGTAAATGGATTCGGTAAGTATAAACGTCAATCCGCATTTCACGGTAAAGTTACAATCAAAATTCATCCTTACAAAATAAGCAACACATCTTAGCGCAGCTTGTTTAATTTATCCGTATCAAGGACTTTTGGGCGTGACAAGTTCAACATTGCCTGTTATCTTGTGTAAATAAACTGCTTGATTTTGTTAACAAGGAACACTTGTATCAACGTATCGAGTTTTTGTTGTGGTGGGGGGAGGTGGGAGTGGGTAGGGGTGGGTTTTTTATTTTTATTTTATGACAGCGAATACATGTTTGGCCGACTCCATACAAGAAATCTACTTTTATTATGTATTTAAGTGTGAAATGAAGAAAATTATATGTGAAATATTGTTCCTATAATTTAAAATCAACAAATATATCCCCTTATTTTTTAATTGTGAAAATAAAAGATTTCCCATCATGTCATGTGACGCTTGATTGTATTAGTATTTCGTTAGCTACAGCACATACAATAATAAAAACTGCATTACCTCTTAGGAATGGTGTTATTTTTTGTCCAATAAATTTAACTCGACTTTTTCGCGTATCTACGAATTTATTTCTTCTGTACCATCAGGACAACAGGGAGAAAACCCTGTGTAACACATTTGCTGAATTGGATATGCATTATGGACTGGTATCAAAATATAATTTATTGAAAACATAATAGGTCACCTTACACCCGACGCTCTCTTACATCGCTGATATGTTATATGATCAGTCTAAAAATGTGACTAAAAGTGGAGCGAAGTTACGAAAACTTGGGTAAGGGTGGTGTGCTGAAGAATGAGTTTAATTTTCTGAGTGTCGACTCAGGAACAAATATAATAAAAAATTTAAAACATTTTCTTTTCTTGCGTGAAATACCAGATATAGTTCATCTTGTGGTACAAACAAAACCGATATATCTGAAAAGAAGTTATCTATATACGCAGGCCGTGAAATAAACACGTTGTATAGAAATGGTCTATACATTTAGGCCGTGTAATAGGACAAACTGTAAGTAGACACGATGTATAGAAATTGACAATACACCCAGGCCTTGACATATGACGAACTGTATATTGACATTTACATGTATAGAAACTTTACAATACACACATTCTCTGTAATAATAGGACGAACTGTATACATATTACTATCGAACCCAACCTTTTGCTTAATATCCCAACCCATTAAAAGGATGAACTGTCTATAAAGACGTTGTATAGAAATAATTGTCTATAATAATACAAATTGCACAGACATGTATAGAAACTGTCTATACACTCGGGCCCTGCAAAAGGACGAAATGTATTTAGATACCTACAGAAACTGCATATAAACCGAGGCCGTTAACAACATGGACTGTCTATAGACACGTCATATCGAAACAATTACCTATAATAAGGCAAACTGTATAGACATGTATATAAGCTGTCTATACACTCAAGACCTGCAATAGGACGAAATGTGCATAGATACCGATAGAAACTGCATATAAACCCAGACCCTGTAGAAACCATTCCCTATAATAAGACAAATTGCATGGACATATATAGAAACTGTCTTTATGACGAAATACATATATATATATAGATACCGATAGAAACTGCATATAGACCAAGAGCCTTGTGATAGATCTACCCGTGTATAGCCATGCATAGAAACTGCTTATGCAACCAGTCTCTGTAATAAGACGAACTGTATATAGAAATGTATAGAAACTGCATAAGCACCCAGCAGGGCCGCGGACAGGATTTGTGGGTCCTAGGAAAAATGCTCTAGTAGGTCCCTACGAATTAAAAATTGTGACGGTGGTGGCCCCTCTGTCCTAGTTGTCCTACCTTGTCATCGGCTCTGACACCCAGGTTCGTTACTATAACGAATTGTACAATATATATGTACAGAAACTGACCAGGCACCCTAGCACTGTAATCTGGCAAACTGTGTTAAAGACACGTGGTATAGAAACACCTATCCATACAGATCCTGTAATATGACGACCTGACCAAGTTAATTAGAATTCGGTTTAAAATTAAGCATTCTTACCGTTTTGTAGGATTATAAGAATATGGAGGTTTGATTAGGATTATATCTGCCTTATTCGCCTCGACATAGTTAGCTTGCCCGCATATAAGACCAGGTTTCTGTTGGCTATCCAGCAGACAAGACCGGGTTGCTAAGAGCCGGTGTAGGGAAGATTTCCAGTGGAAACACGAACAAAAAAATATTGATGTCACCAATTAGAATACGTATACTTTACGTGATGAAAATGACTAATGTTCTTTCTGTACGAATAAATACAGTTTTAATTAGAATTACTCACCAATATGCCCTGTCAAAATAAATTATGCGGCCATTTAAAACTTTCCAGTGCTAGTCTTCGTTACTACTTGCAGTTCATTTTAGTCGTTACGCTGTGTTTACAGGTGAGCAAGTCAAATTACTGTTGCTTTAAATACCTTCCCAAGAAACGAGAAATGATTAATCACGTTCCACCATTCATCGCCTTAATGCGGCAGAGGGGGTAACAATAATTGATTATTAAAAGTTGTACACGCGTTCAAACATAGGTCATAATAGTGTAGGGTGACATACGTTGTGAAGGCAAGAATAGATTCAAATTGTCACGCTATTCAGTTCTCGATACTAATTCCGTGTGTAAAGATACCATTCATCGCGGTTATCTTATGAAATGTAAATATTTACTTGCACAGAAGTAGACAGGTACCTCCACCTGTTCGATGAAGCAAAACTTTTAATGACCAAAAAGTGCAACAAGAGAGAACCTTTAGTTCTTCCCGGGGAAGACCTCCTTTTGTTAGCTTTAGTATACTGGGTATCTAATTCTGCAGTTTCCAAGTGTCAAAATATAATTTTTTGCGATTTAAACTCGTAAATAAGTCATTCTCTGTTTTCCAAATTTTCACGAATTGTGTATCCACATAAACATTATCCTCCAGCGAACTCCTAGAAATAACTTGCACAGAAAGAAAGAGTGACAGAAAAAAAAAGAGTGACAAGGGAATCGTTTTCTGACACGTAAGATTAACTGGTTCTTGAGTACATAAACTCCACTCTCACCCACGTAAAAAAAATTAAAAATTCGGAGATCGATAAGTGTATATGGAACCATATTCACAGCATTTATCTTCACATCTAGGGCAGATACAAAGATGGAAAAAAATCAAAGGAGTAAGTAAATAAACGACAAACATATATCACACCAGTAAAGAAAATAATTAACTATTTTCAATGGTCGAGTATGGCAAGAAACGATGCTCTGCTATTATTTTTCCATAGTAATAATTCTTTCTTAATTAGAAAATAACGATTCATGCTTGGAACGTCAGTCAGATTTCAGACGTGTGCATGAAAAAATGGTAGTCAACCGGCCCACAATAGTTATTGTTAAACAATGTCACATTCAGCTATTTTAAGTAGTTACAAATGACAAATAGATACAGTATCAAAATCAACAACCAAAGAAATAAACAGCTACTCCCGTGCTTCTTTTTTTGTCATAACCTTCAATCTTGCATAGCGATAAGGCTGCATCTTTATTTCTTTCTCAACTGCATCCACGGCAATCTCTTAAAATCAAGAGTTTGCTTTTGTTCCTGTTGTTCTTCTCGGGAATCTTTAAATTCCATATTTAAGTTAGGAATTAGGATAACATATATGTTCACAGCCGCAACTTGGTTTCAGACCCTAGCCCCCCAGACATTACAAGCATAGGCCCTCAAACTCCACCAGAAAAAGTTTTCTTTTTTATTACGATTGTTGTGAATAAAACAATTAAAAAAAACACTGAGAGAGAGAGAGAGAGAGAGAGAGAGAGAGAGAGAGAGCGGCATTCCAAATGTTCTTCCAAGTTGCTTTGAACATGTAAATTGTAATATTGGATTATCTAGTAAGGTCAAGCTGAGTCGATTATTAAAAATATAGATCTCAATGGCGACGAATAACATCCGAGTTTTTTTTTTCTCCACTTAACGGAAAAGGCAGAGGATAATCCTACTGGGTCGGCATGCATTATTTTCAATCAAAGCGTATCATGAGGCTGGCAGTAGGTTTCCAGTTTATAATGTTTATCTACGTGACCCATTACACAAGCATTCACACTTACCAGTTTTATAACTTCCTATGAATCAGTTGCTGTGATCAGACTTAGATCACGAGGATAGCACACTTCAGAATGCGCTATGCTCAACAAAATCATAACATCAGTCGTCAATACAGAATGAACTGAGTCGTAACTCCGTTGTATCGATTTTGAATTTGAATTTCCATACAGATGGAAAATCTGAAGTTCAAACACTAATTTAAACTTCACGTCAACAAGACGTTTCCGAACAAAATGTATCCCAATTGATGACAAACTGCACTGTAATTAGATCCAAAGTCACAGAACTACATTACATTGAGCCAAAACGCAGTTAGGAGTTTTGTCAGACGTCAGCTTCCTCATTAGATATATCCGTGGAATGGTCCGTTTCCAGTTAAAACACAGGCTTGGAATTCACTTGTGAATATCACATGACACGGGTACAAATAGTGTGCATATGTTCCGTTATGACTATATGATCAAACATAGTATGTGTTGTTTTCGTTTATTTGTTTATTTTTATTTTGGGGGTGGGGTGGGTTAGGGTTAGGTGCGCGGTTACTTTATGGAAAGTAAACCAATCTATTGACCATAATAATGTAGAGTGTTTTATGTTAACTGCAATAAAATGTTAGATCGTATAGCAGCAGATGGATAACGCGGGGGGGGGGGGGGGGCATTTTGATATGGATTGTTCAAAGTTATAAGTCAATATTACAGTGACCTGAATGTAAATAAAGTTGAGTTAAACTGAGATGAATTTTTTTAACAATGGTTTTTAAATAAATGAATTCGGACATTCATCGTTAAAGGCTGATATATAAACCTACTCGCCTGTATTTTGCCTGTTGAAAGGTTTGTATGTAGTCCTAAAATCACTTGCAATCTCGATGGATGGATGGATGGATGTGTGTGTGTGTGTGCGTGTGTGTGTGTGTGTGTGTGTGTGTGTGTGTGTGTGTGTGTGTGTGTGTGTGTGTGTGTGTGTGTGCGTGTGTGTGTGTGATTTGGTTCTTTAACGTACCTTTAACAATTTTCAGTCTTATGGCTACGATGTCTGCAGTGTGACAGTTTATAGTGATGTCTAGCAATGGGGCATCACGCCGCAGACATGTAGCATGATATCCCACCCAGTTTTTAAAAGTCTTTGGTATGACTCGGCCTGGGATCGAACCTGCGGACGCCCTAACCACTAGGCCATCGGATCTGTATGTATGTATGTATGCATGGATGCATGTATGTATGTATGTATGTATGTATGTATGTATGTATGTATGTATGTATGTATGTATGTATGTAAATTGAGCCAATTCTTTTTGAATGCATAATACATATTAAAGTCAATTCAAATGAAGACATGTTAGCATTGTGAAAAATGCCACTTATTGAATTAGTGATGAAACAGCTATTATATACGGATATAATTGTCTTTGACTTTCTTGCGGGGGGTGGGGGTGGCGCACCTCATATATCTACCAGTTTTCAGTTCTCTAATAACTGGGTAACTGGGGAGTTCACGCAAAACTAAAATCGACACAAAACTTTCTCTCGAATATGAATGTGCGGCATGTAAATTACTCCAAAAAGTCAATGACGTTTGTTTGGATCAAAGAATTATTAACATTGTTAGGTCACGCTGTTTAATTTGTCAATCAGTTATTTTTCAAATGTTGAATTCGGTTTTATTTTTCTTAAATTTTACGTCATAACATAAAAAAAAATGCAAACCATAAGTACGTGTCATAAACATCGTAAAATAAAACAAACATAAAAAAATCTAGTCCAAGTTAATACTACTCACCCGATATGTACTATGGGCTGAAATATAAATCTATCAAGCACTCCCCACTCTTTTATTACCAAATGCGGTCCATTCAGTGTTTAATAATATGTACCAAACAAATGTAGAAAGGGGCGCATGCCTTTTATTTAAATACCTTTCATTAAAAAAACATTAAATAAGACATCGATGCTATAACATCACAAATGTTAAGTTCCAGAAATCGGTCAATAATAGAGTTCTGATTCACCCCCACCCCCCAAGACTGTGTTATGGCCCCTTCTTTTCTACTGTTTATTTTTGTTAGCTCTGTATCCAGTTCAATTCAACACAGATCTCTTCGCCGTAAATCTCGCAATGCTACTGAATACAAAATATATACAGATACATAGTGGTTTCTTAAATAGGCGAATACTGTGCCTTTAGGACACCAATCGTATTCTAATGTATGAACAAAACGAACGTGTTCAAAAGATCCGTCCTGTCTGGATTACACTTTTTAATGAGTTCCATTATTATTATTATTATTATTATTATTATTATTATTATTATTATTATATATATATATATATATATATATATATATATATATATATATATATATATATATATATATATATATATATATATATATATATATATATATATATATATATATATATATATATATATATATATATATATATATATATATATATATATATATATATATATATATATATATATATATATATATATATATATATATATATATATATATATATATATATATATGCTTATTTATAGACGTAAGGACTTTGAAAATTAGCAGAGACCATTTACTATAAAATACTCTGATAACTGATATCGTTGGAAAAGTATATGATTCTATAAAGGGGACTTACAGCGCCAGTATTGGTTTGAGTCAATCAACAGACTGGTTAATGTGTAGAAGTGGAGTTCGTCAAGGTGATTTGCTCTGTTTGTCAGTGACCTTGCTCTAGACGTGAAAAGGTAGATAAAGACATACACACTGAAAGTACCAAAGTGTGTATTATTTTGTATGTGGACGACGTTGTTATACCTTCTGATAAATTTCTTTACAAGAAATGCATGTTAAACATAGTATATGAATGGTATCTCAAACTGAGACTTGTCAAGGAATCGATGCCATGTTTTGTTCAAAGGGGGTAATTGTATCATCGATTAAATGATCAATACAAGTATGTCCAGGGTATTTCCAATCAGTTTGTGAAATGTCCTTGCGCAGAAGAGATATTTGCAAAATCGATGTTAACCAAATATGAGGTTTGTACATTATTGTACTGACAGCCTAAAATCAGGATAGACAGTACTGTGAGGCGTAGACATATTGGCACCGAATCAAGCAAAAATTGGAATTGCTGTTCGATGACCTGAAAATTATCAACTTTCAAGGGACAGATAGATATGATAATGTTACGAGTATATACTCTTAAAATAAGTATAAGAAAAGAGTGAAAAGCAACAAGCTTTGTAAAATTCAACAAATAATTTATTTCCCTAGAATACGAAGTGAAGATGAGAAAAAGAACTTTCTGTATTGCGAATTAAATCCAAATATAATCCAAGAATTACAGACACAAAACCTAATAATTTAAAGTCCCAAATAAAATCCAATACAAGTCCAGAATAAATCCAAAAACTGAAGTCGATGATGTCTCTATGGTAGCTTGTAGAGTGTTGATGTGTCAACAGTCTTTTGTTGAATCACTGTAATATAATTCCATGTTTGAATTCACAATAAATTCGAGTGGGTGTCTCTGTCCATGAAATTTATCAGAGCCCTTTCGTATTTCCAGAGAAAATAATAACTTGAATTCATTAATTTGAAGAGGTAAAATTTCCAGCCAAAAATTAAATTTTGGACACGACATATAATATAAGTTGAAAGTGCTAGAACTTAAATATCGAATAAAAAATCCTCTCAGGTACAAGATTATATAGTTCTCTACTTAACCTCAGGTCACAATTAGCAATTTCTATATAAAACAAAAAATATTACCTATGGAAAATAACCTTCTAGAATGATCCTAATTTCTCCAAAATAAAAGCCAGAACCTGGATTATGTAATATACACTAAGGAAATTCCAAAACCTAGACCTTGCCCCAAATAAACATTTATTTCTATTAATAACAATACTGATTTTAAGCCCATACACATAGAGAATAATTTAGCTATGTATTAGTTGTTTACAGAATAAAGTCAATTCAGGTCAAGCAGAAATGAACTCAGTTTTGGACAATGTCAAGTCCAACATACAGTATTACATTACAGGTAGCATGTAATGAAATATAATTAAAAAATTAAGAACAACTAACTTACAAACAATGCAAATAAAATATACATAATAATATCAATGAATCACCTTGTTCTGTGCACGATGGTAGTCTGTCTAACAAATATTTATATCACACTATATTAAGGCTGCATCCAAGTGGTCAAACTATATGAAATACATCTGCAATGTTCTAAATACAGATTAATCATTTTGTTTTTAAAATTGTAATTTAAGTCGTGCAGACAGATCTTTAGAAATATTATGCAAATACTAAAACAAAATGACTCAACAATTTAGAATATTTTTCTTTTAATAAGACGTTCAGTCTTGTGTCACGTGTTGATATGAATTTAAACATTAACAATCCTGTCTGGTACAGCTATGGTTTGGTGTTCTCTCTATAAGATTTGAAACTGGAATGTACCGTCAAGACGACATAATTTCGTACAGTGCATAATGCTTGTGTCATTGAAGAGGTGTTGCTTTTTTTTTAAACTTCCCATCTAACACATAACTATTTAAGAGAACAGATTTAGCTTTGATATATTCTCATTATTTTAAAGTAGCGACAGTCACTGTATAAACACCTCAAACATATATCTCAGTTTATTTTTAAATTCAGGTGTGTGTGTGTGTGTGTGTGTGTGTGTGTGTGTGTGTGTGTGTGTGGTTTAAATGATTATTATTTATTATGTTTATTTAAATGACTTATAGGTCCATAGTGCCAGATACTTGTTACGTCGCATTAAAGAGCGTGTTTTGTTTTTTTTGCTGTTTTAACGGCGCCTTTAACACATTAGAGCTATATTATGAGGAGGATATTTAAGTAAAGTGCTTTCCCATCGACACACTGTAGCGGCCATCGGATCTGGTGTGGGCAGGTATCGAACCAGCGACTTCTGGATTACGCGTCTGACGCTCTGCAAGCAGAGATACCGCGACTCCCCATGTGAAAAGGTTTTATCTCTTTGTACGATGAACAATATAATAAATCATTGCTTACTTACCTTTCATGTCATGAGGTAGATAAAAAAATTATGAAACGTTTAATTTTTGGTTGCTATTTGAAACTCATTCCACTTGTTGAACTTCTGAATCTAGTATCAGTCATTTGTTCGCTGAATGAAGCATCGCTCGTCTTTACAACTGTATATTCCTGTTTGTAAATACAAACTGGATTGATTTTTTATGTTCGCGCCAAGTGATCTGTGTTTTTTGTGTTTGGTTTTGGTTTCGAGGAGAGGTTGTTTGATGGGATTTTTATGGGTTGATGGTGGCATTTTACTGTACATACCCATAGGCACCTCCTTCAATATGTTCTTAATTTGATCTGAAAAATCGATTAAGCGGATGCGTGTCTTGGCTGGAAAATAAACCTTTAAAATTTGTGCTTACAATATTATTTCAGTCGAGCAAGACAAACAATCAAGCATTACCCCAGTTAACATAATTCATACTTCACCTGATTGTAAACAGATATTTGGTTATTTTTAAAGGTTTCGTTGCCATTTACAGACTCATTCAGTAATGGCGCAGATTAATTTAGAGGTATAAAAGGGTCGTTTATTGGAAATATTCTTACACTTTTCAGAAAACTATTAGTTAATCTGGAACGACAGTTCATGGCTGGGACGGTGTGTAGGTAGTGACAGTATCCAATAAATAATGGATCTGTTGACTCATTAACATCGGGTTGTTAAAATCTAAGCGTAACGAACATTGTCATAACAGGATAGCAAAAGCGATAAAACATTTTCACCTCCAGCATGAATTCGACGTAATCAAATAATGGTAGTGATCAATAACACTAGCCAGCCGGTCTTTCAGGCAATTTCGTTGATGTTCAAGCCTACGTTTTGAGGTTTGGAAACCTAATAATATGCATTGAACGGGAAGCTAGCATTGTTGCTTGCTTTTCTATATGTCAGTTTCGTTTGAGTTGATTTGTGAAATCGCGTTATATTTGACGAGATTTGGTTTGAAAAGCTGTAAAAAAAAATACATCAGTGGTTAGACAATGTCAGTACCCTCCGAATGCAATGCTGTCACATTCTTAAACCACTTATGGGTATATTTCAAGCATTTTTAACAAATAACTTGAAACTTAAATAATAATTTCGCTGACCAAGGGTATAGAAAAATATGACACACCTCTTGATTTTAACATTATTATTACATCCACTCGTGGCAAAGTTAGTACTTGCTGCATATTAAAATTGTCAAGAAAAGTTTACATCAACGGAATAAAACACGCTTGTGTACTCAAAAATGGCAATGTACCTTTTCAACCACTACAATTTTATTTCTTTCTAACCCAACCCCCAACCCCACTACCACTTCAAACCATAGCTCGGGAAAACCATGAATAAAGCTCCACAATTTAATGGCAAGTTTTAATGTGCATGATTCTATCTCGCATAATAGTAATATGTCTTAAGCAGTAATCATCTCTCATGATCAAATAGTTACTGGTCTCCACCAGTACCGTCTTCGTCCTTTTCAATCGTAACAACTGGGTCATTAGCATAATATGGAGAATAGGTTCGTACGTGACAAGTGTCGTCATACTTGCGATTCTCACAAATTTTATTTGCAGACTTCCTTCTCTTGCATTAGGCAAATACGAAACAAGGTAATGTAAGTGCTAAGATTTTTTTTTAAATGGCCGGCTTCCATTTATCTGAAATGGTTACATATTTAAGAATCGTTCATTAATTCTAGATCGACATTTCGATCACGGAATGCCCAAAAGGTTACGATTGTGTGCCTCCATTTTTCGTTTTATAATTTTTCTCCCTGTTCAGCCTCCTTCCCCAGTGAAGGCAAACATTTATCATCTCAT
Source organism: Sinohyriopsis cumingii (assembly GCA_028554795.2). Lineage (NCBI taxonomy): Eukaryota > Metazoa > Mollusca > Bivalvia > Unionida > Unionidae > Sinohyriopsis > Sinohyriopsis cumingii. Next base: position 80,000,307 of record CM068827.1, read on the forward strand.
CGGTGATAACTGAAGAAAGGAATGGCTTGGGTCTCACTGGACAGTTTATCTGGTGAATTTTCATCCGACGATGACCAATTACAGAAAAATGAGAATAATTTTACACTGAAGATGCAAATAAAAACAAACTAATGATTTTTGTAGAAAGCATACATGTGAGATTTTGACTGCAATAATCAGGTTAATTCCTGATGCAACTGATGGTTTTTATACTGAACCAACACTGCCACCAACCCCTAAATTTTACATTCATTTTTGACAAGAAATAGCTATTTTGAATATTTTTCTGTGACAAGGCAGCTAAAAGAATCAGTATGTGCCTTATGCATGAATAAAGTTCACTAGTGCTATAACAAATTAGCAAACTTTTCATCACCCCTCAACCATCTAGATTTTTAGATATTTACCTCTGTAGCAGACACACATAAATACGTAAGCCAAGTCGACAGCTCATTTGCAGCCCACGTTACGCATTTGATCTCCAATGCAAATCTAACTGTGACAGGCAGTCACCAACAAGCCAACCTATTTCCAAGCCTAACTCAAAGTAAATCTGAACCACATTATAGATTTAGCTTATGTGTGAATTTATAAATGCTAGGCTTGTGATAATTAGGTTCATGCCTTCTACCTTAAAAATTAGGGGAGTGTCAAAATACGAAACTATCCAGTGAGACCTTGTGTGTCTGATTTATCCCTGGCCATCAATGTCCTATACTAATATCTTACCTCTTATGTATTACTGATAATGAATAAAATCTTTACGATGATTTCATATTAGAAAAGCTTCGTATAATAAGTCGGTCAGAGAAATGTCTTTGGAAGTAGTTGAAAGAATACACTTCAGTTTCATCCGTTTGGTGACTAGCCTCTGGATAAGTGTACCACATACATTGCGACACGAAAGGCTGACAATGTTCTTATTGTGACTTTGTCTCATTCCTCGACCATAATAGTCCATGTGAACAAAAGTAGTTCTGAATATAATGTTCAATTGCAACCAATTACATCCAGGTTTCTTTCTTGACGGAACAAAAAAGACCGAGGATGTCCCGGTTGACATTAAACATGTCTCCTATCAGTTGAGAAAGAGCTCTGAATACTATAAATTGTGTACATTGAAGAGATGATCCTAAGGACTTCGCATTCGGTATTTGTTATAAAGTTAAGACCAAAATGGTGACAGATTACGCTGAACAAAATGTGAGAAGAATTTTTAAAATCTGAGGCGCTAATGGTTCAAATTACTGTTCCATCATTGTTTGCTACAGATAATTAATCAAAATATCTCGAATTTTTCTAACCCGCAAACAAGATGTTACTCATCAGGACTGGGCTAGTCATTCCAGTTTATCCAGTATCTGAGTGAGTGATGCTTGAGTTATTGAAGTTTCGCTGTAGTTTTATGAATGAAACAAACGTGTTTGACCTCTGTCAGTAGATACAATGACAGAACAACAGTATGTAACATTCTTCTTTTTCTCCTAATAATCGTCTTCTTCTACTTATTTCTCTTCCTCTTCTTCCACGATTTAATGGAAACATGAACAAATTACAGATCTAACATAAATAAATATTGAAGTGAGATATTTAGACCTACCTGCCGATATCGGGAGTTCCTTAATCAATCGATGCAGTCAACTGATCATCATGTCGCTAGACTGAAGGAGTGATATAATTTTCTCTATATGTTTATTTCCTGTTTCCTCGTGCTATCCCCTGCGATATCCACTGGTGATGTGTAATTTGATTTGATAGTTTCCTTGCAAAAAGGTTTTGTAAAGGTAAACACTAATTTTAAAAGCTTCTAAAATTGCACATACTGCTATTACACGAGTTTATCAAAGACCCTTTGTTAGCTTATATATCGATTGAGCTTTCGCTTCACAATTACGGCTACGTTGTCCTACGCATTTCATTTACCCGTTTTGATTTGCTTTGTCCGCAAAATATGTCGAGATAAATAGCTGAGACAAATTAAGGAACGTCATTGTGTTCCAAGGTTGATCATTGTAGGGGAAGGGTTGATTTATATTGCTGTTGCTATTGGTTTCAGGCACATAATAGGCTATACATGGCGGCCGGTATATTTGGTACAGGGAAATCTCTGGAAAACTTGGGGGAAAAGCCACTTACCCATGGAAAGCTACTGGCAACCTTTCGCATATCTTGGTACATTTATAGGTCTCAAACTATGTTACAGAAAGAAAGTGAAACACAATAAATTAAGCAAAATCAACAAGCAATTTATTCCTCTATAATAAAAAGTGAAAATTCAGAAGACGACACTTACAACATTGCGAATTAAATAATCTGAAATATCCTATCACAAGTCCAAAAACACATAACGTTCCGAACGAATTCCAATAGTTTTGAATGTCTTGATATTACACAGTGATTAATTGTAAACAAGGCTAGTATAGTGGGGCACCCTAGCGACAATGGGAAAATACATTACAGAACCCCGTGGGCAACTCTAGCTACAAAGACTTTTCAGATCACCCTGGGCAATTCTAGTTACAAGGGAAATTTAACATGGGGAATATTGATTGGGTCCGTATAGCAACAAGGGAAAGTAGAGTTGTTGTGTAGGGACAATAGTAATGGAACAGGTGAGGTGATGGCACGGTACTGGAGATTGGTAACAATGTAGCAAGGGGCTGACCTCAAGTGGGCGGAACGCTGGCAACAATGTTGCAAGTGGCTGACCTGAATACGTGCTACCCTAGATATAGACAAACACAGTAGAGGTATAGACATATATAACACAAAGACATACTGATGAAGATTAATCTCTCACACAAACAACTATACAATCAACTAAAAACAAATAGGCAAAAATGCAAATATTTTCGAGGCACATGAGTGGTCCTTAAAAAGTCCTTTGGGTTTCTTCTACTTTCATACAAATCCCAAATATACTATCCACACACGAGAACGAGACAAAAACAACCAAACACAATATCTACTATCTACAAACTTGAAGGAGCAAAATGCAAACTCCAAATATACTATCGACACAAACGTATGCTAACACATACAAACCACAAATATACTATCCACACAAAGTATGCGAACGCATACGAACCCTAAATATACTATCAACACACGGGAAGAATAAAAAAAAAACAAATATACTGTCCACACAACGTATGCCAACGCATACAAACACACACACACACACACACACACACACACACACACACACACCACAGAGGGAAGAAGAAAAAACAAACCCAAAATATAATATCCACACAGAAGGGAAGGGTAAAACACCCTATATCTACTATCAAAAATACCACAATATTTACTATAAAAAAACAATGTATATTATCCACACAAACTAACGCGCATGCATACAAACACAATATCTACTATCCATACAAACTTACGCTAACGAATACAAACACACTCTCTACTATCCACACAGTAGAGAATGGGGACAATAACACTCTAATATCATTTCAAACGTACGCGAACGCATACAAACACACAAATACAACCTCACGCACGCACGTACACACACACACACACACACAGACAGACACACACAAAACACACAAACATACCACAGAGGGAAGAAGAAAAAACAAACCCAAAATACAATATCCACACAGAAGGGAAGGGTAACAAACCCTATATCTACTATAAAAAATACCTCAATATTTACTATATATTTACAAACACACACTCTACTATCCCCACAGAAGTAAGGGGTAAATGAAAACCAATATCTACCATAAAAAATACCCCAATATTTACTAAAGCCCCAATGTCTACTATATACACAAACGTACGCGAACGCATACAAACCGTCTTCATTTCCTCTCTGAAGAGCTCTTCTATCATGTCTTCGGTCAGTTTCAACATTCTGACATTCTCTATCTCTTCAGGCTTGGGTATCAGGTTTTGCCTGACACGGTGTAAATTCACGTAAGCTTCGTTCGGTTTGGCTAGTCATGAACACATGTCCGAAGGAGGAGGAGTCAACAATGGATGGTCAGACTGGAGACTGCCCCGCTTTATATGGTTCAAACGCAGACGCAATAGAAAACATCCCTACAATCTTTGTTGGGTCGAAACGCTATGATTGTTGATTTTAGGGTGAGGGATAGAGAGAAGTCAAAAGCATACATAATGATAAAAACTGAAGAAAAAAAACGACAGACACATTTATTCAAAACAACATGTTTTATTCAAACAACCAACAACCAACAATTAGCTATAGGACAAACCAACAAACAAACAAACATTTATCACACAAATAAACTATTTTTGGCAAGGTTGACAACGTTATGAAGTCAAGGGAGATTTCCACTGATGGAGGTCATTGGGCCGTTTATGTACACTACGTTTCCTACCTAACGATAAGAGATAGCCATATTGGTCACAAAACCATCGATCTACTTTGTCATCGTTTCTATAAGAGTGACGATCAAAATAAGTCAATAAATGTTCTAAAGAATATCCAAGACTGCGTTGGTAAAGAAAATAAACACAATATTGTCCACACACCATGGAATCTGTGCCTTGTAATTTCACATTATTGAATCCCGTCGTCTGAGCATTTCTTCTCATAAAGTCGATGATGTCGTCTTCCAAAGGTGGTAATCCATACGAATCAAAATACTCCACACAACACTCGTTAGGGACGTAGACGGCTACCCAGTGGGTTCCTGGGAAATTACTGTCGTCCATGTTGATGACATAAGCTTGATGGTCTTGAGGTTTACGATGAGGCAGTTCATCTTTAGCACACATCACTGGATTCCAAGAAGCAGTGTACGAACTGTGGTTCAAAAGGTAATAAAGTTCCCAGATATCCATTTTTTGTAATGTTTTGTTTTTCTGGGGTTTTTCACAAGTAATGATAAGTCATCAATTCAATCCTGACTTTTTGCTTCAAAATCTCTAACAAGTAACCGTTTCTTTGCTTCGTCTTAGCACTTTGGACCAAAATAGCTTCGATGTGATGGATCTCTAGAGCCATAAATGGAGGAGAGGAATGATCACGCAAGTCTTTATACCACTGATGCAACACGGCTTCTTCCGAGATGAGACCCCAAACGTCATCCAGATGCACATCCAATTTTTCTTCTTTACTCATCATCAGACATTTATCGTGCTAAAGATGACTGGGATGATCATTTTGACATCTATTACAATCTTTCTTGATCAATTCCGTAATTTGTTCTGACAGGTGTTTGGCAAAACAGGAGACTAAACGTTGTTCTTGTTCTGGCCATCTTGACCTCATCACCAATTCGTCTTTGTCTTGCAGTTCTTCTTCCACTGTATCCTCCCATTCCATTTCCATAGATTCTCCACCATTCAAAGAGAGATAGGTGTCTTCCATAATTTCTAATAATCTAGAATGATTTCTTTCAAACTGTTGATTTCTATCGTATTGTTGAATTCGGCATACAATATGACGTTCACCGTGTTGTTTATGGGTATTGGCTTTGTAAACTGAAGTTCCACACAAATTTGGCCGGATTTTATAGGGTGGAAATGTCCCTCGTTGCTGCCTTGGTCTGGAGTGAAATCAAAGGCCCACAAAGTGTAACCTTCTGCATAATCCTCGTACGTAATGCAGTGACTGGTGTTACTTCCTAACTGTCCCATGGCTTCGTACAGGGGCAAGTACGATCTCAGGTAACTCTTCTTATCGTCACTAAAGTCAGGTTCGAAAGGCCTGGTACACGAGGTTTTGCGATCTCGACTGACTTCGATCTTCGACGCGTTGTAGTGCTGAACTCAAAAGGATTTTCCTCAAAAGGTAAATTGAAGACTGTATTTTTGACGATACCAATTAACAAACGTTTGGGTAACTGTCCTTGGAACAGATGATCTACGATCATCAATTGATGTCTATCGGGAACGGTACAAGTTTTCACTTCCACACGTCATATCGGACACTTGGCGGTCGTTCTGCTCAAAGTGTGACTGATATCGTTTCCCACTTTATGTAACACTTCCACACGTCGTACGTAGGGTCTGGTTTCTTGAATGACTGTTCTGTAATAGGCAGTCTCAGCTATCAGATGGAAAGCGGTACTGCTACGATTCAGTCTTAGGCGGACATCCACAGCGTTCAGCAAATACTTCTCTTGCAACCACATGTCTAAAAACAAACGATCCATCAGTTCTAAAATGTTGTTGGGTCCTTTGATTTTGTTTCGCCGACTGTTGAATCCCACATTGTAGTTTAGTTCCTTATCTATAATAAATTCGGTATTCTTGAATTTGCCTGCCGTGTCAGGTTTCCATACCACACAAGCATCTAGAAGGGTGTTCTTGGCTTCTTTTCCGTACGTCAAGAAATATTCCAGGTACGCTCGGTAAGGGTATGTGTCCATGCTGCTACTGACCAGTTTGTTATTCAAGTACATATCCACTCCACTGAACAAGGAATGCATGAAATTGTTGACGGGGGCTACTTTATCTTCGTCCTTTGTATCGCGACCATCCGTCGATGTATCGCTCACTTTCACTTTCAAGTGCAAGTAACTGCTATTCATATCGATGTAGTCCTCGGGTTGTCCTTTGATTTCAGCTCTGTGGGAGCTGATCCTGAGTCATTGGGTGTTTGGTAGAGTTGGTCATTGTAGCTGAGGGCTTATGTGCTTTCAAAAAATACTTTTTATTCTTCACTCTGTGTTGACAGTATATAATGGTTTTCATTTTCCCTCTGTGTGGTTACTTTAGTATGGTTTGTATGCGTTCTCGAACGTTGTGTGGATAGTATATATGGGTTTTGTTGTTTCTTCTTTCCGTGTGTGAATAGTATATTTGGGGTATGTATGCGTGCTAGTACGTTGTGTAGATAGTATTTTTAGGTGTTTTTTTTTTTTCTTCTTCCCGTGTATTGATAGTATATTTGGGGTTTGTATGCGTACGCGTACGTTTGTGTAGATAGTAGATATTGGGTTTTTGATAGTAAATACCGGGGCATTTTTTATAGTAGATATTGTTTTTTTTTACCCTTCCCTTGTGTGGTTATAGTAGAGTGTGTGTTTGTATACGTGCGCGTAAATTTGCGCTGATAGTATTTTTTTCCCCGTATGTGGATAGTATATTTGGGTTTGTTTTTTCTTCTTCACTCTGTAGTGTGTGTGTGTGGGGGTGTGTTTGTGTGTGTGGGTGTGTGTATTTGTGTGTTTGTATGCCTTATGCGTACTGATGTGTGGATAGTAAATACTGTGGGTTTGTTTGTTTTTTTCTTCTTTTTGTTTGTAGATAGTATATTTTGGGGTTTGTAGATAGTATATTATAGTTTTTTTCTTCTTCCCGTGTGTAAATAGTATATTTGTGATTGTTTTTTTCTTCTTCTTCCTGTGTGTCGGTAGTAGATTTTGGGGTTTGTGGATAGTATATAACAGTTTTTTCTTCTTTCGGTGTCTGGATAGTATATTTGTGATTGTTTTTTTTTCTTCTTCTTCCCGTGTGTTGATAGTAGATATTGTGTTTGTATGCATTCGCGTACGTTTGTGTGCATAGTAGATATTGGGGTTTTGATAGTAAATATTGTGATATTTTTGATAGTAGATATTGGTTTTTTAGCCTTTCCTTCCGTGGGGATAGTTGAGTGTGTGTTTGTATGCGTGCTCGTAGGTTTGTGTGGATTTTTTTCTTCTCCTTACCGTGTGGATAGTATATTTGAGTTAGTCTTTTTCTTCTTGGATATTATATTTGGAGTTGGTATGTGTTCGCGTATGCTGTGTGGATAGTTCTTTTGTTGCTCCTTTCCGTGTGTGGATATTATATTTGCGATTTGTATGGAAAAAAAAGAAGGAACCCAAAGGCCCTTTTTAAGGACCACTCATATGCTCGAAAAGGTTTGCTTTCTTGCCTAAAATATTTTTGGTCGGTTGTATAGTTGTTTGTGTGATAGATTGATGATCATCAGTCTATGTTTATATGTTATATATATCTATGTCTCTACTGTATTTGTCTATAACTAGGGTAGCGCATATTCAGGTCAGCCACTTGCAACATTGTTGCCAGTGTTCCACCCAATTGAGGTCAGCCCCTTGTTACATTGTTACCAATCTCCAGTACCGTGACGTCTCCTCATTTGTTCCATTCCTATTGACCCTATACAACAACTCCACTTTCCATTGTCGCTATCCAGGCCAAATATCCCCTATGTTAAATTTCCCTTGTCGCTAGAATTGACCAGGGTGATCTGAAAAGTCATATTGCTAGAGTTGCCCATGGGGAGTCTGTAATGTATTTTCCCACTGTCGCTAGGGTGACCCACTATATTACTAACGAGACTGGCCTTCAACTCAAATTCTATTTACAAGTGACTATATATTAAAGTACAACTTACAATCATGGACAAAAGTTAAGCATACAACATAGATCAAATATACATAACAATACATTTTAGCTGAGTCCGATATACTCGAACCCAGGCGGACTGAGATGAGATATCAGTGATCTGTAAAGGCCACAACTAAGGCCACCATGGACAAGCATTTGATAGGTAAGAAAATTATAATCTGTGATGTGAGATATCTTCATATAAACTGTATTTGATGAAAATGATGACAGGTGATGATAATGGCGATAGGCGCATGGTTAACGATAGTGGACGTGATATTAATGACAATGAACTGGTAATCCGATTTCGATGGTTACATTCAAGTTTAACCATCATACGACCTGTTTTCCTGTTTTTATTTCGTCGAATATTCCATGGTAAAATTTAATGCAACAGAGCAGAAAGCACCGCCAAAAAAAATGAAAGATGGTTCATTAGTTTTGTTTTACGGCACTTTTAACACATTATTGTCATGTAAATTAAATGGGAACTAAGTTATTTCCCCTTGGACAGACTGAGGTGGCCAACCATTTCGGTCTTGGGAGGGTATCGAACCCGTGATCAACGGTTTATGAGCCTGGCGCTCTTATGAATTATCATAACTCGAAAAAAGATTAAGGGAAGATATATTTCTTCGAGAAGTCTATATATTCAGTCTATCTGTGGCAAAAAATGGAAGGTCAGACAAATAAATAAAGATATTTTGTTTACAAATTCTTGTTGGGGTAAATCGCTATATAGCCTCATTGCCCTACTAAATTACCAAACGTGCCTGGAAAGAGCTGATTTTGACAAGTATGTTTTCCCAGTATGTATGATGTCTTTAAGTACCAATCGTACCGAGTCTACCCTCATCAGTGTCATCAGTGACAAGTGCAAGAAAACACATACATACATACATACCTACCGACAGAGAGACATACATACATACATACATACATACATACATACATACATACAGACAGACAGACAGACAGACATACATACATAAATACATACATACATACAGAGAGACATACAGACAGACATACATACATACATACATACATACATACATACATACATAAATACATAAAGAAAATATGGAAATAAGGGAAAAGATATGTGGTAAAAGAAATGAGTTGCTTCTTATTATGTATGACGTTTGTTTAACATTTTTTGAGTAATGTGTTTCGTAAGAGAAAAAGGACGACACATACAACAGAAAATATTCGTATGAAGAAAAAAAACCAGCAATGGTGAGCATCTCAAGGTTACGTTCTAAAATCAATACCTACAATTGAAGATGTAATACATTCTCGGCTGAACAATATGATAATCTGTATAAAAACTACCGGCTGCCTTACGAGCCGTTTCCAGACTGGATTCATTTATTTTAACAATTATAGTATTTTTATGATACGGACTGGGATTACGTCCATACTTCTAACCCTGTGTTTTCCATTAGTACATGTTTTATATTTTATTCTGCATTATTCTATTTTGCATTTTCTATGAGTGTAAGCTGAACATTCAAGATTGCATCGTTACATCTGCCAATCATTTGTTCAAAATTTCTAAATTATATATCCTAAGGCAGGTGCCAGTGGTGTAATACGTACGGAGTGTCATTACACTTATGGTAGGATTGTACTGACATAAGTATCTACCAGTATCTTACACCATTTTGATGCAATCACAGCTGCGATGTAGCTCGTATGCCAGACCACTGGCTTCCCAAAAAAAGCTCGTGCATGGCGAGCTTGAACAAGGTAAACGCAACAAATGAGGCCAGAGAAAACGATATAAGGACACCTTGAAGACGTCATTGAAGAACTTTGGCATTAGCTATGACACGTTGGAGCAGACTGTCCAAGACAGGGTCGTGTGGCACTCTTACAACACTAAAGGTGCTGCAGCTTGCGAGACCAACAGGATGGCTGCAGCAGAACAACGAAGGCAGGCCATGAAATCCCGAGCCAGTAACCCACGACCAGCGTTGCTACTATCCCATGTCCACAATGCCACAGAATATTCCGGGTGCACATCGGCCTCATTGGCCACCTACGCACCCACAGACCATTTGTTCCCGATAAAACACTGGGTGACTGAAGTAGTCCTCATCGACGAACTAACTATACAGGGTTGTGTTCCGTCTCTGTAGCACCTTCACACAGTTAGTCTAGTACTTGCACTTTGGGTGGTTTGTAATGTGTGCAACTTGTGCTACTCTAAGAACCTTGATATAGTTATCTGATAGGACTGCACCTTCGTCGTGTAAATCGTGCATCTTTGGCATCTTCTATCTTCGGCCACAATATACGGTGTACTTCCGTGTGACAAAATTTCAGTGCACCTTCATTTGTGTATCTCCTGTTTGCATCTTCTGCGATGCGCTTTATATATTATTTTGTAGTACAGATCATAAACCCGTATCCCTTTCTCTGGAGAAAACAGCTTCTATTTGAAGTCATGTAATAGATATAACTGCATCTATATCGGCCTTAGAATGCCAGGATTAGAATCTCTCTACTTAATAAATTATTCCGTTATTCCCCTTCTAATTTTATTTACACCTACATTATGTTGTTTTGAACTGTGCTTAAAAATATTTATTTACAGAACTGAATTAGATCTATATGTATTACCAACTGATAGCTTCCATAATAAACTTGTTTTTGTGTTGAAAATTTATGTTTTCTTTGTCTCTTCTCCTATGACCAGAAGTAGGGGAATTACAAACATGTAACCGCCATTTGAGTCTGCAAAGTTAGAGGTTTGATACCCTGGTGTCCGTAGTGGTTAAGCGTCCGCATCGGATGCAGGAGATCGGGGGTACTAGCAGCTGCCTTTCTTGGCGCTCAGCATTAAGACGTTATTGTTAAGAATGGTCGGCTTGGTGTCAGGATAATGTGACTGGGTGAGACATGGTGCAGTGTGTCAAAAAGAAATGACTACGCTCTTGCGTTGTTACCACTGCAGTGCAGACAGACTGGAATGTGAACTTAAAATCCCTCTGTTGTGTATTGTACCATTTCTTCTTACCACACAAAATATTGAGCGGTCACAGTATTGGTTCGCGTTTTCAAGCGGACAATTTTTTTTTTATGTCACTGAAACATTTTGACATATATACTCACACTCACACTCACATCGAAGTGTTGCAGTATTGAGTGTTCTTTTTCTTTTCTTTTTTTTTTCTTGTTGTTTCTCTTCTTCAAACTAGTGAATTTGGGTTTGTGTGAAGTAAAGAAGCGAAAGTACAGTGAACCTCTAGGATGATGACCCAAGCTGTCTGTCTATTGATGCGTATTTACTTACGAAGAAACATGATCTCTAAAACACAAAGATATACAGAAAGCATGATTAGAATGAACACAACGACAGCTAACTATAGCAACAAAGGGGTGTTTTCCTTCACGTCCGTGTAACTTAGAACAAGTTTGTCAATCAATCAATCAATTAAAGGATTTAATTTGCCTACGCAACTAGTGCTTTCGCGACTGGTTAAGTCTCGAAGGTCGCAATTTTCAATCGATCGGGACTGTAGGGATGGAGCCACTACAGTCCCGCTTTTATGTGCGAATGTCGCACTTTTTAATTCATGAACATGTCCGGCCGAGAAAAGGAGGCAAGGGACCTGACGGACGCGAAACGCCACAGGAAAGCTGTACGCCCAGAAACGGCAAAGCGCGTAAGATCAGATCAAGTCCATTTGTACTAGTGGACAGAAATCTATTCCAGTGGTGTGTAAGCCACTCGTGTAATTTTCCTAATCCTTTGAGTTGTGTAATTTCATTACTATTTTTAATTAAAGTTGGAATTTGGTGTACATGGTGTACTTTTGATTTTCCGAAATGTTGACAATCAGCTGGGTGTCAGGCACCCTATACATGTTTGGGTCACGCTGTGTTTACTTTCAGTTTTCACTTTTGATGGTGGTATACAAAGGATCGAGTTAGGGTTGTGGGGATAGAGCTTTTATCGAAAGAGGTCTTCAATAGCCAAAGGAAGAACCTCATATAAATTGGCAATTTGAAAGTCGATGTCCGTTTTATTCTTTACTCCTTCTTCATTCTGTGTTACCCTCTGTCTTTCTTATTCGTGCTATTGTAGTGTTTGGCTGTTTTGCTAGTGTTTGCTGTTCTGCTTCGACTCGACTTCCATTGCCTTAGATCTTGATGTTTGCGACTGGTCTTTTATCGCCATGATTCTTTGTTTAATAGCTATATTGAATTTGGAAGGTACATTGTGCCTCTTTTTGTTGAATAAATTAGTATGTTTGGTCTGAGCATCAGTGTTGGGTTTACATGTGTTAATAATTGGGGATTGTGTTGTTGTTGCTTATTTAGTTCCGTCTGGGGGGGGGGCGTGATGACTAGGCTTAGGTCACCTTATAGTCTTAAGATGGTTGGGGCCTAAGAATTTTTGTGTTTATTTATATCTTACCACTCTTGTCATGTGTATCTGGGCCTGATTGCGGAGGTTTGCCACCTTCATAATATGTATACATAGTTATGGGAAGATATGTGTTGTTTTTCTCAGAACATGATGGTTAGTATTGTGTTAGCTGCATGCCTACATGCGAAAATAAATAAATAAACACACACACACAACAACAACAACAACAACAACAATAACAACAACAACCATGGGCTTGCGCTTCAGCTAGCAGTCTTACCTTACTGCTTTAGCCCTTCTATTAATTGTTATTATAATTACTTGTGGGTGTATTTATATGTTGCCATGTTTGTTAATGTGTCTGAGGTACCTTATTATTTTCATGTATGTGGTATCAATGTGTTTGTTGCGTACCTTGTCCAAAAATTCAGGGTATGTTGTAGGGGAATTCATTTTCTTTTGGCAATCTTGGAAACCGACTCGTTGATTATGGTATCTGGGACAGGTGTTGAATACGTAGTCCAGTGTTTCTGCAGCAGGGCAATGTGGACAGTTAGTTAGTTAGTTGGATTATAGTGGTTTTCGTTCTTTGAACATGTACCACTTTTTTATTCACGCACTGCGTGATTTTTAATTACTCCTGGGGGAAGGAAAAGGAGTCTCATCCCCCAGGCTTTTATGTACTCAAAGAGTACTTTTTAATTTAGCCACTCAGGTGTAGGACTAACTAGTCCTTAACAACCTGACTGAAAGGCTAATAAACATGAGTGGGAATAGTCACACCACACACTCGTGTTTCTTAGTTGGATTGAAATGCCCCAGGTGTCAAACCAAGCAGTATGTGACTCCCGCTACGATTGGTCGGCAGCGATGACGTCACATTAGCACACCTGGTCTTGTGGCTTTGACGAAGTGGCGCGCTTTTTTGATATCATCAATTGCCTTTCCCAGTCCCATATTCCGGTAGACAGAGCCTTCCTTTTTTCCACTCTGTTTAGGTGGTGCAGGTTCATCAGCTTCATCGCCGCTGGATGATGATACTTACAGTGCCGCTGCCAGCGTGGAAGTTTCAAATTCTTCAGGGTCGTCTGCCAACATTGCCTGGATTTGGCTGAGTATGTTAGTAGAAATAGCTGTGGAAGCTTGATTTAAAAGTTCAGCCAGATGTTGTTTTAGAGACAAGGAGACGGTTAGGAGTATTTTTTTTTTCTTTTTCTTTTTTTTTCTTCATGAATTCCATATTTATTTTGATTCCTTATCTTATTGGTTTGGAATGAAAACTTATTTTATGGTTGTTTGTATGTTATTATGGAGTCCTGTTTTAATTAATTCCTATTTTCCTATTTTAATTTTTTGTGGCCTTAATTGGTTTTTATTATTCGGGCTATGAACGGCTGTGTCAGTTTATGAACCTACGAGACCTAGCAGGCCGTCATAATTCCCAAACAGTGATTTTGTAATATTCGTCCTTAACTGGTTTTTATTATTCGGGCTATGAACGGCTGTGTCAGTCTGTGAACCCACGAGACCGAGCCGGCCGTCATAATTCCCAAACAGTGATTTGTAATATTTTTAACTGGTCTTTGATTTACTTTCTTAAATTTTTTTGATTAGATTGGATTCGTGTATAAAACTTATGATATTTTTGAATGTTAGATTAATATTGGGGTTTGTGTTCATCAAGAATTCTGGGTATGTTGCAGGGGATCCAATATTATGCTGTTTAACTTTAAACTTAGCCCTTTCTTTTTCAAGTGTATGGCAGTTGTTAAAAATATGCTCTATGTCTTCTGGGACCCTGCAGTGGTAGCAGTTAGGGTTATGTGGTTGTGGTCTTATGTACTGTCCGAAGCTGTTAGCCAGCTTGGTTTTGCCCGTGAGTATTCTATTTATGAATTTTTGTTCACTGCCTTTTGTTTTGGGTGGTTTCCTATTTCTACATACTTCTTTAATGATAGTTTTTAGTTTCCTGCCTTGAGTGCTTGTGTTCCATAATTCCTGCCATTTATTATCAATGAGGGTTTTAGATATGCTATTGAGTTCGCATATGCTATAATCAAGGTTGATGTGAGTGGTTTCGTTTAGTTTTTGTTTAGCTGTTATATCTGCCATATCGTTACCTGGTATGTTAATATGGGATGGTATCCACATAAATTCTACTTGTAAGTTATTATTGTTCAGTATTTTTAACAATAAATTGGTTTGCCTAAGATAGTTTTCTCTTGATTTGGTGTTGTTATTAAGTATTGAGTTTATGACGCTTAACGAGTCACTTATTATTACCGCTTGGGGTATTTTGTTCTCTTTGATCCATTTGAGTGCTTCAAGTATGGCCCAGAATTCAGCTGTGTATATAGAGCAGAGGTTAGGTAGTCTTCGTCCTACTTTAATGTTAAGTTCGGGGATTACGTAAGCTGCTGCTGTTCTGGGTGGTTCTGTAATTTTGGATCCATCAGTGTAAATCTTAATGTAGTTGCAATATTTTGAGTTGATTTCTTCTGTACAGATTGTGTTTAGTTTGAGTTCCTGTTCGTTTTTATTGCCATATTTCGTAATGAGGGTGTTAACTGAGGGGTTGATATTTATCCATGGTTCTTTGTCATAGTGATTTGCAATTTCTGCTTGGAGGTTGTCTATAGGAAGTTGTTCAACTAATTGATGGACTAATTTCCCTGCTGGTATGTTTTGTGATAATTTAGTTCTAAAAGGTATGTTGTATTTATTTATAGCTAGCCGGGTGGGGTGTGTGTCGGGGTGTGTTGTTAGCCTGGCTGCATATCTGAGGGTGAGTTCTTGTCTTCTAAGGTGGAGCGGCAGTTCTCCAGCTAAGATTTGAAGTTCCACTAGTGATGTGGATGGTAGTGCTCCAGTGCAAATAATCAGGGCCTTTCTTTGTATGCTATCTAGTTTCTTGAGGTTATTTTGGGGTGCCGATTTGTAAATTTGGCATCCGTAATCTAGTTTAGATCTAATTAACGATTTATATAATGCTAGTAAGGTTTCTTGATTGGATCCCCAGGTGGTTCCTTTAAGGGTTGTAAGGAGGTTAAGGTCCTTATTGCACCTTTTGACTAGTTCGTTTATGTGGTGTCCCCAGTTTAGCTTGGAGTCATAATGCATTCCTAAAAATCGTGCTACTTTTACGAATTTAATTTGTTGATTTTGGATGGTGAGTTTGGGAAACTGATTTTGTAATTTACGTTTGGTGGTGAATAATACTGCTATGGTTTTTTCATGGGATAATTTGAAACCCCATTTATCAGCCCATTTCCCTATTTTGTTTAAACTTGTTTGAATATCGCTGATTACTTTGTGGTTGGAGGGGTTTCCTGCTCTCCATAATCCACTATCATCAGCAAATTGTGAGAGTTCAATTAGTTTTGATGTTAAGTTGGTGTCCAAGTCATTAATCATGATGTTGAAAAGGGTTGGGCTGAGTACGCTCCCTTGTGGTGTACCGTTTTCAAGTGTGTGTGGTTCAGAGTAGGTGTCGCCGACTCTGGTTGATATTTTACGGTCAGCGAGGAAGTTTTCAATGAATTTAAACATTTGACCTGTGATGGCGTAGTGGTTGAGTTTGGCTAATAAGCCTTTGGTCCATACAACGTCGAATGCCTTTTCGAGGTCAATAAATACTGCAATTAAATTCCTATCAGCTTTGAGTCTGGAGTTGAACGCTAATTTGATTGCGGTTTCCAATCGTATAAGTTGATCCGTGGTGGATCTTTTGTTTCTAAATCCGCATTGATTATCGGAGATTAAATTATTGCTCTCTAGGTGGTGTTTGAGTCGGCTGGTGACTATGGTTTCCATGATCTTACAAATGTTGTTTGTTAGGGAAATGGGTCTGTAGGAGCTAATATCGTTAGGGTCTTTTCCTTGCTTGGGTATTGGAATTACTATTGCGTGTTTCCATTTATCGGGTAGTTTGCCTGAGGTCCATATTTGGTTTAGTAATTTAATAATTGTTTGTTTAATGTTATTTGGGATATTTTTGTATATTGTGTATCCTATTTGATCTTCCCCTGGACTAGTTTCGTTTTTGGTTTTCAATGCTAGGTCCCATTCGTAAGTTGTAATGTCTTTATTTAGGTTCGAGACTTTGGGACCGAGGTCTTTAAAGAGATTACTATGGGTTCTTTCTACTTTGTTCCTATGTAATTGAAATGCTGGGGTGTGGTTGGTGTTGCTACTCATATCTGAGAAATGCTGAGCTAGTCGGTCAGCTTTTTCTTTATTAGTAATGGCTCCAGCTATTTTTGGGGTGGTGTTAGTTGTTTTTCCTCTAATTGATCTAATCTTATCCCAGACTTGTTTGGTACTAGTTGTGATATTGATATTCGTGCAGTAATTATGCCAAGTTGATTCCTTTGCCTGTTTAATTATGTTTTTAAGGTTTTTCTCCTTTTGTTTATATATAGTGAAATCAATAGAGTTTTTAGTGCGTTTGAATTTATTGAGGGCTTTTTTCTTCTCAGTGATGGCTTGTTTGCATTCATCATTCCACCATGGGACTGCTTGTTTATTTGGGTTACCACTAGTTTTGGGTATGTTAGTGGTGGCTGCCTTTAGTATGGTATCAATCAGGTCTTCGTAATATTTATTAATATTATCATTTTCTAGATTTTTGGTGTCTATTTTGCTTAGTGTTTCATTAAATGTGGTCCAATCTGCTTTTGAATATATCCATCTAGGGGTTCTTTTTAGCGAGTTGTATTGGACCGTCATCTGCAGGGTGACTATTACCGGAAAGTGGTCACTGCCCAAGGGGTCAGTTTGATCCACTCTCCAGTCCGCCACCTGGGTTATTGATGGCGAGTAAATGGTGAGGTCGATGGCGGACATGAGACCGTTTTCTGGGTTAAGGCGTGTTTTTGTACCGTCATTTAAAATGGCTAAGTTAGATTCTGCGGTCCATTCTTCAATCAATTTGCCTCTTTTGTCCGTCACACCGCCCCCCCCCCCCCCATAGATCGTTATTGGCATTGAAATCTCCGCAGAAGACGATCTGATTTACTCGTTTGTGATCATTTATTTGTTTGTAAGTAATTAAGTTAGCTGTGCCTGATGTTCCCCCTGGGTCATAAATATTGCATATTTGTATTTGACCCTTGCCTGTTTGAATTATGAGGGACTGAATTTCGAATGCTTCGTTGCTACCTGGGGTTGGTGTTATGGTTATTGTTGTTACATTCGGGATGTTATCTGCTATATAGATGGCTAAACCCCCACCTCCTTGTCCTGTGGTTCGACTTTTGAAGTGACCTGGGGCGTATCCTGGGAGTTTGGGTATTTGTTTATTTCTACTTGTTATTTTTGTTTCTTGAATGCATATAATATCTGGTTTGTGTTCTAAGCTTTATAATTTGGCTTTGAGTTCACTGATATTACTTATTAATCCTCTAGTATTCCATTGCCATATTATAATGTTCCGGTTTGTTGTATAATCAATTATTGGGGTGGTCATTTATTGATTGTTTTGTGTTGAGGGTTATGATGTTAACTTCAAATTTGATTCGATTTTGCTTATTATGCTTATTATCTGTGTTATTTTATCCACGATGGAGTGGTGGATGTTGATAAGTTCGGCTTTGATCTCTATGAGTAACTTTTCTATTGTCGGGTTTGACAGTGATTTGTTTTTGGTGTTAGTGTTATCTGATTCTTCGTGGTGGAGTTGTGAGTCTTTGTGGGATTTGATTAAGAATGTATCTTGTTTATTTAATCTTGTTTGATCTTGTTTGACCTTGGTTGGTTGGGTGTTTGGGCTGTGGTTGCTTCAGTTGCTGGTTTGTTTGGGGGTCATGATGTGGTGATTTTTATTACTGGGGGTTAGTTTTTTCGCCGCATGATACGGGATTTGCTTGTTGTTCATGATATCTATGGTTTGATATTCCTTGATAGTGTTGGGGCATTCGTGGGATTTAGGTAGGTAGGGGCCCCTGCAGTTGGTACATTTGGGTGTGGTTCTACGACATACACCTTTGTGGTTTCCCCCGCATTTGTAGCATAGTTGGGTATATCTACATCTGTTAGAGAAATGTCCCCAGTGTTGGCAGTTGCTGCAGAACCTGGGTTTGTTTATGTAGGTCTCAAGGCGGTGGCGTGTCCCAGAGTGATCTAGTCTTATCATGGTTGAGAGTGCAGAATTTGATTCTAGTATTGCTGTATTGGTTTCCTGTCCTAAATGATTTTTGAGTTTATACGCCCTATTTATGGGGGTACCACTGTCTTTGAGTTTGGCAGTGAGGGTTTCATTGTTTATCCCTTTATTTTGTCCTGTGAGTTTTAGAACTGCTTTAAATGTGGGGTTGTTCGTGCGGGAGTGTGTGGCTAAGTCATTTGTTCGTGTGTTATTGTTTATTGCCATGAGGGTCTGGTTGCTATTTTGTGTTTTGGTTATTATGTTCTTTGTCCCTATTTGTTTGTGTCTTTCGACGTTAACCCTAATGTTGTTAATAATTTCAATTTCTAGGAATTTGGCCATTTGACTGCGAGTGCTGCAGTGTACTATTATGTATCTTGTGTTTGGCCTAAATATTTTGAATTGTCCTTGATGAACCCTAAGGAGGGCCTGTGTGAGACTGTTAACAGTTAAATTTATCAGTTTATTGGAGTTGCTACTGATATAAAGTGTGTGTTCTATGGGGTGGTATGAAAATTTGGCCTGTTTCTTTGGTTCTTTGGGGGCGTGTGAGTTTGAATTATTTTGGGGGGTAGGTTTGTTCTTGGTAAACATGGGTCCCTTCCCTTCACCCTTGCCATCCCACACGTTAGGTTTTGATTTAGTGGTTGGATTAGCTTGTGTTTTGTTTCGGCTGCTGAGTAATTGTTCTTCAGTTAAGGGTTTTGATGGTCCAGGGGTCTAACTGTTATGATATTTCGGTTTGTTGTTACTGGTATGAATGGGTGGAGTTATCGTTACCATGAGCGCCATTTTGGGTGTAGTTTTTCCTTTGTTACATGAGTTGGGCCCTATTTTCGGTGGGTTTCCTATTATCATGGCTATATGTTTTTTTCCGGGGATTGTGCAATGACCATGTATTTGAGGGTGGGTGGCTGGTCTTGTTTTTGGAGTGGTGATATTGGTGTTTCTATAGGTATTGTATCGTCCAGTTCATTGTTTGCCGATGGATCTAGTAAGTTTTTGAAACTTACAGTTGAGTTGATACTTAAGTCGGCTGCTGATATTTGAATTAGTTCATTTCTCTCAGGTGTGGTTAGATGCGGTATTGTTAAATCATTCCTTTCAGGAGTGGATGAGAAGTTGAGTTTCTTCTCGCAAAGTTCAAGGTGCTTGGAGTTTGCACTGAGATCCAATTTCCCCGTGATTATTTGCGGGTTTGGTGTCATATGGGTGGGGGGTATATGTGATTTCATTTCCTTTTCAAGCCTATTGTTTCTCAGAATTTGTTTTCTAGTGTTAAAGTTAAGTTTGTTTGTGATTGATTGAGACATTCCTACTTTGGTTTTGAATAAGTTTTAGGTTAGTTATTGTTGTTAATAGTGGTTGTGGTTAGGAAGAAACAATGAGAGATGAGATTCTGTTATGTTCCGTGAATCGGAAAATCTCACAGCGGTTAGCTTGTGCTTGTAACTTGTGAGATTCTGACCAGGCGTGGTACCAGTGTGTTTCCTAGTGCCTGTTTTCGGGAACAGTGCTAACAGCTAGAGTTGTTATTATGAGAAAAAGG
This sequence comes from Sinohyriopsis cumingii, assembly GCA_028554795.2. Lineage (NCBI taxonomy): Eukaryota > Metazoa > Mollusca > Bivalvia > Unionida > Unionidae > Sinohyriopsis > Sinohyriopsis cumingii. The sequence goes on from CM068827.1 coordinate 80,020,710, forward strand.
TAGTGGTTAGTTGTGTAATTTGTCGTATTTATTCTCTATGATTGAAAATCACACAATGATATTTGGTGCTTTAATCATGTGTGGGTTCAATCCAGTCGGTTCTAGTATGGTTCTTAGAGACTGTTTAAGAGAATAGGCGGCAAATTGAGTAGATACGGAATTCAGTACAAGTAAGGTAAAATATATTATAGTGAGATGTAAACAGCACAGAGTTTTAATTGCCCGCAGGCTTAGTAATTTTTCTACCTTGTACTAAAGTACTTAGCTATTATACGAGGTGGTATGATCCAAAATGGCTGCGTGGCGGGCTGCTTGGCTGGATTTCCTTTGTCGGGTTTTTATTTTGTTGTCGTTGTCAGGAACAGCCTTTGGTGAAAAGTCAGTTAACAACATGAGCTTGTTGTTATTTTCAAGGATTTCACCCAGGTATTGGCTAGTCTGTTTTAACTAGCACCTGTTTTAGAGCCGCTCCAGTCAGTGACGTCATGTTATAGTTGTCTAAGTTGCCTTAATATGTTTAATTCTACTGTATAATAGGTATTTATGCAGGGTAGTTATTTTATTAATAGGGTTTTGTAGTTAGTATTGGTATAGCTAGTTGTTTTGTTAGCGTAGGTTATAAGGATGTTTGGGTTAATATTGTGGATTAAAATGTAGTTAAATTAGAATAAAGGGGCACAATATAAATTTCCTGTAGGTTTAAACCTGAAATAATGGTGGCTTATACTTACTACCTAGTTAGTGAATTAACTCAAGGCTAAGTGTAGTTTAATTACGTCCAGTCGGACTGCTGCCGCAGGCCTTCCTTTGTTCATTGTTCGGCTAGGCTCCCTGCTGCTCGCTTTCCTTTGTTCTTTTTCCTGGTCGATCTTTAATTTCTTGATTCTGTATCCTATGCTGGCTATTTTTGAATTTTGGTGTTTTCTTGCTCTTATTTAGCGGTGGAAGTACAAATCTTTGCTACTTATCGGTTCCAGACAGCTTCAGGCTTTTTTGATGCTGCTTCTCCGTAGTTGCGTGGCTCTCGTAACGTCAGTCCTAAAATTTGCGGCTACGAATACCGAGACCAAGAAGAAGCCTACATCGAGTGTAAAGAGAAAGGAATGACACTGAATCATCGCACGAGTGAAGTGGTGAACTTTAGCATACATAAAAAACGTTATAGTCTGGAGAGGATCGAGAATTTAGAGTGACCACATACGAACCTCACAAAGTGGAAGATTAGCCACTTACCAAATCGTTAGTCGACGTTTAGAAATACTGTATCAAATTGTGTACCACAAGCGAGTGCGGCTTCCCAACCACTTCTCTTTACCTTATGGACTTGCCGGTATAAAAAAAAACTGGTTCCAAGACGAGAGTCACCAACAAAGAAGGATGACTTCGACACAGCAAGAATCGAATGAGACACCCACTGAGGACTTCAGATTCAATACATACCATTTTTCTGTCTTCTTGCCTGACTATTGAGATTGTGCCCGTCGATTGAAAACGTTTAAAATAACGGCCCTCGGATAGGGAAGGATTGCCTACTTCGAAAGTTGTAGTAGAACAGGATTTGTCTATCTGGGACCTGAGACTGGATTGGGATACGAAGTACAGTGTCTCAGTTGTGGTCTGAAGTTGCGAATGGATCGGTGTATCTATAAGCAACAGGGAAGGGTCACAGACCTTAATTTCCACCGAAAATAAACCTTTCTACGAAATCATTTCTCGTACAGGCTTTTATTTTCACTTTTAAGGGATACCATAGGGGTGTATTTTTGTGTATTTTTACCCCCCTGCATTCTACGTATACATAAAAACATCTACGTATAAGCGAATTATTTTTGGAAACAAATTGAAATTATTCATATATAAATAATAATGGATGTTGGAGAATCTCTCACTACTAGATTGGCGCGAGAACGATCGGAAGCAATAAAGAAACATATTCCATTGAGGGCAGCTGTCAAACAAAAGATGAAAGCCGTCGATGATATGAAACGTGGATTTAGGGATTATTCTGCAGATTTATTTGCACCGATCACCGAAACTACCAAGGAAGTTATATTTGGAAAAGAATCCGACCCCGATGTGTTGAAACAGGGTATTTTACCTGTATTGGGGAAAACTGCACAAGCAGTCAGTGAAGTGGCCGATGCTGTACAACGACGACGACAGCAGCCAGGAGGACCACCAGGAGGAGGACCACCACCAGGAAGGCCAGGACGACAACTGCCACAAATACCGCAACGATTTCCACCACCACCACAACAACCACCTCCACCACCACAGCAGCAACCACCTCAACAACCGCCACAATTTCCACCACCACAACGACCACAACATCTGGAGTTACCTCCACCGCAACATTTTATTGAGAGGGGCTTTCAGCCACTTTTATCCCCCCCCCCCCGAAGAAGGACCCCAAGCACTCCCACGCGGGTATAAACGTAAACATGACGAATATTTTACTCAGGATTACATGGATGAAGTACTTGGTGGTTATAGAATTGATGATGACGATGATTATGAAAGATTTGGTGCTGCGGTTGCCGATTTGTATGAAAGCAAAAAAATAGATTTAAAACCTGGTGTTCCTTTCCCTAAAAGAAATGATTTTCGTGATTGGGCATACAAGGCAAGAACAGGCATTAATCGATTAAGAAGCGATGATATGAGATTCTCGGTGTATGAAAGAGGTTACAATGCGCGATATAATGAACTTGTTGATAGGGAGCGTGCTATTGAACGATTTTTAGATAGAGGCCCTGAGAAACAAGAAGGTCGTGCGTCGGCGAGTCCAAAGGAAATAACTCAACCACCATTAGTAAGTCTGGAGGAAATGGAAGGTCGCGTACCAGGCACGGGTGAAGTAGGGTCAGATCAACCAATAAATCGGACTTTACTCAATTTATCGCTAGAAATGGCCTCGCGCGAACCCCATCATATTTTTAACGATTATTTTTTCAAATACATAACAAGGCCCTCAACTATGTTACTTTATGTTGCGGCACACGATTATAAATATAAAAAAGCACTTCTGCGGGAAGGTGCTTATATGCCCGAAGAATTATGGGGGCCTTCAGTATTTTACGCCTGTCATTCTGTGAAAACTCCCGATTTATTTGCTACATTACATAAAAATTTCGATTGGGCGGATAATCAAGCATTAAATAAGTTTATGAAAAGGGTCAATGATCAGAAAATAAAAGACGAAGATTTTCGAAAACAACAAGAATACCACGATTGGTTGATGGAGGAGGACAAGGAAGGTGATCCATCGTGGAAGGCACAAGCACGGGAGGACGAAATTGCTTCTCATGTATCACTGCCGATCCCAGGTTGGGAGGTAGATGTAGAACCATCTGGTCCAATAAGGACGGTGGAAGATTTATGGAAACCAGGAGGTAAAATGAGAAGACTAGATACCGGAGAAGATATAGATGACCCAAGACACAAACAAAATGTATCACCCCAAGGTTTTTTTGATACATCGCCGGGTCATTATTATCGCCCAGAAAGATCCGAGCATATATTTAAGGAAGGCTGGCCAACATCGCCAAGTAGGTATCAGGGAAGAGTAGAAGTTTTTCCAAGAAGAACAGATGAGGATCAACTGTATAAACCCAATCGTCATCAAGGATTAGAAAAAATTCCTCCAAAAGGATCAGATACACATAAGGAAGGACCTGGCGCTACTGGTAGTGGTTATGGTACAATTTGCCCCGATAGCGTTGTCAACGACGTATCTCGACTAGAAGTACTTGTTGGAGGAAAACGAGCCGGAAATAACTCGCGTGAAATAACCAGTGAAGCTTCAGATATTTGTCAGCGATTATTTCGTGGTGGTATCATGGACGTGCATGCGTACAGGGAACTTATCGACGAGCTTATCGATTAGATCATAGTAAATGAATAATGATTGTTCATAAATATCAGCGCAGACCAGCTCAGGTTCGCGTAGTAAACTCTAGATTACCCGTATATAGATACGTTTACGGTAATGGATTTGGTGATGTTGTATCAGGTTTTGTCACAAGAATAGCTCCTAAAGTTGGACCTGTCGCTAAGCAACTTAGAATGAAGGCCATGAATTTTATTGGTGAAAAAGTTCTCTCTGGCGTTGGTGATTTGGCGAAAAAAGGTTATAATGCCGTCAAAGATAAAATATCAAATTTATTAGGTCGAAAGAAAAAACCACCACCTGCGCAGGTTATATTACCCAGCACCGACGAAATGCCTAATAATATCGGTAAAATAGTGAATGGCGCGGCAAATCAAAAGTTGGCGGAATTGGTGAATTAAAAGTTGATAAAGAAATAATACGTCAGGAAATAATGAATACGAGCGATATATCAGGAAGTGGTCTTCGTTTTAGAAGATAATCTTTATAATAAAATGTTCGCAAGAATATCCAATGAGGCATTCAATATGGGCGAGCAGATAGCCAAGGATGATTCTGTTCGTGATCATCAATATTATTCGTACGAGGCGAAAACGCCAAATAATACCGGACGAATTGAGCTTCAGGTCCACGATACGAGTAGATATTTTCTACCGTCTGAGGCCTTCATTGAAGTTGAGGGAGAACTTACGACACAGGTTGTTGCTGCTAGAATTCTTAATGCATATCCTGCAGATACCCAAGTTGGATTCGTCAATAACGGAATTATGGCTTTGTTTAAGAGCGCCGCATACATGATTGATGGAAAAGAGATTGAAATAATTCATGATAACGTTGATGTTGCCACGACGATTCTAGGCTTAGCTAGGTACTCCAATGATTTTACCAGATCGGCCGGACCTAGTATGATGTTCGCCAAGGATAATTTTCCCGAGGCTGAAGGTAGGCAATTTTTAGTAAGACGACCAAATGATCGCGCCGCCCCACCAGCGCCCGCTGATGTCGAAGATATGATTATTAATGTAAGAGATGAGTATAACCTTGGATTTGCCACGCGCAATAAATCACTGCAGGGAGGTCGTAGAAGATTTTCGTGCGCGATTCCACTATCTCATATATTTGGATTTTGCAGAGATTTTAGAAAGGTAATTTTTTGGAGCTAAACATACCATTGTTCTTTACAGAAAACACAGCGACGATGATGCGATTTGGCGTGGCCAGGCTGTTGCTGATGGTAGAGTAACATTGTTCAAAATTTCGTTGTGGATGCCTGTGATGACTCCATCAATCACCGAGGAAAACAAATTACTGGATTTCATGAATCAGGGCGGCAGATCAGTAATATCGTGGTTGTCGATGAGTACGGATAGTATTCCCTTCGCTGTTCCAAGCAATTTTGCATGGAATATAGCGTCACAGCAAGGTATTGCTGCGGTAAGACATATATTCATCGCTCTTCAACTCGCCACAAAAACAACTCCACCGAATCAGGACGAAAGTCATATGATATTTGATCGTGTAGGAGCTAACGAAGTATCATTGAGAATAAACGGGCATCAGGAACCATCCGAGGATTTAGTATTAAATTTTACTCCTGATCAATATTCTGTGGCCCGCGCGTATCATCGCTTATTAAGTTTTATGGGAAGAGATCAAAATATTGATACAGGATTACAAATATCGCAGGTAGATTTTAGTACATTATATCCGATTTATTATTTTTCACTGGAACATCTTGATTTGATGAGACAATCCGTCGTCGATATTCATTTTAGGGCTAGGATAGATAATGCCGGCGGAGCTGATTGCAAAGCGTACGCGGTGATGCTTAGCGACAAAACTATGATTTTGGAGGGGGTTGGCGGCAGAATGAGAGTTATTGACGCGCCCGTAGAAAGAATGTAATTTAGATCAACAAATTAGTATAATGCCATACGATCATGTTAGTGTTACCTTGACTCCTGGTCAAGCAAAAAGACTTCAATCGTCGACGACAAAAAAATGTGGAGCAAAACTAACGTTGAAAAGTAATCAACTTCACGGCGGACCAAATAAATTATCGTTAACTAAGACGCAACATGGACGTTTTACCAAAGCTAAATCAGCGAATTCAGGTCTTCAAATTAGCCTTAGTCCTGGTGCCGTCGCGGATATGATCAAAACCGGCGGAATTTTCCCATTTCTTTCCGCAATTCCAGCATTAGCGGCCGCTATTGGTCCAGCATTAGCAGCAAAAGCAGCAATAGCCGCTCCGTTAATAGCTAAAGGTGCATTAAGTGCCGCGGCCGGATTTGGAGTTGATAAAATACTGAAAAAAATAACGGGAGGACAATATAGAAGAAGAAAAAAGGGCGGAATTCTTCCATTTGTACCGTGGGGGTTGACATCAAAGTTGTTTGGTGGTAGCGGATTAAAAAAAGGGGCGGGAATATGTCGTTTGTCTCGGGCCCGGCGTCAATAACACGCGCGACCCCGTTGTTACAAAACCCCGCGGTACGATTGGGTCTAAACACGGCGCTACGAAATCGTCTGGGTCCGATGTTACAGGCGCGTCTAAGTCCAGAATTACAAGCGCGTATACGGGAGCGTTTTGGCCCTATGTTGCGGGAACGCCTGGGTCCGGCTGTAGAAAAAATTCTCTCAAAGGGATCTGGCGTAAGATTGCCGGGAACATATCAAGGAAGCGACCTAAGGCTAGCGCGGCGATAACTCCGATGTCAAATTTAGATTTATCTAGCGAGGCAACTCGTAGAAAAATAAAATTCTTCAGAGGTGTATTTATGCGAGATCAACTTCCTGACAAACCAAACATCAACGAAACAGGAATAATAAATCTCGATTCAAATACCGGCCCAGGAACACATTGGGTTGCTTATGCAATAAATCCTCGTAAAGCTGTTTATTTTGACTCATACGGACTAGCGCCACCAAAAGAATTCCTCAAGTATATATCAAAGTTAAAAATTCCGATTTGGTACTCAACGTTACCGACGCAAACATTAACTGATCCACCTATATGCGGGCCAGAGTCACTTAATGTTCTTGATGCAATTTCACGCACAAAAAAATCCGTATCACAAAACACTACTTGAATATACTTCTAGTAAATATGGTTGATATTTACGGAAGATCGCTTTATAGAGTAAAAAAATCCGACGCAGCTGATATCGATCTATCCAAATACGCAACTAAAAGCGATATTAATAATCTTCTGTCGTTAACAGGAGTAGACGCTAACGATGTTGCTATCTTTCAAGATCAACACGGGAAATTACGAACAAGCAACGTTAAAATAGGCGATATAATCAAACGTACTGAATATGACGCTCACGTGAAAGAATTCAGCGACGTAAAGAAAGTCAGCGAGGACGTTCCGGCGCTGTTGACTAACATTAATGCATTAGTACGTAACAAAGTTGATATGTCATTGTACGATGGAGAAATTCGTGATTTTAACACAAAAATCTCCGAAATTAACACAAAAATAACCGAGATTAATACAAAAATCTCCGAAATAAAGATCTCCGATGAAATAAACGTATTAATTCTTGAAATTAATGCAAAAATAGCTGAGATTAAAAAATCTGCTGATTTATTTACTGGCGTCAACGTATTTATTCCCGGAATTATATCCAAGACAAGTTTTGTTAAAGTTCCACCAGTGACGCCGGACCAGCTTGTAAATTTAACATTCACAACAGCGACAGGATCAGGAACATGGACGCCAGAAAATAGTACATTCACGTACAGAGCGCCAATTACAGGTCTGTATCAGGTATACATATTATCCAAAGTAAGATTTAGATTTATATCTAAAAGATATAAATGGAGGCACACCGCGGATAGATTTCTTGGATTTTTAAATATTCCGCTAGAAATAAACGTCGATGAGGAACTTGAACTAGATCCACCAGATAGAGCAACAACGACGCCAACCGAATATTGGTGGTGCGCGAAATTTATCGCTGAAATACCTTCATCATTTAGTTGGACACAAATTCAATAATGTCCGATTACAGATATAATCAGGCCCGGTCATGGCAAGATTCATTAAAAAACTTCGTAGATACATTTACCGCAAAGGTAAAAAAATATCAGCGCAGATTAGTTGCTATCGACGTAGCTGTTTATGCGGCGAGCGCAGTTATCGCTGGCGTTGGAATAATATTATCCGCGGTAACAATGATGGCTCCCGTCGTCGTAACTATCGCCGTTTCTGCGTCGACGGCGATAGCTGGTGTTGCTAGTATCATCGCGAAGAAAATATCTTCATGCACGAATGTAAAATTAACTTCGTACGTAGATAAACTGTCCACGGCGACGACCGTGTATACAAAATTATCATCGCTGCTTTCTGAGAGCCTCAACGACAGAATTATATCTGATAATGAATTCTCATTAATGTTAAAGATTGTCAATATAAATAATGTCGGAGTTATCTCAGATTGTAACAAATACGACTCCGCCAACAACAACAATGATATCGGCAAGCTCGACTAAGCCAGAATTTAACATTAATTTTCCAACATCAATACCTATTATTAGCGAAATTGCATTGCTGCAATTACGTGTTTATTATAGTTGGCCTAATATCAGATCAGAATCATTTGGGCAACTATCATCAAATAATATGCTAGTTTTCGCTAATAAGAATAAACCTAGCACCGATGGTACTCCTGGTACTCCGGACTGGATCACAGTTGGACTGCCGACGGATAGTTATCAAATCGAACAAATTAACGATGAACTCACCTACAGGATATCAAATATAACTGGAGATTCCGAGCCTGGAATAAAAATATCTGTACACGAACCAACATTAACTTCGATGATTGAGTTAAAATCACCGTATATCGTAGATATTTATAGATCTTCGATCAGATCTGTGTTAGGTTGGCCTGAGAATATGCCGCCAACTCCTCCAGTTCCACCAGAACCTAAAAAATCTGATTACGTTAGCGACAAGGAAAATCATCACGGCAATTATCCGTATATCGATAATTTTCTCAATTTATTAAGGGAATTTAATTTTGGAGATATATATAAATATAAAGAGGGGGAAGCTCAGGTATGGTTATTTAAGAAAATAGACCCAGATTCATCAGTTCATACCATGCATTTATTTGAATACTCAGTCGTGGATGATATTAACCTTTACCATGAACGATATCAGGAACAATTACAAATACTGCGACAGCTTTTTGATGAGTGTATTTTTAATGTATCAATATCATGTGGTGAAATTATCAAACACGTGGAAGTTTTAAATAAGCTCATATCCAACTTAGAGTATTTTAATCGACGATTAATTCAGGCCGTTATTCACGGTGCTCAGCCTGAATACAAACAAAAATTTATGAATTTATATAAACTGACCGATGTAACGTTGCAAAATTATGAATTTCGCGGTAATGTATCTGAGATGAGAAAATCCGTCACCGACACCATTGATGAATTATTTCCGAAATTACACGCCGCATGGACGAATAAATTACCACCACCAAGCATACTCAAACACGATAATGATCCATCAAAACAAGGAAGACATATTTCACCAGGAATTGTGAATATAACTGATGTTATTGCAGTTAATCTTCAAGCGGACATCGTTGATGGAAGTTATAGCGCAGATACATCTGTGTCAAATCAGGCTAATCAAGGGTTTATTTTATATTCATTTTCCCCAACAACGCCACCAGGATCTTTGATCGTGAAGAACCAGTTAATTTATTTTACCTGCGATGTTATAATCGATTATTATCAAAAATTAATTTCAAATTAACTGATCAATCAGAAAATTTACTTGATATTCGCGGAGAAACATTGAGCATCAACGTTCTAGTGAGATCTTAAAAATCTTTGATTAAAAATCTTCGATTCTAAACCTGTCCACGGAAAAAAACACAAAAAATAGATAAAATACGGCAAAAAAGTTAAATTTATTTATTTTTTTTAATTCTCAAAAATTTGTAGTCATCGAAGATTCTTAATCGAAGATTCAATGGGAAATTGTTGCGTCTACAATTTTTTTTAGTTGTCTAGCGCGAGTACTGATGATTTTTCTTGATTCATATTCTTCAGATAACTCTGATCTGATCTTTTCGATGATCGTAGATAACGCAACAAAATCTTTGATTTGTGCCTCTTCGACGGATACCAGCGACTGATACATCGCTGATTGAATATTCTTTATGAATTTATATTCTGACGGGAGGACATACCTGTGACCGGATTTATTCTGCGTGAGAATCTCGTAATCAGATATAATTTTATCCGTGTCGAGGGCGGATAATTTTATATCTTTATTTTTCAGATTTTCGATGGCGTCAATCATAATTGCAATATTTTCATCATTCATTATTATAATATTAAATCTTTAATAAATTATTTTTTTGCAAGTAATTGTTTTTTGTGAGTAAAAATTTTATTCATCGAGAATTATTGGAATATAATAAAATTCGATCCATTCATCAAACTTATATGAAAATGCCGAATTGATTATTTTATCTGCAGCTCGCCGCACCGAGGCTGAATGAATACTAAAATATTTACCGGCGGAGTTCATTGACGTGAATACCATTTCCTCGCTGGTGAATAAATTTAATGATTTGACCGCCTTGGGATATTTTGAGAATTTACCCGCATTGCCGCGTGAGCTATTTTCACTGGGCGTAACCGCTTGTAAATTTTCTATGCAATTATTCAAAGTATCTCCATCAATGTGGTCAACAACGAGTTTATCTTTGATAATGCCGCTATAACACTCGAAAATAAACCGGTGATTCAAATAATTTTTATTCTCACTATTAATTCTAAATCTGAAATAACCGTATTTATCGATGGAACCAACAGGACGTTTTGTCTTCATGTGCCTGACAACACCATCCCGCGATGCTTCGTAGCCGCTAATTGTCGGGTGAGTCTTGAATATTGGATTCATATATGATATTCTGTTTGTTTAAATCATTATTTGTCTGAAATCTATTAATATAGTCTTCTTCACATGTTATTATGTCATTGACAGATTTTTTATCATAATGTCGCTTTAGTTCTCGATAACGTTTTCCGCCGCATTTTAAACATAATCGAGTTTTCCCTCGCGTACCAACATTACATTTCATACAATGCTGCGGTCCAAAGCTTCCATCTCGAATAGCTTGCATATGAGCTCCACAATATTCTTTTTTGCATGATTTATCGCAGTAATTTACTGAGCCAACTAGGAGCCATTTACACTTGTTCATTATTATTTAGATATTTGTTTAAAATATAACATGAAATTATTTGACCTTGACGAAGCCCAATATGAGATTTCTGAGGCTAATCAAGCAAAGAAAGAGTTTCTCGATGATGGAGCGGTTCATGTTTGGTCGACTTGGAAAACAAATTCCATCGATAATACCATGACGATTGAACGAGCCAGGGAAATATTTGATTACATTAAAAAATATCATCCTCGGGAAAAATTTATATTTGGGATAAAGTTTATTGTGCAAATGCCCGACGCAGTATGGATCATTCGTGATAAACGGGATCCTATCGTCGGAGGAAAAAAAAATGTTATCATTGATGCGCAAAGCCGGCCCGGATTATTACTAGGTATCGATAAACCGTATTATGTTAAAGCTTATCCTGTTAGTGCGGTGGTTTATGGAATTTATTTGTTAAATAACAAACCAGACGTGAAGAAATTACCTCCTATGAAAAAATCCTCAGCGATAAATTGCGTTGCTGAGCGTGTTATCGAGCACATGAAAAATTCGAAGCGCGGATCGGGTTTGACTGAATTAAGATTATCAAAGATAAATACGTGGGCCGGGACCGTTGTTGATGGTGCGTCGGTTGACGATGTAGCTGCGTTATCAAGAAAATTGAAGTTTCCTATCGCGGTCAAAACATTATCGGGTGAAATTTTATATGATTCACCGTATAAATCTCGCGGATCATCGATAGTAATCGTAGATCATAATTCTCATGCTTGGTCGAGCGCGGTAACTATATTTCCACGACAACGTGAAGTTAAATTTATTGCAGAAAATTCCTTGGATATATTTAAATTTATTAGCGAATTGAGTAAATCAGATCCAATTTCGATGTGGTTATTTTCGAGTGAGGATAAATATGACCAATTTGTTCTGCCACGTGGCGATATTTACAGAAATAAATCTCTCCATGATGCAATGAGCGAATTAGCGTATAAACATTCAGCAAGTCCAGAACAATTATTAACGGTTGTTTTACTGTTCCGCCCGTTGCTGCTCATGCCGCCAGAGAAAGAAACTTATGGAAGCCAACGCGAGGTGAATTTCTTGAAAATGTACAGATGAGTTGCGTCGAATATGGTCATGGAGGATTATGGAATACCAAATATGATTTTACGAATAATATGATATCCATCGACATGTCCGCGTGTTATCCAGGAAGTTTTCTAGGATATGGTGATTGTGCGAAATGTTTTGCTAAATACGGTCATCCTTGCAGTGAAATGACGCGGGTTGCAATAAACGGACCGTTACCTGACTTTGTTTTAACGGGTTTCGCGCGTGTTACATCATTCAAACTTGCGGATAATTTACATAAAATTTGTTATGTTTCCTTTGGAAGGCATTTATCACAACGACGTTGGACACATACAGCGCTGTTGCAATACATGCTAGATTCGGGGATGTTAACAAAATTAACAGTCAGTGAAGCGATTATTTCGTATAAAAAAACAGACTGAAGTATGGCTACCGACGGACTGTGATAACGCTAAAGATATAGGAAGAAAAATAATAGGTAAATTTACTCAGGGTGGCTCAGTTGATCATAAGCGACGTCATACCAGATTATTTATGAACGACGCTGAATTAGATTTTATAATCGCAGATACATCATCGAGAGGTGTATTTTGTGGCAGGGAGAATATTTTCGTGGACGGAACAAAGTTAGGTACCGTGGTTAGTTATCTTGATGGAGAATCTCCGCAATATACGCATTTAAGATCGTCGATGTTGGCCTACGTAAGTATAAATTTACTTTCGATGATAAATAAATTCTCTGATATTGCTGTACGAGTCGAAACAGATTCGTTTTACATCGAGGAAAAATATTTGTCATTGGTGGAAAAATATCTTGTCGAGGATGGTCCGTGGGGAACTTGGAGAAAAAAAAATGAAGATATTCTCGATTATTGTGAAGATGCGGATGTCGAAGATCGTGATGAATTTCATCATGGAGAAATTACGGAGATATCTACGGAAATTTCTGTAAATGATCCGATTTCCCGACATAAATTCGTGTATTTAAATGGTCCTGGCGGAAGCGGTAAAACTACGCGAGCAATAAAACTATTCTTGAATTCTGATATGATTGTGCTAACGCCGACACACAGATTAGCGCGAGAAATGAAACAACGCGGCGTTAAATCCTGCACTTATCATAGTTATTTCAAATATAGCGGTGGAGTATGGGATCCTGCACGAATGGGCGACAAATACATAAATAAAATAATAATAATCGATGAAGTTTGTACAATAAGTTTATCTACGTTGAAATTATTCTTATCATGGTTAGCTCAGAAAAATACCGCGGTGGTAATGTGCGGAGATCATGGTCAACCAAATCCGATAGATGGAGAATCTCCGCATGGATGGCTTAAGGAATTTGTTGATTATTATGAGGAAATTGACGCAGATTATAGATCTACAGATAAATTACTGACGAAATTTAAGAAATTAATTCGAATAAAATCAGATGAAATTCAATGCACCGTTATGAGAAAGATAATCGACGAGACTTCCATGAATGATTTTCTTGAATTATGGCGCCCTGATCACTTGATTGTGGCTAGTAGAAAAATAATTCGTGATGATCTTCAGGTAAAGTTATTTAAGTTGCATCGTGAAAAATTTCCAACGATGCAAGTACCGTTATGTTATAGACCCGCGGATACAAGAAAACAAAACATCGACGTAGATGTTTGTGGGAAAAAAAAGAAATTTAGTGCTGAATGATATTGTTCACGTCGATGAAAATTTCGTTGATGATATGCTAAATTTGGAAAAATCTCCGTGGAAATTAGGTTATGCAACTACGATACATTCATCTCAAGGATTAACTATAGAAAATTACGTTTGGATCGTCGATGATAGATTAATGTGGTCAAATTTAGTTTATTTAGCCGTTTCTAGAGTTAGAAAATTATCTCAGTTGGGACGAATTTTACTTAAGTGATCTTGGAGGATATTGAGTATCATGTGGGATCACTTGTAGTTCTTCTCGTGTAAATTTACGTTGAGGCGCGTATGTATCTAACGTGTACATGGCCGGCCTTCCCGATGATCTTGTCACGAATGATATTTTATGCGAAGTAACGCTCCAATTTGGATCCGTTGCCCTTTTTCGGCCACCTTCAGCCTCGCCTTGTTTGTACAAATATCTAACTATGAGGCTACCTAGAACTGGCTGAGTTGGAAAATCTCGCTTTATTGGCATAGTTCTTTTGTGATTGCCATCGCTGGCCTCATTTTTATTGGTCGAGTTATTTCATTATTTATTGCACCAATTACGCCAGGTAATCTTGATACCCACTCGTGAGATCTTTCGTCGGTGATAAATTCCCTCGCATACTGATATCCGAATAATCGCTCAGCTAGAGTTTTATTAAATCGTTCAACTATCGCTTGATCTCGATGAATTCCAGCATGACCACGTCGGATATTAACGTTGTTGGATTTCATAAGCGATAATACCGCACCAAGAAATTCCCTACCAGGATCAACTTGAAGTAAATTCGGCCATGTTAATGGTGATCTTGAATAGATATTATTAAATGCATTAGCGACTTCGCTAGCCGTTTTAGTTGCTAATGGTTCCGCTTCTTTGTATCTGCTAGCAATATCAACGACCGTTAGTACATATTTGTACTTTATTCCGTCAACGGTATCATGGGGAAGAAACATGATATCGGCCTGATGAACTTCGTTTGGAGTACCAACTTCAAAATGTGCGTGGGGAATTTTCTTAGGCGGGCGAAGATAGATTTGCCATATTGCTTGTTTTGATAACCAAGATTTAGCGACAGGTATTTTTACTTTAGCAGCTTTAGCAAGTTTAGTAATTGCAGATTTTCCTCGCCAAAATCCTTGCGGTGAATACTATATTTCCTCCATCATTTATAACTAGAGCCGAGTAATAATTTGCCTTTCATTCCGCCCTTGATTACAAATGCTGCCATTTTTTGCCTGAATGTTTTATTAGGAACCGCATTTATGACGTGAATTAATTTCACATCAGCAAGATGTCTTTGTTCTAAATCTCCACTACGATATGCAAGATCATGGACATAACATGCATCATCGATAGGGTTTACTGGTTCTTCGTCAGGTTTTGGTTGATCATATTCATTAAGTCTGATATCTAGCCTCGTTCCTGGCCCGCAGTAATTATATCCTGGGACATGTTTTTCTCCGGGATACTTTGCCCAGGGTAATCCGGGGAGATTTCCGAGGGTTGATGCAATGTCACCTCCAAGTTTTTTTTTACAAATCTAAATTTCTTTGTGCCGCATTTGACACATGTGCCTGTAATTGCATTTCTGTTATTGCGCGTCTTGACTTCGGATAGATTTTCCGTATCAGTACGCGTGCGACATTTCACACAATATAAATCCATAATATATTATATTCATGGATGTAATTGATTTTTCGGCCACAAAGAAACGCGAACAAGTAAAACATCACGCGGCATTACCAAATTCGATAAGAATGATAATAATTGGCCCATCAGGATCAGGTAAAACACAGTTAGTGCTGAATCTGATTATGAGATGGTTAAAATGGGACAAGTTATATTTAGTTGCACCGTCGGTTGATGATCAACGTTGTTATCAAGTTTTGAAGGATTTTAGTGATAATACGTCAGAAATTAGTGAAAACATTATAGAATTTATAACTGATATCGACGATGCACCGTCCGTGGACGATCTTGATGGAGAAAAAAAAACAACCTGGTCGTGTATGACGATGTAATGCTGGACAAACAAACTAACCCGGCCAGAATATTCTCTCGGGGCCGGCATAAAAACACGGACATTATTTATGTTACTCAGCGATATACACAAATTCCAAAGGTAATTAGAGATAATTGTAATATTCTGGCGGTATTTAACGGCGTAGATACACACACGTTACGCAATATTCATCAAACTTGGTGTACCGGTGACATGGATATAAATGCATTCAAGAATATGTTCAGTCGTGCGCAGGCAACACCACACGGATTTATTA
This sequence comes from Sinohyriopsis cumingii, assembly GCA_028554795.2. Taxonomy (NCBI): domain Eukaryota; kingdom Metazoa; phylum Mollusca; class Bivalvia; order Unionida; family Unionidae; genus Sinohyriopsis; species Sinohyriopsis cumingii. The sequence goes on from CM068827.1 coordinate 80,036,868, forward strand.
CAATAAATTTACACGATCCACGATGTAGGTATCGAATTGGTCTTGACAAGATAGTATAAAAATTTGTTTTAAAAAATAATTCGCTTATACGTAGATGTTTTTATGTATACGTAAAATGCAGGGGGGTAAAAATACACAAAAATACACCCCTATGGTATCCCTTAAAAGTGAAAATAAAGGCCTGTACGAGAAATGATTTCGTAGAAAGGTTTATTTTCGGTGGAAATTAAGGTCGGTGACCCTTCCCTGCTGCTATCTATAAAGATTCAGTTCTTCTGGAACATACTCGATGAGGTCTCCGCACTGATCTTACCTTTATATGGCCTTTCCATCCATCATACTACAGTACAGGTATGCTGGTACCTTAGAAAATGTAGTAACTGTGTCCATGACGCAAAAAGGAGAACGTCCAAAACAAGGCATTAAAAAAGAATGATGTACACTGTAGCCTCAGTGATTCAGTACCATATCATGGGAACTTCGTTACGACTACTTCATCAGGGCATCATGGGAACTTTGATATGACTACTACTATCACTGCTACCATATCTACCATGGAAAGTGATGCTGTCCGGGTCAAACCTGGCCTATGCGAAAGCTATTCCACTCGTTATCGTGGACTCTTTACTGGTTTTCATGGTGGTTTTCAACCTCCACGCGAGACCATGCGTCTACCACCCTACGGATGTCATCCAAAAATGAGCAAACTTCTCCGCATTTCACCGTACTTTCGTCGAAATGAGCCTGTGAAAGACAAATATTCGTTCACTGTGCGTTTGCCTGAATACTGCAACTTTGAAAGTCGGTTCCAAACCTTCCAAGGACAACGGCCTAAATATCTGGGAGGACCTACCCCCGAAGAATTAGCCAATGGTACCTGAATGTCATAAGAGACTCGATTTTTCGGACCTTCAACAACCACCTAATGAGTATCGATGTACGTATTTCAAGATTCAAATAAATTGTGAAAGTCTAGACGGCAAAGAGCTGGAACAGAATTACAAAGACCGTTTAAACTTACATTGGTATGTGTGGGATCAACCAGCGGACATCACACCTTTACGAGAAACAATTTGTGACCGTATGTTAGATGTATCAGCAAATAATGTTTGTGTAAGGATAGACTATATGGTGAATGTGCCTCAGAAGAAACTATGACCTTTTGTTTGTCAAATTCATTCAGTAAAGAACAGTAAACTTTAATAAGACTAAGGGACATTCAAAAGTGACCCTCATCGTGGGTATTAACACTGGCTGACATTGTCATGGATACTTTACAAGAGAACATTCGTGGTTTGCCTGTAGAGCTGAGAGAACGCATTTACCGAGAACTGGTCATTATACAAGTCCAGTGCAAAAGACAAATCATCCGTAACGTCACCAATGTTGGAACCACTGGTACCTGGGTGCTGTAAGAGGACTGATTCATTTGAAAGCTTTCCAATGGTCAGACATTGTTCAACTGGACGAGGGCCAGAAGACTTTGGTAGCTACTCATCCTACTTATTACAAGTTGGCCAAACTACAAAGAGTTCCAGATGAAGATTAGATGATTACAAAAATCTTTTATGCTGTCAAATTTTGCTTGTAGAGAAAAGTTATGTGCGATGTGTGGTGTGTGTACTAGTGACTAAAACATTTGGATTCGCAACTGGAGGAGGATCAGTTTTGTGCAAAAAGTGCACTTATTACCGCCGAGAAAGAGGGTATAAAAACAGGCTACCGTGCCACGGTCTTTATCAGAAGTGACACAACAGATTCCGTGGTAGGAAATCAATAACCATATTCATACTCTGAAGGATTTCGAAAACCTTTACATGAACTGTTTCCATTGAATTTTGGACACCATGTGGTGTGTGTTAGTAGCTACGTTTCTAGCATTTCGTTTTCCAGAAGATTCCTTGTGGACTATTTACGAACAGTACCTACAAACACATAATGGTGGCTCATTCAAATGTGACCGAGACACTCATTCTGTTCAAAGCTTTGCGATTTCATCGCGATATATCTCACTCTCTACTACATGAAGAAAATATTCGCAAACTTTAGTGACTTTGGCTTCTTAAGACGATGTGAGTAGCTTGTTGGTTAAACGAACACTAAAAAGATGTACATGCTGGAAACATCTACGTAGGAACACAAGTGGTAGCTGACCAGATTTTAAACAACATTTGTGACGGATAAAGAAAAAAACATGAGTTTGTCCTATTTGTTTGTTTCTTGTTTGCTTTAGCTTTTTCTTAAAAATGAAAATTGTATGTAGCGTGCAAGAAAATGGTATTCTTTTATGAACTATAAATGTCACGTTTGCTCAGCGCCAGTTCGTAAGTCGTGTATAAACTAAGGTATTGGCCATGGTTGATGTCTGAACATAACCGCAGGCTAGAGTTAATCTCTTACGCAAGGTTTCCGTGATCAGAGAGAAAATCCGGCGTCTTGGATCGACAAAGGCGTTAAATCGAGCGACTTCCAACCTAGGTGTTACAGCTTTGTCCTAGATCAGATGAATCGCAAGGGAACGAGGCGTGTTCTAAATCCGTCCCTATATGGAGAGACAGCGAGAAGGACATTGTCCGCTAAGTTTGATTAGATCGAATCAAAGAGTCATCTAGTCGGAATTGAGACGACTGGTGTGATAACTATTTCGATCCGAATTATAACTTCTAACTAGCAAGCGAAAATTTAGTCTCGTCTAGGAAGATTAATGAGCAATATAGGGTTACTCGGAGAGAGACACTCGTAATTTGGCGGTAAAACTTAGAAAGAAGATTCTAAGGAAAGGTCATTAAGTTATTTGCTCGATTTTTGCAGAATATGACGGCATCATAATTGTAATTATGTGTAGTATGTATACCTTATAAATAGGATCGTTGAGTACGTAGAATTACCTTTGTGGTGTTAATTTACATGCGTATTTCGGAAATTTGTTGAGCATTATGTAGAGAATCATGTAGGTTGTTAGCTTGTGGTCAGAATTAATTTTGTAATTCGCTATTAGGTTACTTTGTAGTAACCTAGTGCATTTATTCTGTGATATGTTTTATTTTACACATGCATGAATTGTGACTTTGGAAAATGGTTGAAGTGTGTAAGATTAGTTAATAAGGATGCATGGATATTTTAATTTTTGGGTACTTTGTATGAGTTGTATTTTAAAGAAATGCGTCTGATTGCTGTGATATTGTTTAGTATAAAGGGATTAGGAATATGTACTGATGTGATGCAATTTATGGATTTATGTATGAGAAGTAATTGATACCGTGCTTTTATTACGACGTTGGTTTTCCATACAAGGACGTATGAGTATTTCGATGTGAATGAATGCGTGACCGAAGAATTTAATATCCGGTATCTGATGATAGGCTAGGTGTAGTATGAGATGAGAGGGCTTAGGGAAATACTGTATGGTCCTTGTGTTTTCACAGGAAGCTTTTGGGGGACAGAACGTCCGGTTAAGTTGAGTCCAGAGTCTTTAAGAGGGGAGACGGAAGTTAAACTAGCAGATCAGTAGGAGTCGACAAGTCAAGTCGGTAGAGAGAGTCGAGGAGGAGGAGGAGAAAGAGGAGAAGGAGGAGGAATATAGAAAAGTCGAGGAGGAGAAGGAATTTGGAGGAAGTCGGGAGGAAGAGAAGAGAAATTGGAGGAATAGGAGAGAAGATGACACAGATGAGCAGAATACAAAGACAGGTGGAAAGCTATATCACACTACAAATCAAATGATGCAATAGACTATCACAGTGTCGAGCGGAAGAAGAGTACTTGGGAAAATGTAATAATTTGATTATCGAATTGTCATTAAAATTTTATACTTTGAATTTCACATTTTTGTATATACAATCATTTAACCGTCGGGATTTTGACTGGGGGCTTGGAGCTTTACATCTATTTTTCACTAATTTAACTTCAAAATTGAGCCTGGATGGGACTTGTATAATAATTTAAATAAATATTGGAAGCACCCCACCCCACACCCACCAGTGGAGGCGTCACACACACAGACACACACACACACACACACACACACACACACTCACGCCACAGTAAATGTGAACGTTGTATATGAAATGATTTGTTTCATAAGGTATCAATGGTAAGTTTTAAAAATACTTTTGTAGGACCAAGAACTGGGTTTTTAAAACAAATATGGGATATATATGAGTAAGAGTTTTTAGGCTTTTTCGGTTATTGCCCGGTTAGCTTCCTTCGAATTAACATGGACTGGACTTCAGTGAAAGTTCCATTACGTGATAAGAATGTAACTAGTGATATCAAAAGCTTACCAATGGAATTACAAGATCATATCTACACAAGTTTCATTACAATTCAAGGGGAGAGAAGAAGTCTAAGCTAGTGAATAAAGATAATCTTGTCTAAGAGTTGTATAGGAGAAAGGTAGATCAATTGAAAAATATATTCGATTCATATTTGTTAGAACTTTTTTTTGGAGCCTGTACCTGTCAAGAACAGATTTGACAGCTCAACAACAGCATGATATTCTCTCCAGGTATCCTACTGAATTTACTGCAGACGTTTGTAGATATATGCTGTTCTTTGAAGATTTACCTCAACGTGCACGTAATGAAGCAGAAGCAGAATGAGACTGGGTATTTGTTGTTTGAAGAAGATGAGGAAGTAGAAGTTAGAATTTGAAGTTAATTCAGTAATTGTATCAGAGTTGAACAGTACCGTTTGTGATGTGAAACTGAGTGAATCTAAAGGGATTTAAATTGAGAGGTTGAAGGGAAAAGACAGCGAAAGTTTATGGCTTTACACGTGGCTAAAAGTAATACATGAAGAGGAAATTTGTACAGACTTTACACGGATAAAGGTGAGGAATATAGGAATGTTACATCTGATTTGTATAATGACTCTAAAGTATGGAGAGACCGTGGTGAAAATGGGATTTGGGAGTTTATAAAATTAAACGTGTTGAGTAATGAGAAATGTGTAAAGTACTTTGCATTGGGATATATAGATGAATATGTACATAACTTGTAAATATGTTTGTTACATGTCCAAATGTTATGTATTAAAATGATACTGTTTAGACCAAAGCACAGGTCGTAGAGCTCGTGTAAGTAATTGAATAAACGTTTTGTACCCAAACAAAATAATTTTCTTTTTGGAGTCACTACTCTTTCTGTGAGTCTTTCTTAGAAATATCACTGTCTTTTTCTTTGTCTTTCTTTCTTCTGTGACTTAGATGTTGACATTCCTTAAACCTACCAGGAAAGAAAAGGTTGCAAGAAAAAACATTTGGTATCGTCAAGAGTGATAGAGAGCCGTTAGGACACGTACATACTCCATAAAACCGTGCTACTCGACTACGATATCTCATTCTCTCTCTCACTTTTACTTTGTCGTTGACCACGATGTCAACCAACCGTCATTAAACACACGTTTTCCTTCATTTGATAGTGTTTTTTTTTACAAAATATACTAAACCCAATTTTAAAAGAACTATCCTTTTACGACAGCAGCTTCGATGTCTCCTCCTGTTCTTACCACTGTTGCTGCACTGTTGCTGCACCTACATAGGTGAATTTTCCAAAGACCAAAGTATGAGACAGAACAAGTAAATTGTGAAGTTTAGTGGATCTATCTAAACAAACACTGCAAAGTCCTCTATGTTCCACTTCGTTTAAGATCATAACTTATGATACTTCACATTTTCCAAAGTGGAAGTTTACAAACTGTACAAAAGTTACACGACTTTAGCTTTTGACACTTGCACAGACTCTTCGCTTCGTAAGTGTCACGAGAAAAAAATATCTCTCCAATTATTTACCATTTTCCAAAACACACACACACGTGTAATATGTACACTTGCAGCTTTAATAGAAATCTGTATTTCTTTTATTTGTGGATATCCCACAGACTCGTCCCAGCATACAGAGCTGGTTTAGAACGTTACGAATATCCCCTCAATTTTTCAGAAATATCAGCAGCTTTTATGTGTATTTTCCCTGTTCCACCCTTGATTAGTGTTTAGGTATGTTCAAAAAAGCAAAAGGAAACAGAAACAATTTTCATTAAAAAAGTTTGAAGTGAGGTTTCTCTCTGCTTAATATTTTTGTTGGCACATGGTAGATTATATCCGCATACCTTCTCAAAGTGTAAGTCATATCTACACATATCATTACAGTGGTTAAATTAGGTTTAATTGGTTAGTCATCGTTAATCTTTAACTTTATGTTAAAATGTTTAAGTGAGATATTTTAAAAAATTGTCAGCATGAAAACGTGTACTAATACTATGACCGCTCAGTATTTGATGTGGTAAGAAGAAATGGTACAATACACAACAGATGGATTTTTAAGTTCACATTCCAGTCTGCACTGCAATGGTAACAACGCAAGAGCGTAGGCATTATTTTGACACACAGCCTTAGAACAAAACAATGCATCAACCGTTGTAAGCCATTTCAGTGGCTAGACTTACGATCTTACCGCGTTCGCTACGACTGAGTTCAGTAGGTCATCACACAGTGACGAGATAGGCCATGTTTTTCTGGGTCTTTGCTAGGCGATTTACAAAAATTAAATGATTAAAAAAATTAAGCTAATGCACGAACAATCGTACCATGGGCGATCCCATGGAAATTGTGTCAGTCTTATTGCAAAATACATCAAGGAATGTTTAATTGTACTATTCTGTGAGAACGTTTTAGTCGCATTCGTCATCAATTCACGCTGGTGACATTTTGCAATGGTGGATTTTTCCTATCATTTGATTTTCTAAGTGGAATCTGTGGTTGCTTGAATCTTTCTTAGGGAAAATATACCATAAAAAAACAAACATAAGTGTCGTGATTCTTTTTAAAAATAGGAAACCTGAAAACATAGTCTCTCTCTCTCTCTCTCTCTCTCTCTCTCTCTCTCTCCGTCTTAGTAGTTCGGATTGAAATCATAATGGTATTTGTTCCGTTTGAAGATACCTCTCCAAAAATGTAATTAGTAGTTACCATAAATATGTGAACTGTTCCGTTCGTCATGTAATTCTTTTTCAAAATCTTACACCCTTACAATTGTAGAACGATGTTTTTCTGCTATCAATAAATCGTTGGATGAAATAAAATCTTGAAGTGACGAGCTTGTACAATTCAGCTATCTTAGCTTTATCCTTATTTTGTCACTGCAATGTGTCACGGAATTTTTTTTATAACCGTTTGTTAGAAAGGCAACAAACACAATGCTTTTTTCAAGAATGACGCGAGTGACATTGCACAGTATAACCCTGCCTATGGTTATCTCTGAATTCTTAAACCAAACCATGCGTTCAGAAAAAAATGTAACAATGTTCGACCTATTTTCTCTCAGTTTAGACTGTCGATAGAACAAGGCGTGTTTTGGTGCTGCTTTTTTCTATGATGCGGCGTAGCGGACAAAAGCAGGTCCAATGAGAAAGTTGCAGTTGCAATTTCGATGTCGGTATGTTGAGAAATCCAATATTACCTGTTGGGTCAAACTGCATGTCCATAAAGTTCCATTTTCTAGATCGAGATTATTTAATTTTTTATGTTGAATTATACAGTGGTGGTTTAAAGTTCTATTTTCCTATGTCGACGTTTGGAGTGTATATTTTGAATTACACAGCGGTAGTTGAAATTTCAATATCATATGTCGAGAATCCCTAATTCACACGTTGTATGCAACTGTTTGTGATGAAAGTTCAATTTCACATGGCGAGTATTTAGATTTCATCTGTTGAATTTCACAACAACGAGAAGCAGCCTCCTTGTTTAAAAATAACTCGGTCCGTTCACGAGAGCGACCTCTAGCGAAGAAATTCATAGTAATTCCCGATCTGTGAATGACATCTCTCAAACTGTCAATGCATGAAATGTAATGGCTCCTCATAACTGAATACACGACTGCTGTATCTTAATGCTAGATATTATTTTGAATTGTTAAAGTGGACATTGTGTAATGTTTCTTTTAACACCAACACATCATTTCACCTTATAAAAATAACAATTCTGACAAGCACAATAAAATGTCTAATCACCACTGTGTAATTCAACAGAAACGATCTAAAACCTCAACATACGAAATGGAACTTTCAGCAAATCAACGTTATTCAACGTGTTAAATTCTCGACATATGACATTAAAATTTCAACAACCTCAACAACCTCATTGTAATTCAGAAGATACAATTTTTTTATAAAAAAAAACTGGCATTAGGCATCGAATTTTCAACCAGCGCTGTGTAATTCAATAGATGAACTCTAAATACTCAACATATGAAATGGAACTTTCAACTCAAACTCTTTAACCAATAGGTAAATTAGGAATTCTCGACGTATGACATTGAAATTTCAACCACCGCTGTGTAATTCAAACGACATAATCTAAACCCTCGACATAGAAGATATACCTTTCAACCACTACTTTTTAATTCAACAGATACAATCTAAAATCTAATGGAACTTTAATGACAAACATTTTTGATACAACACGTGAAATCGGAATTCTTGACATATGACATTAAACTTTCAACAGCAACGTTCTGATTGAACCAGCTTTTGTCCCCTACAGAGCCTCATATTCCACCCCCACCCCATCCCCCGCTCTTTGTTTTGTGAAAACTTTGCAACATTGTTGGTAGCGTGTGCTGCGAAACACATGACATCTGTTAAATTTGGGATATACATCAAAATGTTAAGCAGTCAGTGGACAATATATATCATACAACCTTTTTATAAAATTGACGAATCAATGAAAACAACGAACATTTCTCACATAGAATGTGTGGTTGTCTTAATTATAAGTGTCCTATTATACCGCAAAAAATAACAGAACCAAAAATGATGTCCTACGTTTGTTTTTTTCTTCACCATTCTTTCTTTCTCTCTCCAATGTAATGTTAGTTCTGTCTGCCCATCTCTCAAAACACTCCAGGCTAAAGTACTGCCCGTTCTTCTGTCACCCAATGCAGTAACACTTCTGTACGTATCTATCGTTTGTACAAAAAATTAATTACAAATAGAAACCATTCACGTAACCCAATTAATTTATCCATGCAGATCGCTAGCACAAACCTCTACCAACACATTTTTGAAAAGTGTTGTGTGACACGGATCTCCATTGTCGCTTGGTGTCTGCTTTCTCCTACGAATTGATCGTCTCGTCTTGATTATAAAAATTTGATTTGACTAAGTTTTACACACTACTTGAACTCTACATTTCACGTTGTAGGTGTAAGCCGTCGCTCTAAATTTTCTGGAAGTGTGGTAATATTTGTTATGGACCGAACGAATTTCTTTTGGCGTGAATCAGGACTCGTGGTTTTGTGGCACAGGTGGAGAGCGTTGAATCAAGCTAACTGTTTTTGTCTTCGAAATCGCTGACACGGATTTGAGCTAACTCTTCAGCTCTTGTGTGAGGTGACACGGCACGTCGTTGCCTTTCACTTACTCAATGAAATCGTCATCTTATTGAAAAATTTCATTTGACTAGGTTTCATACGCATCAGGTCACTGTATATATAGAGAGTGTATCAGAGTCAGAGTATTCATTCAACTCTCAAACGATCAAGAAGATAGAAGAGTCAGCACAGATCGACCTCTTGGTCAAAGATTTGCTAAGAGTTATACGAAAGCATAATTCACAGGCGAAAGTGGCAACAAAACATACCCGTCTGGTCGTTGATTCGATGAGAGGCATACGAAAGTGTATACATGCTGACGAAGTTTAATATATTTATAAGGTAAATGGGTATTGGTCTCCAGAATACTTGCTTCATCCAAGAAAGAGAGACAAAAGTCGAGATACCTGTTACTGTTGTCAGGAAAAAGGACACTCGGCTTCAGAGTGTCCTAAGCGAAAAGAGAATAAAAAGAAACAAGAAGAGAAAGCGGAGAGGGGTTAAGAAGAAGAAGAAATCGATGTTGAGGAAGAACTTGTGCCAGTGAAGATATGGAAATGGAAAAATTGACATTTTGAGCCGATGCGATGGCCCTGATGTGAAATTTCATACTGATTTCTAAAGAAGAATAGACCAGAAAGAAAACGTAAGTGTCTCTGGGCCTTGACATGTTATAATAAGGAAGGTGTGTATTGTTTTTTATTGACACTGCATGAATATGTGCTATTTCACCTCTCTCTATCCCTCTGGGTCATATTTTAGGTAGAATTGAAATGGAAGGGATGTTTTCCTTCACGCACGCACTTCAGGCATGCAATGGGTAAGAACAGTCAGTCTCTTTATTCGTCATTTTGTGTCTTGATTTTTTCTAAAATCACACACGGATGCCATAGAATAACATCAAGATCTAAGGCAATGGAAGTCGAGTCGAAGCAGAACAGCAAACTCTAGCAAAACAGCAAAACACAACAACAGCACGAAGAAGAAAGAAAGAGGGTATCACAGAATGAAGAAGGAGTAAAGAAGAAAACGGACATCGACGTTCAAATAGCCAATTTATATGAGGTTCTTCCTTCGTCTATTGAAGACCTCTTTCGATAAAAGCTCTATCCCCACAACCCTAACTCGATCCTTTGTATACCACCATCAAAAATGAAAACAGAAAGTAAACACAGCGTGACCCAAACATGTATAGGGTGCCTGGCACCCAGCTGATTGACAACATTTCGGAAAATCAAAACTACACCATGTACACCAAATTCCAACTTTAATTAAAAATAGTAATGAAATTACGCAACTCAAAGGATTAGGAAAATTACACGAGTGGCTTACACACCATTGGAATAGATTTCTATCCACTAGTACAACTGGACTTGATTTGATCTTACGAGCTTTGCCGTTTCTGGGCGTTTCTGGGCGTACAGCTTTCCTGTGGCGTTTCGCGTACCGCGTGCCCCTTGCCTCCTTTTCTCGGCAGGACATGTTCATGAATTAAAAAGTGCGACATTCGCACATAAAAGCGGGCCTGTAGTGGCTCTATTCCTACAGTCGCGATCAATTGAAAATCTCTACCTTCTAGACTTAACCAGTCGCGAAAGCACTAGTTGCGTAGGCGACTTAAATCCTTTAATTGACTGACTGATTCGCGCCATTCTACACGGAATAAACCAGGATGGCTTCAAATCAGATTCACAGCATGAAGATATTACAAGAGGCAATAGATGACTTTGTAATACTGAAGGATTTGATGATGAAGTATGGTGTATATACTATCCACAGGACTAAGATGGAGACAAATAGTGTAAAGAAGACGGAAGAAAGATTGAGAGAGCTGTTGGAAAAAGTAAAAGAAGACAAGGAGGATGAAGACAGAATAAGGATGAGAGCTTGGAATGAAAAAGATGAAAAAGAGGAAGAGAATGAAAAAAAGAGGAGGAGAAACAGGAGAAGAAGAAAGAGGAGAAGAAAAAAAGAAGAATGCAAGAAAATAAATAAGAAGTTGGTGGAGAAAAAGAAGAGAATAAAAGACAAACAAGAAGATCCCCAAAGGCCGTTTTCAGGGCCATTCATATGCCTTTAAAAGATTTGCTTTCTTGCCTAAAATTGTTTTTAGTCAATTTTATATTTAAGGTATGATAGACTGATTTTCATCAATCTATGTATATGTTGTATGTGTTATAAATGTCTAAGTAGTATATGGGGATACCCTAGCCTCAATGGGAATTAGCATTACAGAACCCCCTGGGACACTCTAGCCTCAATGGAAATTTAACATGGGGAAAAATCATGGGACACTCTAGCCTCAAGGGGAATTTAACACGGAGAATAAATCGTGGGCCTGTCTAGGGATAATGGGAAATTAACAAGGGAATAAATCGTGGGCCTGTATAGGGACAATGGGAAATTAACATGGGAATAAATCGTGGGCCTGTTTAACGACAAGAGAAATTTAACATTAATCACCCTGGGTCTGTTTAGCGACAAGGGAAATTAACATGGGGAATACATCGTGGGTCTGTTTAGCGACAAGGGGAATTGAACATGATGGGTCTGTATAGCGTCAAGGGGAATTTAACATGGTGGGCCTGTCTAGGGACAATGATGGTAGAGGGCCAAACACAACAGAGACAGAGACAGACATACGCTAGTAAAAGCCTGAGATTTATATATAAAGCATTACTAAGACCTGAAATTTTCCTGGGCTGTTCAAAAATTTGCATAATTGTAATGATGCTATAAATAGCTATAATCAAGGAAATGCTCAACAACAAAATGGATGTGACTAAAGGTAACGCTAAAATGACGAAACTGTCCCATAATTTAAAACATATCCCCGAAAATTAAGTTACAATGGTTTAGACTAAAATGGATAAAATTAGTAACTACTTAAAATATCAACTTGTGTGACGATCGTGGATAAACATCCATGTATCTATTTATAGTTATAATCAGCTTAAATTCCTATGAAATCTCACTATCTATTTATAGCTAAAACTTTTGGGTTATTCCTTTGGAAAATCCCACTATCTTTTTATAGCCTCAGATTGAGTGACGTTCCTCTTTATGAACTCTAATACATATGTATAGCTACAATCTGTGGAAATCCCCAAGTCCATATTTAAAGTCTCAAAATTTCTAGCGTCAGTGACGTCACTGTACTGAACACTAGGGGATAAATGTCAACAGTGTTGCAAGTGGCTGACATGAATACGCGCTACTGTAGGTAGGTAGGTAGAGTGTATTTGATAGGGATAAAGTGAGTTTTATAGGAACAGAGACCAATACATACACACACACACACACACACACAACGTACACGCGCAGACATACGCACACACACACACACACACACACACACACACAACCAGAGGGAAGAGGAAGAGGAAAAAAAACAAAACCAAACATACTATCCATACAAACGTATCCGAACGCATACAATCCCCAAATATACTATCCACACAACGTCGCTAACGCGGACAAACCCCAAATATTCTATCCACACTCGGGAGGAAGAAGAAAAAAACAACCAAATATACGATCTACACAACGTACGCGAATACACACGCACACACACACACACACACACACACACACACACACAGGGAAGAGAAAAAAAAACCAAATATACTATCCACACAGAAGGGAGATAATACAAATCCCAAATATACTATCTACACATGGAAGAGGAAGAATACAAATCCCATACCTACTATCCACACGGAGGTGAGATGTAAAAAAAAAAACAACCCCATATATACAATCTACGCAGAGGGAAGAAGAAATAAATAACCCAATATACTCTATCCTCAAAGAGGGAAGAGGAAAAAGCCATAATATACTAACCACACAGAGGGAAGTAGAAAACCATTATACACTATCCACACGGAGTGAAGCAATAACCCTTTATATATACTATCAACATAGAATGAAGAAAATAACCCATTATATTCCATCAACATAGAGTGAAGAAGAAAAAGATTTTTGAAAGCACCTAAGCCCTCACCTGCAATGACCAACTCTGCCAAACACCTACACCCCACCCCCAACACTACAAAACCCATTTAACCCGTTATTTTATGGCATCAGTGTGTGATTTAGGAAACATCAAAACACAAAATGATGGATGAATAGACTGACTATGGTTTACCGACTTGCATGCCTAAAGAGCGTGCGTGAAGGAAAACATCTTTGATTTCAATTCTAACTAAAACATGTTCCAGAGGGATAGAGATAGGTGAAAGAGCACAGTTTCATAAAGTGTGAGTAAAAACAAAACACGCCATCCTTATTATAGAATGTCAAGACTAAGAGACACTTACGTTTTCTTTCTGGTCTAGTTTCTTTTAGAAGGTAGGATGAAATTTCACATCAGGGCCAACGCATCGGCTCACATTGTCAATTTTTCCATTTCCATGTCTTTACTGGCACAAGTTCTTCATCATCTTCAATTTCTTCTTCTTCTGAATCCCTCTTCTCTGTTTCGTTTTGTTTCTGTGTCTTCTCTTTTCTCTTAGGGCACTATGAATCCCAGTGTCCTTTCTCCCGACAGCGATATTAGGTATCTTGACTTTTGTCTCTCTTTCTTAGACGAAGCAGGTATTCTGGAGACAAATACCCATTTACCTTTGCAGATATAGCAAACTTCATCAGCATTTACACACTTTCGTATGACTCTCATCAAATCAACGACCAAAAGAGTAAGTTTTGTTGCCACTTTCGCCTGTGAATTATGCTTTCGTATGACTTTTAGCAAATATTTGACCAGCAGATCGATCTGTGCTGACTCTTCCATCTTCTTGATCGTTTGAGAGTGGAATGAATACTCTGACGCTAAGGCACTTTCCCTATGTACAGGGACCTGCTGCGTATGAAACCTAGTCAAATATAATTTTGCAATAAGATGAAACGATTTCATTGAGAAAGTAAAAGGCAATGACGTGCCGTGTCGCCTCACACAAGACCTGAAGTGTTAGCTCAAATCCGTGTCAGCGATTTCGAAGACGACATAACTGAGCTTTAATCAATGTTCTCCACTTATGCCACAAAACCACGAGTCCTGCTTCACGCCAAAAGAAATTTCGTTCAGTCCGTAAAATATAGTATCACATCTGAAAAACGCAAAAACGAACGTCCAGAAAACTGAGAACGACGACTTACACCTACATCGTAAATTTATGAGTTTAAGTAGTGCATAAAACTTACTCAAATTAAATTGTTATAGTCAAGACGAAACGATCTATTTTCGAAGAAGAAAGCAGACACCAAGCAACAATGACGATCCGTGTCACACAACACCTTTCAAAATGTATTATTATAGGTTTGTTCTAGCGATCTGCACGGTTAAATTAAATGTTTGATGTATTTTGCCATAAGACGGACACAATATTCATGGGATCGCCCATGGTACGATTGTTCGTGCATTAGTTTAATTTTTTAAAATATTTCTTTTAATATGAATCGCCTAAAGGATAGACTCAGTAAAGCATGGCCATTCTCATCACTGTGTGAATAGCTACTCAAGTCAATTCGAAGTGAACGCGGTAAGAAAATAAGTATAGCCAATGAGATGGATTACAACGGGTGATGCATTGTTTTGTTCTAAGACTGTGTGGCATAATAATCCCTACGCTCTTGCGTTGCTACCATTACAGTGCAGACAGACTGGAATGTGAACTTACAAGCCCTTTTTGTGTATTGTACCATTTCTTCTTACCACATCAAAATACTGAGCGTCACAGTATTGGTTCACGTTTTCAAGCTGACCATCTTTTTTATATCTCATTTAAACAATTTAACATAAACACTCACACTCACATCGGTAGAGTCAGAACAGACGTGTTACAGTATTGAGGGGCATGTTATCTTTTTTTCTTCAAACTGATAAATTTGGGGTTTGTATGAAGTAAAGAACCGAAAGTACAGTGAACCTCAAGGATGATGACCCAATCTGTCTGTCTATTGATGCGTGTATTTACTTAAGAAGAAATATGACCTCTAAAACACAAAGAGATATGGCAAGCATGATTAGAATGAACACAACGATGTTTTCCTTCACGCCCGTGTAATTTAGAGTTTCAATCCTCTTTCAAGACAAACTTGGTCTCCTTTTGTAGGGCTTGAAATTAAAAAAAATGAAAAATCTAAAGCACTTTGCTTTAGATAATTTCATCAACAGACTAAACAACATAAATACCGTTACAACACCAGAAAGCCTTAAATCTTCTATCAAAAAGAAATGCATCAAAAAATTAAAGATTAACGATAACTAACCAATGAAACCGAATTTAACAAAGGCAATGACATGTGAAGAAATGTCTCTCACTTTGGAAAGGTAGGCGAATGTAATCTGTCATGCACCATCAACTTGAAAAAATTATAAACAGAGAGAAATCTGAATTCAAAATTCATTTTTTTTTTTTTAAAAATTGCTTCGTTTCTTTTTTCTTTTTTGGAACAAATCTAAGCACTAATATAGAGTGGAAAAGGGAAAATGCACATAAAAGCTTTGATATTTCTGAAAAAATGAGTCGATATTCCTAACGTTCATAATCACCTATATATGCTTGGACTTGTCTGTGACTTATCCACAAAACAAGATGTACATATTTCTGGTCAAGCTGCAAGTGTGTGCGTGTTTTGGAAAATGGTAAAAATTGGATATACAAGTTTCTCGTGACACTTATAAAGTGAAGAGTCTGTGCAAGTGTCAAAAGCCAAAGTCATATAAGTTTTGTATTTTGTACGGCTTGTAAAGATTTCCACTTTAGAAAATGTGAAGTATCACAAGTTATTATCACAAACAGAAGTGGAACATTGGGGCTTGCAAGAAAGAAAATAACCCAGACACTTGGTGTCATCAAGAGTGCTAGAGATGGTACCCGAACCTGCTTGCTTGCTTACTTGAATTAAAGTGATTTTCGCTCCAGTGGAGCATGTATCACTAGTTTAATCACGCACCGCGTGATTTTTAATTACTCCTGGGGAAGGAAAGAGAGCCTCATTCCCCAGACTTTTATGTACTCACAGACTACTTTTAAATTTAGCCACTCCAGGTGTAGGACTAACTAGTCCTTAACAACCTGACGGAAAGGCTTTAAACATGAGTGGGAATAGTCTCACCACACACTCATTTTTCTTAGTTGGTTTGAAATGCCTCAGGTGTCAACCCAAGCAGTATGTAAAGCCCGCTACGATTGGTCGGTAGCGATGACGTCACATCAGGACACATGGGCGTGTGGCAGGTGGAAATCGTTCCACATTCTGCCACGTGCACGATGTCCGAGCGTGGTAAAGGAGGAAAAAAGGTGCTCAGCAAGCCAGCGATGGATGTTAAGTACTCCCCAAGACGCCAGCCCGTACTTATTTCAAATCAAGCCGTGTCACCAAAAAAGAAGACGTGTACGACATCGAAGGCATTCTCGAACGCAGAACCCGTAAAGTGGGCAAACGACGTGTCAAAGAAGTCAAAGTACGTTGGAAAGGATATCCACCCAGTTTTGATGCTTGGATCGACTATAAAAAGAAGTGACCATCATGCTCTTTCACACAGATTCAGCTACTGCGATCACTCCTTCAGCCAGTTCTTCTCTGCAAGACTTACAAAAACAACCCTTGTGGGTGTGGTGTGGAGAACGTGTGCCTAAAACGCAAATCGTCCTTTTCTGCCAAATCTTCGTGGTGTATTGTGTCATCGGGGCAGCCATTGCCAATTTGAGTTTGCAACAAGGAGACAAACAATTGTGAACCATTTTATTAAGCAGTTTCATCGGTTACCTGCTTCCCAATCCCTTCCTGAAATTCTCCTCGAACGGGAAGAACGGGAATCTTGCGTCCAGTGTCAGTCACCACTCTAACAACAATAACAACAACAACCCCATTTTGGGCGGAGACACTCCTCTGACGTCTAGTAACCCCTCCGATAGCCACAGAACTCTGGAATTATGAACAATAACAACCAGTATTACTTAACCTTACCCAGTGACAGTTCTATGGAGGTGTTTCCCAACAACACGTTGTGCTGTTACACGGTCAAGTTACCTCAAACCATCCAACTAGATCACGAAGCCCATTGGGAAGTGGCTTTGGTGGAAATCATTCACCCAACACAAATCAAAAGCATCAGCGAAAAGCAAAACACTTTCCAGGTGGAAATCCTGAATGCCCAATTGGAAGAAGAAATCAATAAAATCGGGTTTTTAGGGGACACAAGACCAGCCAGCAATCCAGCCTTCATTATCTACACCTTGAAAATTCCTTCAGGTTATTATTTTAGTGGTGAACATTTGGTGGACACTATTGAGGACAGGTTCAACTTAGCCTTTGGCAAAGCACTGAACAGAGCCAAAAAAAGTGTGAAGATTGAGTGTCATAAAGTGGCTGATCGTCACATGATCAAATTTCAAGATACGGACACATTGTCCCTCAGGTTCAATGGTAGTTTGTTTGAAATTTTGGGTGGACATGCAGAAATGGTCGCAAACAATTTGAGCCCCAAGATCAACAGTAACATGAATTTTTACAGAGCTTTTGGAAACCCGGTAGAACTGAATCAAGGACTGAATTTGATCTTTGTGTACTCCGATGTGGTGGAGTATAACGTGGTGGGACACACCTCCGTGCCGTTACTGCGTGTCATTCCTTTCAAAGTGGATAGTGCCACGACCAGTGACCAGGAAGGTGGAAACACCTATCACGTACACCGCGAATTTGTACATCCTGATTATTTGCCCGTCAGTAAGTCGTATTTGGACACTGTCAACATTGCTATAAAAGGAGATCTGGGACAAAATATTCCATTCACCAAAGGAAAAGTTACAGTGAAACTCCATTTTCGAAAACGGTTCTCTAACGAATTGTAAGTCAAGACAGCGACGAGGGACATTTCCACCCTATAAAATCCGGCCAGATTCGTGTGGAAATTCAGTTTGCAGAAAATCTAAGTGCAGATAATATGGTGAACGTCATCCTGTATGCTGAATTTGACAATACGATAGAAATCAACAGTTTGAGAGAAGTCATTCTAGACAATTAGAAGTCATGGAAGACTTTTATCAATGTTTATATAGTAGGGATTCTTTGGACATGGAACATGAAGATCCTGAGGAAGGAAAACCCCAAGACAAAAACGAAGAAGTCACCATGATGAAGTCTAGATGGCCAGAACAAGATGCCCATTTAGTTTCCTGTTATGCTATAGTCTTTGCAGAAAAAAATGAAGGAATTGATCAAGAAAGATTGCTATGGATGTCATAACGATCATCCCAGTCAAATTCAATACGATAAATGCCTGATGTTGAGTCAAGAAGAAAAATTGGACGAATATCTGGACGAAGCTTGGAGTCTCATCTCGGAAGAAGACGTGTTGCAACAGTGGTATAAAGGCTTACGTGAACATTCTTTTCTTCCATTAACAACTCAAGAGATCCATCGCATCGAAGCTCTCTTGGATCAGAGTTGGGAGACGAGACGAAGAAACGGTTACTTGTCAGACATTTTCAAGCAAAAAGTCAGGATCGAATTGATCATTTATCATTACCTGTGAAGAAAAAAACCCACCCAAATCAACGGATACCTGGGAACTTTATTACCTTTTGAACCACAGCTCGTACACGGCTTCTTGGAATCCTGTCGTCAGTGCTAAAGATGAACTCCCTCATCGCAAACCTCAAGACCATCAAGCTTATGTGATTAACACGGACGACAGTCATCTCCCAGGAACCCACTGGGTAGCCGTCTACTTTCCTCAAGAAGGATGTGTGGAATATTTCGATTCGTATGGATTGCCTCCTTTGGAAGACGATATCATCGACTTTATGAGAAGAAATGCTCAGACCACCCGATTCAATAATGTGAAATTACAAGGCACAGATTCCTTGGTGTGTGGACAATATTGTGTGTATTTTCTGCATCATCGCAGCCTGGGCTATTCCTTAGAACATTTAGTGACTCATTTTGATCCTCGTTCTTCTTCTAGAAACGATGTGAAAGTAGATCAATGGTTTTGTGACCATTATACTGGTCTTTTGTCTCAAGCTAGGAAACGTAGTGTCCATCAATGGCCTGATGACTTCCAACAGTGGAAATCACAATTTCATTCACAACGTTGTCAGCCCTGTCCAAAATAATGTGTTAGCTGAGAAAAAATGTTTGTGATTTGAAACAAAATGTTTGATGTTATATTGTTTAATTATTGTTAGTGTTAAGTGATTTTGAATAAAAAATGCTGTGTTTTGAAGAAAGAAAAAATGCCTTTGTGATTTGTTTGGCTATAGGTATCCTGATTCATTCTCTTTGACTTTTTACTATCCCTCTCATGACACCCATTGAACGTTCCGACTCGAAAACCGTGTAGGGATGTTTTCCTTCGCGTCCGCGCTTTGACTTTAAAGCCGGGGTAGTATCCAGTCTGCCCATCCATTGTCGACTCGTCTTCCTACAAAGATGTGCTCCAGACTAGATAAGTTGAACGAAACCTATGTGACATTGCATAGGGTCATGACAAGTCTGATATCGCGACCTGAAGAGATAGACAATGTGAGAATGTTGAAAGTCACTGAAGACCTGAAAGAAGAGCTCTTCAAGGAGGAAATCAAGAAGGAGAAAGAAGAATGGACGGAGAAGTACAGACTTCATAAACAGCAGAGAGAGCAGCAACAGCAACAACATCATCAGCAGCAGCAGCATGAACCTGACAGAGGCTTTGTCGACTGTCGTATCGATACCAAAGAATCCTTCTTCTCTTTCCGAAGAAGCAGACCTTATCCTGTGAGAAAGCCTGTCGTCAGAGGAGCCCGCCATCTTATAAGCTAAAAGATCGCCATAGCTTCAAGTTCACACACAAAAAAAAAAAAAAATAATTTTCAGGGCTACCCCATACTCTCGAAAAGAAATAACATTCCATTGCCTATGATATGTTAGTCAGTTAGACAAAAAAACAACAGAAGTGAAAAAAGTGAGATTCTTTTAGGTCTGTGCGTCTTTTATTTTTTCTTTTTTTTTTTTTTGGTGATAATATGGATAATGTAAGTTCGGGTACAACGAAATTAAAATAATTAGACCCAGAACTCGGTGTGGAGGGAAGAAATATACACAACAGCAGCGGGTGCAAGAAATGCAGACCCAGCCAATTACCACTCCACCCACCTCGAGACCACAAATAACATCTAGTCAACAGCCGACTATACCTAACAAACAACCCACCCCGGAAAGAGTCGTGGCAGAAGAAAGGGTCAATTATGTTAGACAAACGGTATGGCAAACTCAGACTCAATTATCGGAGGCACTATGTTCTTCTCTCACTCCGATACTACAGGCAATCCTAGCTGAAATAACAACCACAACAACAATAACAGCGACAGACACCATAGCAGCGGATTTGAAACTATCTACCTCAACTGAAGAATTAGTATCAGAACCAGAAGAGGAAATAGAGGCGGTTGAGGAGGAGGAGGGGGACGCTGACCCTCGTTGAGAAGTACACCGAAATGGGGCTAGATCAAGCATTGTATGACGTGAACAAAGCAAGACAGTGTATAAGAGCCATACAATACGTTGCCTACAAATCTCTAGACACCTTTAAACCAAGACCTTCTCAATGGGGATTTGGGGTCAGAGTTCTTCCCCCAATTCTACAGACAAGCCTACACTGGATACCCCCTCAGTCAACTTGCAGAAGCCGCTGCTTACATTGTCGCCCATCATGACTACGCATTTCCTGATATCAAGAATCATGAGACTAGGAGTACGGGAAAGATCGTGAGGGCGAAAGAGAGATGTGGTACCTTCTAGCAGAAAAACAGCCCTTTTTAGGGCTCCCAAAGATTGCCTTTTATTAAATAGGGAACCATATCTGGCTTGGTATCCCTTCTTGACTAAACTGTTCTCGAAACAAACTTGACCCATTGGAACACCACAACAAACTTAACTTGTTAAACCTAACAGTGACAAAACTTGTATATGTCGCTTAGACATATTAATTTAAATAAGACCAGTATGGCTATATTTATGCATACTAAGTACTAATATTAGATAGATACGTTAGGAAGTAGGAAATTTAACAGACTCGTTAGATTTGAACTAATTGCACAGGTGGAAAACACATTATTGGTACTTTTTATTGTCCATTAGCAAAAGCGGGACTTGATTTGAAATAAGTACGGGCTGGTGTCTTGGGGAGTACTTAACATCCATCGCTGGCTTGCTGAGCACCTTTTTTCCTCCTTTACCACGCTCAGACATCGTACACGTGGCAGAATGTGGAACGATTTCCACCTGCCACACGCCCATGTGTCCCGATGTGACGTCATCGCTACCGACCAATCGTAGCGGGCTTTACATACTGCTTGGGTTGACACCTGAGGCATTTCAAACCAACTAAGAAAAATGAGTGTGTGGTGAGACTATTCCCACTCATGTTTAAAGCCTTTCCGTCAGGTTGTTAAGGACTAGTTAGTCCTACACCTGGAGTGGCTAAATTTAAAAGTAGTCTGTGAGTACATAAAAGTCTGGGGGATGAGGCTCTCTTTCCTTCCCCAGGAGTAATTAAAAATCACGCGGTGTGTGATTAAACTAGTGATACATGCTCCACTGGAGCGAAAATCACTTTAATTCAAGTAAGCAAGCAAGCAGGTTCGGGTACCATCTCTAGCACTCTTGATGACACCAAGTGTCTGGGTTATTTTCTTTCTTGCAAGCCCCAATGTTCCACTTCTGTTTGTGATAATAACTTGTGATACTTCACATTTTCTAAAGTGGAAATCTTTACAAGCCGTACAAAATACAAAACTTATATGACTTTGGCTTTTGACACTTGCACAGACTCTTCACTTTATAAGTGTCACGAGAAACTTGTATATCCAATTTTTACCATTTTCCAAAACACGCACACACTTGCAGCTTGACCAGAAATATGTACATCTTATTTTGTGGATAAGTCACAGACAAGTCCAAGCATATATAGGTGATTATGAACGTTAGGAATATCGACTCATTTTTTCAGAAATATCAAAGCTTTTATGTGCATTTTCCCTTTTCCACTCTATATTAGTGCTTAGATTTGTTCCAAAAAAGAAAAAAGAAACGAAGCAATTTTTTTTTAAAAAATGAATTTTGAATTCAGATTTCTCTCTGTTTATAATTTTTTCAAGTTGATGGTGCATGACAGATTACATTCGCCTACCTTTCCAAAGTGAGAGACATTTCTTCACATGTCATTGCCTTTGTTAAATTCGGTTTCATTGGTTAATTATCGTTAATCTTTAATTTTTTGATGCATTTCTTTTTGATAGAAGATTTAAGGCTTTCTGGTGTTGTAACGGTATTTATGTTGTTTAGTCTGTTGATGAAATTATCTAAAGCAAAGTGCTTTAGATTTTTCATTTTTTTTTATTTCAAGCCCTACAAAAGGAGACCAAGTTTGTCTTGAAAGAGGATTGAAACTCTAAATTACACGGGCGTGAAGGAAAACATCGTTGTGTTCATTCTAATCATGCTTGCCGTATCTCTTTGCGTTTTAGAGGTCATATTTCTTCTTAAGTAAATACACGCATCAATAGACAGACAGATTGGGTCATCATCCTTGAGGTTCACTGTACTTTCGGTTCTTTACTTCATACAAACCCCAAATTTATCAGTTTGAAGAAAAAAAGATAACATGCCCCTCAATACTGTAACACGTCTGTTCTGACTCTACCGATGTGAGTGTGAGTGTTTATGTTAAAATGAGATATAAAAAAGATGGTCAGCTTGAAAACGTGAACCAATACTGTGACGCTCAGTATTTTGATGTGGTAAGAAGAAATGGTACAATACACAAAAAGGGCTTGTAAGTTCACATTCCAGTCTGTCTGCACTGTAATGGTAACAACGCAAGAACATAGGGATTATTATGCCACACAGTCCTAGAACAAAACAATGCATCACCCGTTGTAATCCATCTCATTGGCTATACTTATTTTCTTACCGCGTTCACTTCGAATTGACTTGAGTAGCTATTCACACAGTGATGAGAATGGCCATGCTTTACTGAGTCTATCCTTTAGGCGATTCATATTAAAAGAAATATTTTAAAAAATTAAACTAATGCACGAACAATCGTACCATGGGCGATCCCATGAATATTGTGTCCGTCTTATGGCAAAATACATCAAACATTTAATTTAACCGTGCAGATCGCTAGAACAAACCTATAATAATACATTTTGAAAGGTGTTGTGTGACACGGATCGTCATTGTTGCTTGGTGTCTGCTTTCTTCTTCGAAAATAGATCGTTTCGTCTTGACTATAAAAATTTAATTTGAGTAAGTTTTATGCACTACTTAAACTCATAAATTTACGATGTAGGTGTAAGTCGTCGTTCTCAGTTTTCTGGACGTTCGTTTTTGCGTTTTTCAGATGTGATACTATATTTTACGGACTGAACGAAATTTCTTTTGGCGTGAAGCAGGACTCGTGGTTTTGTGGCATAAGTGGAGAACATTGATTAAAGCTCAGTTATGTCGTCTTCGAAATCGCTGACACGGATTTGAGCTAACACTTCAGGTCTTGTGTGAGGCGACACGGCACGTCATTGCCTTTTACTTTCTCAATGAAATCGTTTCATCTTATTGCAAAATTATATTTGACTAGGTTTCATACGCAGCAGGTCCCTGTACATAGGGAAAGTGCCTTAGCGTCAGAGTATTCATTCCACTCTCAAACGATCAAGAAGATGGAAGTCAGCACAGATCGATCTGCTGGTCAAATATTTGCTAAAAGTCATACGAAAGCATAATTCACAGGCGAAAGTGGCAACAAAACTTACTCTTTTGGTCGTTGATTTGATGAGAGTCATACGAAAGTGTGTAAATGCTGATGAAGTTTGCTATATCTGCAAAGGTAAATGGGTATTTGTCTCCAGAATACCTGCTTCGTCTAAGAAAGAGAGACAAAAGTCAAGATACCTAATATCGCTGTCGGGAGAAAGGACACTGGGATTCATAGTGCCCTAAGAGAAAAGAGAAGACACAGAAACAAAACGAAACAGAGAAGAGGGATTCAGAAGAAGAAGAAATTGAAGATGATGAAGAACTTGTGCCAGTAAAGACATGGAAATGGAAAAATTGACAATGTGAGCCGATGCGTTGGCCCTGATGTGAAATTTCATCCTACCTTCTAAAAGAAACTAGACCAGAAAGAAAACGTAAGTGTCTCTTAGTCTTGACATTCTATAATAAGGATGGCGTGTTTTGTTTTTACTCACACTTTATGAAACTGTGCTCTTTCACCTATCTCTATCCCTCTGGAACATGTTTTAGTTAGAATTGAAATCAAAGATGTTTTCCTTCACGCACGCTCTTTAGGCATGCAAGTCGGTAAACCATAGTCAGTCTATTCATCCATCATTTTGTGTTTTGATGTTTCCTAAATCACACACTGATGCCATAAAATAACGGGTTAAATGGGTTTTGTAGTGTTGGGGGTGGGGTGTAGGTGTTTGGCAGAGTTGGTCATTGCAGGTGAGGGCTTAGGTGCTTTCAAAAATCTTTTTCTTCTTCACTCTATGTTGATGGAATATAATGGGTTATTTTCTTCATTCTATGTTGATAGTATATATAAAGGGTTATTGCTTCACTCCGTGTGGATAGTGTATAATGGTTTTCTACTTCCCTCTGTGTGGTTAGTATATTATGGCTTTTTCCTCTTCCCTCTTTGAGGATAGAGTATATTGGGTTATTTATTTCTTCTTCCCTCTGCGTAGATTGTATATATGGGGTTGTTGTTTTTTTTTTTTACATCTCACCTCCGTGTGGATAGTAGGTATGGGATTTGTATTCTTCCTCTTCCATGTGTAGATAGTATATTTGGGGTTTGTATTATCTCCCTTCTGTGTGGATAGTATATTTGGTTTTTTTTTCTCTTCCCTGTGTGTGTGTGTGTGTGTGCGTGTGTATTCGCGTACGTTGTGTAGATCGTATATTTGGTTGTTTTTTTCTTCTTCCTCCCGAGTGTGGATAGAATATTTGGGGTTTGTCCGCGTTAGCGACGTTGTGTGGATAGTATATTTGGGGATTGTATGCGTTCGGATACGTTTGTATGGATAGTATGTTTGGTTTTGTTTTTTTCCTCTTCCTCTTCCCTCTGTGTGTGTGTGTGTGTGTGTGTGTGTGTGTGTGTGTGTGTGTGTGTGTGTGTGTGTGTGCGTATGTCTGCGCGTGTACGTTGTGTGTGTGTGTGTGTGTGTGTATGTATTGGTCTCTGTTCCTATAAAACTCACTTTATCCTATCAAATACACTCTACCTACCTACAGTAGCGCGTATTCAGGTCAGCCACTTGCAACACTGTTGACATTTATCCCCTAGTGTTCAGTACAGTGACGTCACTGACGCTAGAAATTTTGAGACTTTAAATATGGACTTGGGGATTTCCACAGATTGTAGCTATACATATGTATTAGAGTTCATAAAGAGGAACGTCACTCAATCTGAGGCTATAAAAAGATAGTGGGATTTTCCAAAGGAATAACCCAAAAGTTTTAGCTATAAATAGATAGTGAGATTTCATAGGAATTTAAGCTGATTATAACTATAAATAGATACATGGGTGTTTATCCACGATCGTCACACAAGTTGATATTTTAAGTAGTTACTAATTTTATCCATTTTAGTCTAAACCATTGTAACTTAATTTTCGGGGATATGTTTTAAATTATGGGACAGTTTCGTCATTTTAGCGTTACCTTTAGTCACATCCATTTTGTCGTTGAGCATTTCCTTGATTATAGCTATTTATAGCATCATTACAATTATGCAAATTTTTGAACAGCCCAGGAAAATTTCAGGTCTTAGTAATGCTTTATATATAAATCTCAGGCTTTTACTAGTGTATGTCTGTCTCTGTCTCTGTTGTGTTTGGCCCTCTACCATCATTGTCCCTAGACAGGCCCACCATGTTAAATTCCCCTTGACGCTATACAGACCCACCATGTTGAATTCCCCTTGTCGCTAAACAGACCCACGATGTATTCCCATGTTAATTTCCCTTGTCGCTAAACAGACCCAGGGTGATTAATGTTAAATTTATCTTGTCGTTAAACAGGCCCACGATTTATTCCCATGTTAATTTCCCATTGTCCCTATACAGGCCCACGATTTATTCCCTTGTTAATTTCCCATTGTCCCTAGACAGGCCCACGATTTATTCTCCACGTTAAATTTCCCCTTGAGGCTAGAGTGACCCAAGACTTTCCAATGTTAAATTCCCATTGAGGCTAGGGTATCCCCATATACTACTTGTCTATGTCCCGCCAAGATTTCTAGGTTTTCGTTTTCCGCTGTATGGTCCGATTGAGGTCAGCCCCTTGCTACATTGTTACCAATGGTCAGTACCGTGACGTCGTTTCCAATTGTCGCTCAACAGTCCCATACCCTTGTCACTATCCTGTCCCACCTTTTTTTGTCGCTCTATAGTTCCACCCATGTTAAACTTTCCAATGTTAAATTCACCCTTGTCACCAAACGTTCCTAGGGGGTCCGTATAAACCTTGTCGCTAAACGTTCCCACGACCGTTTTGACTGGGATTTGAAGAAGAAAAAAAAAACTGTGAAAGAAGGAAACATTTACATGGTCTTATTATCCAAAAAATACTACGTTGTTGTCAAGACATGGCAGGTCCGATCTGTTTTTCAGTCCTCCATAATTGGAATGTACATTATACCTGATCTGCGTCACTATTTTTGTTGGGTTATCACGGCGCCCTCCGTGACATAATGGAACATTATCTATTGCATCTTGAGTGAAGTTTATAGCCAACTTGAAACTTTAATGGCCCTGCATTGCAGCTTTCAGTATGTAAACATTTTACCCGTGTCATACTTAACAGTGTATTATAACATGAAAGCTGTCAATTGCAAAGAGAACATTTACAGCTGGAAAGACAACTTATATTATGTGTAATATTAAAAACGCACATCAAACACGAAATTGCAGTATTGTAACATCATATCTTGCAAACTCAGTAATAAATAATAACATTGGCAGATATAAAGATGCAATCTGGAATATGTATTATACACAAATATAAAATGCAAAACAATAATATAAACCAGACTAAATAGCATATAACTGCTGTAATAGAAAATGCAAATACAATAATGCAGAATGGAATACACAGCATATATTAACACAAAATACATGCAACAGAATCATGGCGATAATTACCATCCATATTATTGCAGTCCGTAATCTGTATCAGGTGCTTAACGATTTATGTTTATTTGAATAGGTTTGATTCAACTGACATTACATATGATAAATATGTTTATACTGTCGGTAAAAGTACACACGATATAAGAAGCACAATAACAGAAGGGATGTTATTTTTATGTCCGGGCTTTTCAACGAATGGGTGGGGATTATGTATTCCCATTCGGACATGCGTGCTTGAGTAATGTCTCGCAATTCATCGTACATCGTTCAATATAGAGACTTGAAACTCTGGGATATGATTCGTTTTTTTCTGAAGATGTATTCATCTTTTATTACCTACTCCCTGAAAAAGGACCTTAGTGAGCTCGTAAAATTGTAATAAACGTGTAAATGTGGGGGTTGGCGTCAAAATGGGTGAGAGTGAGGATATTTGTTTAACGAACACATTATTGTAGTCTACTGTTGTTGATCTAATAAATGTTGGGCAAGTGATTGTACCTTTTAACATCTCGTTGCTTGAATAAATAATTGACCATTCAATGTACCTTTTAACATCTCGTTGCTTGAATAAATAATTAACCATTCAATGTACCTTTTTGTACCTTTTATTGCTTAAATAAATAATTGACCATTCATTGTAACTTTCTGTACCTCTTATTGCTTGAATAAATAATTGCCCACTCAATGTACCTTTTTGTATCTCTTATTGCTTGAATAAATACTTAGCCAGTAATGTTGAGAGCACATAAGTGTAGTCTGCTGTTTTTGCTTTTATAAATATCGTGCCAGTCATTTAAAAAAGATAAAATTGTAATCTACGGTTGTTGGCAAACTAAGCCAGTCAGGGTACCTTTTTAACATCCAAGAAAGAGAATACCTTTCTTTGAAGATGAATTCAGAAGAAGAAAAAAATCATTAATGCAGAATGAGTGAAAAAGAGTTGCAAAGCGTTAATTGTTTTCATTTTGGTAACTCTAACTTAGCTGATACCATATTATGGAAATAATATATTCATTTAAAATAACAACTGAACATAACCAATTCGTAAAACCACAAAGCAAAGTACTGGGAGTACTGAAACCGCAAAGACATTTGCATTGTAACACACTGTTAGTGAAAAGAAAATGTTGATAAAAAAAAATTCATTGTGGGAGATTGCTAGTGAAAAAAGAATTTTAATGTAAACATTCATTCATGAGAAGTAATGATAAAAATATTTGCAAAATGGTTGCCATAGTTAATGTCAGGCCGGCTACGTGTTAGTGTGCGACGAACTGTGTTACCGTGCGAAGTTTATATGTGAAATGCCTTTTCGAACAGACCATGTATTCGGGAGGAATAACATCAGCATAATTTTCAATAATGCCGCGGCGGAGGTCAGACTGGAGCTATCTTCTGCCAAGCACTAAATATCATAGACTGTCTTTATATAGAGACCATACATACTTACTTGAATTAACGACGTTTTCTCCCAACAAGGGCATGTACGTCGGTTTTATTCCTGCACTGCAGGATGCTTAATTGCTCCTTGGGAAAGGAATTAGTGCCTCATCCTCTAGGCATTTATGTGTTCACAGGACACTGTTTAATTCATCTGTCAGGTCATAGGACTATTTAAGTCCCTAACGTCCTGAATGAAGGGCTATCCATGAGTGGGAATGAACCCAACACGCACTCATGTTAAGTAATGAATATCAGTCTGCCATCACTGAGCATATGCGTCAACCAAAGCAGTATGTGACGCCAGTAGCGATTGGTCGCCACTATGACGTCATATCGAGACACCCCGGTTCGTGGTACAGTAGTCCGGGAGAGGCAAGGCAGGAGAGGTACCCGGAAACAGGCGCAAACGACACAGACCCCCAAAACGCCAGCCTGCACTTAACCAAATCTAGTCCATTTATTTTACTGGACAATAAAAATACCAATTGTGTGTAAGCCACCTGTGCAATTAATCAAATAACTGAGTCAATACATTTTGAAATAGGTTCATTAATAAAGTTGGAATTTGGTGTATAAAGTGTAATAACTAATTAAAAACCAATCAGTAAAATGAAAATGAATTTACGCATACTCTGTATCTCGCATAATTAAAATAGGAGGATACAAATTTTGATGGCGGTAACGAAACAGATTAAATTAGGATATTAAAATAAAGATATTATCAAACAAGGTTTTCTGTTGCCAGAAAAATGAAAACCTTATAGGCAATATTGATCACCATCACCACTCTTTTATCCCTAACAAGGGCTGTTTAGGTCCATCAAATCTACTTCTGGTTGAAAGTAGTCTTTAAACGTCCATTCTCGTCTAATATGGATTCTGGAGGCAACCATTCACTAGGAAAGGGTGACACAAAATACAATTGTGATTTTATATAAGGGATATGTTGTCAGAAATCTTTTTAGGGACCAATTATCAGTAGGATAATCCCTTTACGAGTAGTAGCAACACGATTCTATGATACCTTCTTGCGACGATGCTGTAAGTTAGATCACAACCATTTTCTTTTGGGTCAGCTTGATACAGTAAGAAGCTGTTTTAGTTAATTGAAGCTCCGTTGTGGTATAACCGTTCAAAACGATGAGGGATAACACTATGTTAAAGATAACCGTCATACTATTGACCATACTGGAGATACAATTGGCACCATGTTTATCGACCGAAGTACAACACCAAACCATTCAGAAGGAGTAGTGATCATAAGATTTTCAAGATGGCCACCTTTGATGTCATATTGAATCTCCATGAAGCACCATTTTCCTAAGGGATATGTGTATATCTGGATAAATCTGTATGCCAAGTTTCATGCATGTATTGCGTCCAAGCTGTGCAGGAGTAGTAATGATAATTATCAATTGGTTAACGGACAACGTACCCTGGATATCATAAGCAGAACGATCACATGATCGAATCCGGTGTGCGACCGGT
Organism: Sinohyriopsis cumingii; assembly: GCA_028554795.2. Taxonomy (NCBI): domain Eukaryota; kingdom Metazoa; phylum Mollusca; class Bivalvia; order Unionida; family Unionidae; genus Sinohyriopsis; species Sinohyriopsis cumingii. The sequence goes on from CM068827.1 coordinate 80,067,352, forward strand.
AGAACTGAAAATGACTTGAAAAGTACGTATCAGGAAAAACGCATTCGTTAAATATAACATATTTGTAATAATGCCTTTATAACATAAACATGCCAATCAAATAAATGCATACCGGAACGTGTAACATTCTTGTAACTTATATTCCTCGTGCAAAATGATGAATAAATCATGCATTGTATTAGGGACAGGTGCCTTCATAATTTTGGAAAGTATATGTGTAACAGTAAAGAAACTATTGGGATGTGATGGTAAATGTCTTGTGTTGTCCACAGCATGAGTGCGCACTCAAATGCTTCGTCGCCAATGAATTTCATAAATCAATTGTTTTTGTGTTTTTTTTTACAAGTGAAATGTTTCAACCAACCAGCAACTTTCAAAAATGAATGAAAAATTTATGCCGTTTGGAGATTTTTTAGTATGTCATTATTTTCATTTCGAAGTATCAAATGATAAGCATGACTTCATACTGAAGTATATAAACAGTGTAAATGTGGGAGCCAAGGTGGGCATTATGTAATAAGCCAAAAGAAGTTCAGGTCAGAAAGGTTGACAGTACATGATTATCATAACGCAGGCAGGACAGAAAGGTCGATTGTAAGTAAAAAGCATAATGAATAGTTAGGTCAGAAAGAGAAACTTAGGTTGCAGTAAGTAAGAATAATTATTGTCAGACGTATTAACTATGCAAGGTATTATGTCCTTAAATGGGTGACACGGAAACAAAATTGCATAATTAACGATGGAATACGAGTTATATTGATTTTTTTTTCAACATGAAAAGTACAGCATGAAGGAATATTTTAAACGTCAATTTTGAAGGTTTTTATGTAAACTTATTTTTAACTAGTTCTTACCGGAAAAACCCCAAAGTATTAAAGTATTAGTTATAAATATTTGCTGTTTCATTTAAGAATAATTAATTAAAAAGTTCGACCCTCACAAAGGTTGGCGCATTTGTGTGTGTGTGTGTGTGTGTGTGTGTGTGTGTGTGTGTGTGTGATTTGGATTTTTAACGTTGCTTTAACAATTTTTCAGTCATATTGCTACGATGTCTGCAGTGTGGCAGTTTATAGTGATGTCTAGCACTGGGGCATCATGCCGCAGACATGTAGTATGATGTCCCACCCAGTCACATTATTCTGACACCAGGCCGAGTAGTCCTAACACTAACCTCTTAATGCTGAGCGCCTAGCGAGGCAGCTGTTAGTACCATTTTTATAAATCCTTGGTTAGATCGGCCGGGGATCGAACCCACTACCTCCCGCATCCAAAGCGGAGGCTCTAACCACTAGGCCACCAGAGCGGTCGACGCAGTTATGCATGGTCCCTGACATGTGTGCACAAGTGATACATTACGAGATAAAGACTTAATAAAATTAAATATGACACAAAATGACCGTGGTTCACCGATGGTTGCCATACTGACATGTTTTTTTTTTATAACATGCACTATTTCAAATTGCTAAAACGCAACTATCGGTCTATTAATTTTGCATTCCAGTGGTCAACTATTGAAGAGCCACATAGTATGTGAATCAACACGGGCATAGTTGTGTCATGATTTTGCGCTTATCTAGTATTGGCCAGCTTTAAATCTGACCGAAGTATGGCAAAATAAATATAAAAATTACGAATAAGAATTCTGCTGAATGATGCGTTTCTTCTGCATGACCATGTGATAATAATAGTAAAGTGAAAGGCATATTATACGCCTGGCCCATGTTTAATAGTCATTGATGCAGGTACTTAACATACTAAACTTGACATGCAGAATCCATTATTTTATTATTAAATTTACCACGACCGATACCATTGACCTTTCGACCCTGGAATCTATTGGTTATATATTACACTAAGTGCTAGTCGTCCACATTGGTTGTCCAATGAAATTAATCTAGAAGAAATGTCATTTTGAAAGACCAACTTTCTTTTAAGCCACAAATAAGTATCTACAACATATCGTTATTTCTCATTATAAGGAGCCTTGATATAAGGCGGTAACTTTTATAAGGCGGATGTGGTCATGGATCCCATTTCGTTATTCAGCACAGTGGTCCTTCTTCTGTGACGCAAATGTGACTTTACAAAGAGTGGCGAAGGGTACAAAATAGTCCGATTGAATTATTTTGGTGTTGGGAAATTGGGCCTTTCATTCCAGTCTTATTAAAATTGGTCTTTATTTAACAAAGTTTATTGACTCATTTATGTTCCAATAAAAATATGTGATGTCTAACCATGAATATTTGTAGAATTTTCAAACGACTACACATACTTATTCTGTCATGGGCAAGAGCACATGTAAGCGCAAATACCCGAAAATGGAGATAGGTGTCTGCATCTAATTTAGCATACTATTTCTGCCTATTGATTTAATTGCGAGTTTGTACCCAGATTAATTTCAAAATCATGTGGGTGATCGATTGCTGCAATAACACAAATGCCTGCTTCCACCTGCAGTGGTGCAAATGCTTGCATCCATTTGCTCTCTCTCTCTCTCTCTCTCTTTCTCTCTCTCTCTCTGCTATGTGACTTCTCGATTTTGTCTTTGTAACTGGTATTTGCCTGGTAGGTCTCTAAGATTCTGTTTTATGGTTCTTAGTTGGTAGGTTTCGGTTACGATAGGCGTCGAGATGAACTGATTGTTCTCTTTGTTCAAACTATCAGACCTTACACAGTTTGCTCCTACTTATATCTCTTCTACAGTTAACACATTGCGTTGATGCACTATTTCCGTAAGAAATTCAAATTTGACCATAATCGAAATAAAACGGTCGACATCGACGACATCAAACAATAGCATCTACAGGTAACTATTCAATGCACCAACCTGTCCGATATTATACAGCAGAATCACTTTTGGCTCAAATGGAAAGAACATGTCTAAAAATTATCAAATGATTTTATTATATAAAGCATTCAATGGTGTCTCATATAAACATGTTTCTTTCAAGCTTAGCATTCATTTTTAAAGCCCTAATGCCGTCGTTACGAGCAAAAAGTCATATATGCCAAACCATCAGAATAATACTGAATCTTGAAAGATATTGGTCCTAAACATCGTTGGGTACCATTGAATAACGTCGACGTTTCATAACATTATGAGCCATGTAATTTCTCCCTCAAACTGAGAAACCCAGCCATTATTCAAATGCGTACGAATTAATCCGATGCTGATCAGCGACATCAGTGGGTCAACCGATTTCAGTAGAAAGCTGGAACACAAGATTTGGTGACGTAACCATTTTAAACCTAAGAAGCCAGCACTGCACTATGTCGGATACGGTATGTGCTCCTTAATGTGATTCGCTATTGCATTTTGCGTTTGATATGACTCGGTTTCCTAAATAGCATTCACGAGCATGTTTCTTTAAAGGAAACAATGACGTACATTATTTTGTACACATTTTTTTTGCAAGTCTGAGTCGTATGCTTTTCAATTAACATCGAAATCTGCAACAGCTGTCTTCAGCTGAAGTTCGCCCTTCAAAGTATCCCAGAGGTCCAGCTGAAAATCAATATTTATCCCCCGAGTCTTATTTTTATCTAATGTACTCAGATCCGCTTGAAAAAGCGGGTCTGCCTCTTTTCATTCCCTCTCGAATCAATTTGTGCTCCACATGCGAATGTTTGTTGTCATTAGATTAGTCATTAATAGAATTTGTCGAATTATCAGATCACTGCTTTTGGAGCACTCCCGTAAAGGAACCGAATTACGAGCGAATTCGGGAACTGAATTAAGAGACGAATATTTGAACTTCCTTTTAACCTAATATCTTGATTACATGAAGTAAGGGTTAATGTCAGCTTTTGAACAAATCATTTCTTTCCTTCCAAATTTTAGTTAGATTGGAAGAATGGTGAAATTTATGAAAAACAGCGGCATTGGGGTTATCAAATACAGCACGTATAATTAACAGGCGACGTGTTACTTTGTATCCACTCTGATCCTTTGCTGCCGCGAGTGGTCTACCAGCCACAGCGGTATTGCGGGGACATGCGTCAATCATGGCGACCTGCCAGTTGCATTAAATACACGAGCGTGGATTTGATTTATTGCGTGCGCATTGATTTTGCACTAATAATTGTATGCATGTACCATATAAGAGATACATTCGTGGAAATCGTTCAGCCTACAATGACCGTACTGAAGCTATAGTGTTTGATCTACACGTACTTTTCATGTTACCGCCAATTAGTCTAGTACGACCTTAAATATAATATTGTTTTATTGTATGCTCATTTGTTTTTTTCTCCAGAGACTTTACATGTCAAAATGGTGCAGTATGTTTCATACTGCACTGTTAAATACTGCACGACACGTGTGTCCAAAAATAGGATGGTGTGCTAGGAATTACTTTTGATTGTAAACAACGTACGCTCAAGTAACAGACGCCGGAGCTTTAAATTTATTAGATTTGACTGTGGGCGTACGAAACGAGCTGTTTGGTCCATTTGAAAGTAGAGATGATAAAGTTAAAGATGTGGATGAGTTCACAAGGTAAAAAAAAAAAAAAAATTAACCAAGGAAACGAATGAACGTAATATCCGAATGTCAACAACAAATGTGAGACACGCGGTATTAAAAATGCCTTTATGATATATCAATAAGTTATTCAGGAGAAATATTCATAACTATTTGCAAATCGAATGGTTCATATTATGACTGGTGCTCTCAAATGCCTATAATAAAAAAAAAAAAAAACACAGAAAGGCATATTAAGGGCTATCCAGTCTCCCTCAGAGTCATCCCATTTTACAAGTCAGCACAAACACCAAATTTAAAAAACAATGCAACTTAAAAAGACAGGTTTTGATTGAAAACCAACTGCCTCAGAGTCAATACGCCAAGACGACGAAGAAGTCTTATTTCCCCTGGCGAAATGGGTTGTCACAGCGCAGCTGATTTGCAATTTTCCCCGTTTTAATTATCTGAGACAATGTTTGGATTTATTATAGTGATGGAAGTCATACAGGTCATGTACATAGATTAGGTCCCTCCAACAAAGAGTATGCAAGTGAGAGGGCATAAACATATGTCGCCTTTTGCAGATAATAACAGTGTCATCAACTATATTTACCTTTGTGCATCTTGAATTTCCTCAAAATGTACTTTCTTACTTATTTCTGATAACCAAAATTACTTTGGTTCCCAAACTTGATCCACACAGCGAAAATGTACTGTAATTTTGAGTGCATTTCCAACAGAAATCACATTCTCCTTACTGCATTCAAAACGAAATGAATGTGATATTCCCTATAGCAAACAATATTTAATGTTGCGTCTTTTTGAGAATTTCAACTAAAGGAATTCATATTTTCCTCACATTATAATTCTAAACAATCAACGAAATAACAGAAACACATGTGCAGCTACACCAAGGCAAGTCCTTTCAGTTACATGAACATCGTAGGTAATTGACCCAGCTAGTAAATCTTGTCCATCACAAACAGAAAAGCATAATTTAGTTGAATCGACAGAAAAACAAAATCCCTCCTTTCCAGACCCACTGAAAAGTCTGTTTCAATGCGCATTCATTAACAATAGGACTCTAAATTTTAATTTTAAGTAGGCCGAACGAAATTATTTTCAAGAGTCGCTGCTATTAATATCGTTACTATGTATTGTTGGACCTACAGTTGTGTGTTTACTTCGGAATCCGGCATAAATTCAATTACTTTGTTTCTTGTAGTGTGTTCTATTCATTATTCAGCCGTATTTAGAAAAACAAAATTAGTATATAATAAAAAGTTTACTACATTTGTAGAGGAAAGCGTGAACTCGCTTTTCTGAGTAATGCCGCATTCCTAACGTCGTGCAGTATTGTTCAGAAAACTTGTCCAAATCTATCCGTACAATGCAGCAACCTATAACTCTTCTATGAACGGTATCTGAGGAAACGCTTATCTAAAACGTTATAATACAGGTCACAATTTCGTACTCGGCAGATGGAAGCATTCGGTGCACTCGAACCTTATCTGAACGTTGATGCTATGAATATAAACCCTGGTAATTAATTTATCATTCCAGAGATAAGACAAGGAAACTATGGTGAGTGGATTTTAGTATGCTATAACGTGATAAATATTGATCATAAAACAGAATTTGCGGAGTTTTTTATACTAATTTTTAAGTTCTAGCTGAAACAATTATCTCACAATAGAGTGATCTAATAGCGCCTTATGATAGCCTAATACACAGGGTAACATCGATGGAGCAATTGTAGATGCATCATGCGAAGGGATTGGTGGTGCAAATGTGCATTCTGGAAGTGACCAGCTAACCTTAGTATTAGTAAACTACCTGACTAACACAAGAACCATACCATAATATGATTATAAGTGTCACAAGTGAGAATATCACTAAAACATTATTTACCATTAACGTTAACGATATCTGAGTTTTCTTTGTTATTTCTGGTAGTATCCTCAAATAACATATTTTCTTCCGACACGCAAATGTCCTTAATACTATAATTTTCGCACACCATCCCGTTTGTTTGTACATCCATCCCATTTTAAAAACAAAAGGCTCCAAAGAAACATAAAAAAAATACACAAAACTTAGTGATTCATTCACGGAGTTTTAAGTTTTAACCTGACTGGCGCAAGGGGATCCCAAACACTGTCATCTTGTTGGTGTTGCGAATCAAAATGGAGTTTCTTTCGTAATACAGTCCGCCATATATGCATGGGCAAGTCTATTTTTTCAAGCAACAGTTTGACAGTAGGTCACTGTCTTTGATACATTTTCAGTTACATTTCTTCGAAAACATGCATAAAAGAGTTCTTCCTTTTTATTTCTTCAATTTGTTTTAGAAATATGAAAACTAGACATTGCCAATAATGGATGCAGACGACACAGTTTTGACTGAAATAGACTAATCTTAGACACCAGAAAAAGGGACAGTGAGCAGTCTTTGCTTTGCAACGCCAATAAGTCGACAGTACTACTGACCGCTCAGGTTAGAAATTTATAAATCAATGAATGAAACGACCCCTCAGGTTAGAAATTTATAAATCAATGAATGAAACGACTAAGTTGTGTGCATTATTTATATCCTTGATGCTGTTCGTTTTTATAAATGGGGTAGGGAAGGTACGAACAAACGGGAGAGTGTGCGAATACTTTAGGTGATATAATAACTTATATCAAACACTCTTTTCAGATTTTTTACATTCTTGCTAAAATGAAGCACGTCTAGGAAAGTACATGTAGCTTGAACTAAGATTAGCGATTTCCAGGAGCCCAGTCCATTCTCACAATAAGGTATCAATGTTTAAAGAAAGTTTCATTTGGACAACTAAAAGGCATGATCGATTTTAACACCCCAGACTTAATTTTGTGTTGCTATTGAACGTTGGAATGCTGGCACAGTGAATTCGCTTCTAAAACTAAAGCAACAATGCTGTCTTTTTACTTCGCTGACAAAAATGTTGACAAAATGAGATCATTTCTGCAATCTGAGTTTAAGAATGTCTATGACTGGTTGAAAATTAAGAAACTAGGTCTCATATTGGTACGGACAGCGAAATGCGCTTAAAATCAATAAAAAGAAGATACAAAACGTCTTGAAACTAACATAAACTACATTAAATATATATTCTTAACATTCAATAACTTTTACTACTAATGTATTGCTTTAGACAAGAACTTAAGTTTTAAAAAGAATAATCACAGAAAGAAATTGGCAAACTAATAGCTCAATTAGGATTCTAAAATATGTATCCTTTCGTTCTAACGAGTGCTAGGAAAATCTTGGATAACACCCCTCAATTTGTTCCCCACATCAATTATTATTCTAATATTTGGTGTAGTCTGCCAAAAACGTCTATTAATAGACTTCAAACAATGTATACTCGCAATATTGGCAGAATTTTAAACTGTCATTATCACAATCGCAGTGTTGATATAATCAACCTGTGTTATAAGTATTTCAGAACAGATTATCCACAACATTTGCCGCTGAATATGAACGTACTTGACCTTGTTTAATATGGACGTACTTGACCTTGCTTAATATGAACATACTTGACCTTGCTCAATATGAACATACTTGACCTTGCTCAATACGAACATACTTGACCTTCAAGTACTTAAGATATCCTTGCTCAATATGAACATACTTGACCTTGCTTAATATGAACATACTTGACCTTGCTCAGTATGAACATACTTGACCTTCAAGTACTTAAGATATCAATTCGCAATAAACTATATTGTGATTTCTCATCGGTACTTGGTCAGTTCCAAAATTGGGTATGTATATTGCTCGAAATTACATCAATGTTGTAAGGTGTTCGTGGTCCAGGGCATGGAATGATCTCACACTAGATTACCAGTCCACTCCAGACACAGAATGATCTCCCACTAGATGCATAATTAACATCAGGACATGGACTAGTCCCCCATCAGTTGTACAATATACTCCAGGGCACAGAATGATTTCACAGTAGATGTCCAATTCAACTGAGGGCATGAAATGATCTCAAACACTAGATGTACAATCGACTGCAGCGAATGGAATGATCTCCCACAAGATGGTCAATCCAACCCAAGGGCATGGAATGATCTCCCACAATAGATGCACAATTTAATTCAGGACATATAATGACTTCCCCAGTAGATTACCATCCAACCCAAGGCATGGAATAATCTCCCACCAGTTGTTCAATCCACTCAAGACAACGGAATGATTTCCCAATACATTACAATTAATCCGAGTCATGTAATTATCTCCCACACTAGATGTACAATCGACTCCAGCGGATGGAACGATCTCCCACTAGTTGTACAATCCAACCCAAGAGCGTGGAATGATCTCCCGCTACATGTAATATCCAACCTAAGGGCATGGAATGATCTCCCACAATAAATGTACAATCCAACCTAAGAGCATGGAATGATCTCCCACAACAGATGTACAATCCAACCTAAGGGCATTGAATGATCTCATACTAGATTTACAGTCAAACCATAGGGCATGGAATGATCTCCCACAATAGATGTACAATCCAACCTAAGGGCATGGAATGATCTCCCACAACAGATGTACAATCCAACCTAAGGGCATGGAATGATCTACCACAACAGATGTACAATCCAACCTAAGGGCATGGAATGATCTCATACTAGATTTACAGTCAAACCATAGGGCATGGAATGATCTCCCACAACAGATGTACAATCCAACCTAAGGGCATGGAATGATCTCCCACTCGATATACAATCCAACCCTGAGCATGGGATGATTTCCAACTAAGTGCACAATCGACTCCAGTGAGGGATAATTAAAGTATCGTTGTTTACAGAACAACAAAACTCTATACCCATATTTACTTTTTCATCTTATCCAGTGAGTGGTATTATTTTTCATTTTATTTATAGTTTTCGCTCTTATAACTGATGCATCCTATAACATCGTGCTGTGTACCTGAACAATTCAATATGTATTCTCCTCTCTAACTCATCTCTTCTTTTTTTCAAAGGACCAGATAATGCAAACATTTTCCTAGCAGCACATCTAGAGTTCTAATTCGTGTCGATGCTCTGTATTATGAGAACATCAAATTAGAATACTCAAATCAGGAACCTTTTGACAATTAAATTATTGGATACGAACATATGTGAAATCATATAGTAAGTGGACATTTTCATATATATATATAGGAAGCTATTTCAGCAATCCAGATAGTATGGAGCTCAAGGTGCGCGAAGGAAGGCAGTAGAAAACTTGAAGTCCATAAGAATGTGCACATCTATTGCTCGCTTGTTTTCTTTTCCACCGTTGAAAGAATGTTTGTCAGCTGTAAAGAACAAATACATTATGTCTATTACGTGATGATGTCTTATGTGACGTGTTTAGGCTCTAATAAACAGTAACAAAAGAAAGAGTGAAAACAACAAGCTTTGAAAAATTTAGCAAATAATTTATTTCCCTGGAAAAAAAATAGAACTTACGGTTTTAAGAATCAAATCCAAAAATAATCGAAGAATAATCCACGAATTAAATTTTAGAAGTCCTAGCAATGAAATGCTCTAATGAATTCAAGTTCGAGTCCCGACGAAGAATCCTAAATGGAAGCCGATGACGTATCCTGTAATCAATAGAGCGCTGATGTGTATACAGTTCTTTGTAAACTACACAAAATAATATTCCCGTGTTTGAATTTTTGAATAAAATTTAAATAAATGTCTTGTCCAAGAATTATGTATGAGCACTCACATATTTACAGGAGAAAGAATTATCTTTTAGAATCCAAATAATTTGAATAAAACTTAAAATATAACTCCAAACTGGTCACAAACAAACACTTTCCGTGTCCAAGGTAAAAGCCAAAACTGAGAAATATCTAAACATCACCATTAAATCTAACTACTGCACAATTTCGGAAGCCCCAAAATTGCGAAATAGAGTCTGTTTACAAATCTAAAAGCATATACTCCCAGTTTGATCTTGTTAGAAAACAATCATTTTATTCCGAGAATAAAAAAAAATAGAAAGTTTTTTACTTGTCTCAGTGATTTCTGAATCAAGGTCGGGAACTAAGTCAAAAATAGAAATAGTGTTTCTATTATTAGGTATTTATGAAAAGATTCAGATCAAACTGAATTTTCTGGAAAATATCAAATTTCTAGTAAACAAAATTACATTACTTTGACATGTAATGAAATTAAAAATAAAATTATTTTAAAAATTACAAACAATTATATTGAATCAAATATAAATTAAATCCAATATACAAGATGATATTTGATGGTGCCAGAACAGCGATACGTTTTATCTGTATTATTTGACGCCCGTGGAATGGCTGTACAATCGCGATGGATGTGGGGTTGGGTGGGTTGGGGGGCATATCTTCTACATTGGGAAATAAATTGACTCCACAGTAGTTATTACACAATAGCTGAATTTTTATTTTGAAAAATCCTGAATATTACTTGCATGTTTTATTACTCACAACTCTTATCATAAACAGCTAAACTAAGTTACTCAGTAACTGTGCCTTAGAGCACATTGTGTTGTACTTGTAGAACTTGTATCGATTAAGAAAATGAAGTAAAATCCTACCCAAACATAAAATGTACCACATCCAGCGCTGGCAAGCCTCGCACTTGTTTCGTCGTGATCCTTGATGAGTTCCTCAACCTCGGAAAAAGTTCCAAGCTGCACGTTCACCGTGTCGAACTGTTTTACTCGTCTGATGAGACTTTCTTTTCCAAGTTTTCCCATAAGGCACTGGACATCTTCCCATACCTTTCAGAAATGAATTTCAATAAAATAGAGGAATGTTAGGTGTAGCAAAACTTCCGTAACTAGAAAATCAGTTATTAGAGCTTTCAGCATTCGGCATAAAACTAAGAAGTTACTCTGTCCCTGAGTAAATCCATCTCTTGATATCGACCCCAAAAAACTAGAGCTACCAAAAACTCAAAAAATGTCTATGGTTTTCACTTCATCTTTTTGAAGTTCTGCTGTGAATGTTTTAGGTATTCACTCTTCAAAACTCAAAGTATAATTTGTGTAAGTTTTGCTGGTAATCACGCTTTCCTTACAACGAGTGATCTACAAGTATCAAATCAGACGATGCACTATCATCTCTTTGGATCAAAACTACACGCCAGTCCTGGATAGGGATCAAGAATGAATGTTGTGATGAGGACTAAAGAATTCTAAGGAAAGGTTCGCAACATAAGCGTGTTTTAAAATTAAGCTGAAAATGAATAAATTACAGCTGGTAGGGCTCTTGTATTCACGCACCTCCACCCCACTTTCCCTTCCAGCCTTCAAAATTGGATTCCTGGCTACGAGTGCAAATAATAACTTCACACACAATTAAAAAGCAACTGGCTTATCAATGGAAATAGTACTAGATTATATAGACAAGCAAACTTTTCATACGTACATGAGGTCAAACGCGTTCATTTAATTTCAAAACAGTTCTGAAATTATAAGAAAATAGACCGATAAAAGAGCCCGTTAACCGTGATGACACTGACGGACGGTTTAAGGGCTTATATCGCCTATTCATCAAAACTTGCACGAGTCGGCAGCCAATCTTATCTGCATACATCGGTGTATATTTTATACACTTACCGGAATTTCTCTCGATTGTGGAGCTGCCGTAGGCTGAAGGTTTCTTTAGGTGACATGCACATATTTCCGGAGCAAAGTGTATGTTTGACGACTTGTACATCCACATGGAATAGCACAACCCTTTGTCAGTGGCCATTTTGAATTTCCCGTTAGATATGGCTGTTACCAAAAACCGGTAAGTGTCTAAAGTGTACGCATATGTGTTCCGGAAAGATGTGGATGCAGGAAAATTGCAAATTTGAATGAACAGGCATTATACGCACAAATCTTCCATCAGTATCAACACAGTTTTGGGAGAGGGGATTTATATGACTAATACGAAAAAGTGCAAAAGTATCAGTCAGACGCAAAAAAATATATATATATATATATATATATATATATATATATATATATATATATATATATATATATATATATATATATATATATATATATATATATATATATATATATATATATATATATATATATATATATATATATAATGTCCCGATTCATGCTCTTGCAACGCACTTTGAATACATTTATCCTAGGCTGACGCTCTAACCACTTAGGCCACCGGAGCAATCGCAACAAAAACTAAAAAATGCAATATAATACTTTGAAGGCTAAAGAGGATATACTCTCAAATGAACGACAGTAGTAGCATTAGCAGCAGCAGTAGTAGTAGCAATAGTAGTAGTAGTAGAAGCAAGGTCATTTAAGCTCAAAAATACTGCATAAAAACGTTGATTAAAGAAAACTGATGTACCTTGCTGTTATTTCCATTTCATCTTGTTTTTTCTAAACTCAGAATGAATCAGTCAATACTTTTGAACAACTTCTGCAGGTTTCTAGTGCCTGATACATCCACTAAAACTCTTGTGAGACTATTTTTATATAATTCTGGTGCTGTTAACGTTAGATAGATTGAAAGATGATTCTGAACAAAAGTGCTAACAAGTTCGAGACAAACACATCTTTTAGCTGGTGATGCATTCATATAAATGTGAGATATATGTGCAAGTATAACTGAAGTCAGTTTAAAAATATTCAATGTACCCAAAAGCATTTTGTCCTAACTTTTGTATTCTATTCCAAGCCGCTGTTGAAGAAAATGGGCATTTTCTAATGTCTGAAATTGATTTTCCAATATTAAGAAATTTTTTTCTAAGATTGGCAAAGCTTCTTTCTTTAGCATCAAAATGTCGTTTTTATACATTAATAATAATACTTTAATAATTAATAAGAATATGCTTTTCCAATGTTAAAAAAGGCATATTTTTAGTCAACAGCGGCTTTTGATAGAACTTAGTTTGCATGTTTAAGAAAATCATTTTAAAGAAAATAAGAGTGAGATAATATATAATATCTTTACCTCTATAGTATCTATTCTTTCGCCCAGCATCAGAAATGTGCCTGTCATGACGTCCTTCACAACTTCAGGAGGCTTTTTGTAGCTGCGCAGCTCAGCGATTGTCGTCTGCTTCATTTCCAGAATGTCATGCGCAAACCGATTGAGCTGTCTTAGATGATCCCTGACATCCTCCGCTTCTGTGATGAGGTTTTCAAGTTTGGGTTTAAACCTGGACTCATGGCCATGTTGAATGGCTTTGTCAAGTGTCTCCAGATGTCTTCGATTGATTGCATCGCTAAGCTCTAAAATTGATTGATGTTTGAAAATTACTCTGGTGATGCGTCGCATCTTATATTTAGAAAAAGAAAAACAATTTTTATCATTCAGCTTATTTAAAAGCAGAAACACGACGACCAGAGGGCTTTTGTATCTGCAGAAATCAGAGCAATATACACTGAGCTGAAATATCAAGAAACCAAAATATTTTAAACTCAATCATCTTCTCCGATTCACTATCACTGTTTCGGTAAATCCACAATAGGAGGTTTCAAAAAAACAAAAACATTATTGACCAACCTTCTCACTAAACATACCAAGCTGCGTACCTATCGCTACATAATACATTGTTGGTTACCCATTTTTGTCGGTGTTAAACGTGATGAAAGAGTAGACCGCGCTGCTAAAACGGCCCTATCTCAACCATGTAATTTTAAAATGCCATGCACTGATTTTAAACCTTGCATCAAAATCTTCTTATTTTGTAAATGTTAGACGTAATCGAGTGATGCCGTCAGTAACAAACTCCATTTGGTCAAGCCCTCCTTGGGCGAATGGCCTCCATCCTACAGAACGATCAGTAAGAATGGTGTAATCATTCTCGTAATTGGAACTGGTCATACTTTTATAACCCACTTTTACATATGGTCGGTAAGAATGGTGTAATCATTGCCGTAATTGGAACTGGTCATACTTGTATAACCCACTTTTACATATGGTCAGTAAGAATGGTGTAATTATTGCCGTAATTGGAACTGGTCATACTTGTATAACCCACTTTTACATATGGTCTGTAAGAATGGTGTAATCATTGCCGTAATTGGAACTGGTCATACTTGTATAACCCACTTTTACATATGGTCAGTAAGAATGGTGTAATTATTGCCGTAATTGGAACTGGTCATACTTTTATAACCCACTTTTACATATGGTCTGTAAGAATGGTGTAATCATTCCCGTAATTGGAACTGGTCATACTTTTATAACCTACTTTTACATATGGTCAGTAAGAATGGTGTAATCATTGCCGTAATTGGAACTGGTCATACTTTTATAACTCACTTTTACATATTGTGAAGATACACCTTAGGTCATTTATTGCAACGAATCTTTTACCATATAGTATTTTCTGAAAGAATGCTTACATCTCAAACCTATACGTGATCGTTATGATAAAGTTCAGCACACGAAAGAGCTGTTGGATACAGTAAATGTGTCTTATATTCTGAAGGAAGTTAACATTTATTCTAAAATATAACTGTGTGCACCCTATTTCCTTTGAGCATTCTTAACCAACACGTGCACTGTCAATCACCGTAAATATTTTTGGTATCGAATTAACCTTTATACAAACCATTTACATTTTTCGCTAATCAGGAACCTTCATATATTATCCTCACAATCTCGTTGTTTTGTGTTTGTCTTTTAATCTCATTTTGACCGTGAACCACTTTTCATATATAAATCATTTATCATATGACCTTTTCTATGGCGCTATATAGCCTTACAGTACTGGTGAATCGTAAAATCAAAATCAATCAATCAATCAATCAAGTTCAATAAATTGGCAAGATTTCATAGTATTTGTCTATTTTTTATATATATTTTTACTCTTGATAAAATGGAAAAAATAACCTATCTCTCCAAATTTGGTCTAGTCACAGTTTTACATAAGTTCTTTTTACAGTTTCGTTGTATATTCCTGTAAAATAAATTATTTGTTAAATTTTACAAAGCTTGTTGTTTCTCACTATTTTCTATTATTTTTTAAGGTCCATAAAGTCGTAATACTTTAACATGAGTTCTTAACTCCTTAAATGCATAAAACTTCAGTCATATGAAGGGCAAGAAAACAAGCGGTCCTTTTTCTATCTCTGCATTCATCGAATCTTGGAAGTATAATATAATTTGCTTCAAACGCAGTTCGCTCGAACATACGGGAGTGCTCGAAATGGTGTTTAAGACTGGACAGAAGGGGTTTATAACTATATCACCCTCGCGACCAATCCTCACTTTTATATGACCTTTCATTCATAGTCAGGTAATTAGGTTAACTGCCTATAGCTATTTAATTAATGAACCAATGAACAAATTACATTTTAGTGCAAGCCTCAATACTGTGTCAAATGGTATGAAAATATTCACACATTTGTATGACTTCTCCGTCATAGTTATGTAATTCGGCTAAATGCCCATTATAATAACAATGATCTCAAACCTTCTTTAACGATCGCTTGCACACATGTAGTCCCTTAGAGGTTCGAATATATAATGACACGTTAATACATGTATTATGGCAATTTTTATTAGTTACGAATTTAGTATACAGATGCTCACCATGTTGAACCTTTCTGAAATCGAGAGCGTCATTTGCCTTTACCAGTTCACCTTGCTTATCGTCCAGCTCCAGGCTTTGAAACTTTTCTATGGCTTTCTCTAGACCTTCAATATCTCGGGACTGAGTTTTCTCTTGTAACGCTGAGCGTGCGTTCCTTTCGATCGGGGTCTGAAAGCACCGAATGGAAAAAATATGTAGTACAATATGTCACAGGTAAAAAACACCTGAATGACCATGCATACGTTAGAAAAGAAGTCCAATTCACTATATATATATATATATATATATATATATATATATATATATATATATATATATATATATATATATATATATATATATATATATATATATATATATATATATATATATATATATATATATATATTAGACGGAACTATAGGACATAACAACGCCGGAATATAATATAGGAAAAACTAACGTATACTAGAAAAGAAAATAAATATAATACCAAAACACTACAACAGTTCTCTCTCTCTCTCTCTCTCTCTCTCTCTCTACAAAACTTAAAACTGTATCTAATAATGCATTAAAAAAATTCACTTTGTACTATAAAGGTATGCATGCATCGAACTAAGTAAACCATGATTTTTCTTTTTATAATAAATCTTTTCATTCACATACCTCATACTTTCTTTTCTTTTTCTTCTTTTTCGTTTCAGATGTAAGAAGATAATTGCAAACATTATCGAAACTTCCATTCGATCCTTTATCTCGTGCGAACATCTGCAATGCGTATTCTCCATTTTCTGGAACTCGCACTCCTACTTGCACTTTTTTCTTCTGAACTGTCTGCTTTATGCACGCCTTGAGTTGCTCTTCTGGCACTGAATTGTGCACTAATTTTGTCATTATTTCCACATTTTTTACTATATGAAAGGAAAAGTTCACCTCCTGGTAGGCAACAATATTCACTATCCCTGTTTGGTGAGATGTGGCTTGAATGCCCGCCTTCTCTGTTTCTTTATTTGGTCCGTATCCAATTTCAGGATTTGCTGGAAAAGGCTGGCAATCCTCTTTCGCTTCATCGCAAAATATTTTGAAGGAACAAAAGTCAATACAATCTGCTGGAGAAGAGCCCCCGACGACTGCAAGTTTATAAACTCCAGACTCGGGAAACCGAAGACGGAAAATCCAAGTGACGTCTTGCCTCATCACCAGCACGTATCGATTTAGTTGTAATGTTGGCGAAATATCCTTCCCAGATTCCACGTGGTTGAAATAGAGCTCATAGCTGAGATATAAACCATCTTGTTGGTCACGAATCGCCACTTCACATTCGCCACCCACCGTGTGTAGCCTACCACTGAATTTGCTGGTAATGTCGAGCTTCTGCTGGAAATAGCTTTGTCTACATCGAGGAACATCGGCAAACTTGGATAAAGGCCAAGGATTTCTGATTAACTGCCACTTTTTATCATCGGGGTAAGCCATAAAAATGAATTCCTCTGGATCAGTCAGAAAGTAATACTCATTGAGATGACGAATTGAAACACCTGAAGATGCTTGCTCCTTTTGTCGCACGGCCTTTCCTGCAAAGAAGTCATATCTCCGTTTAAACTGTTTCATATATATTGGCGTTTTTTATTGTTTATTGTTGTTGGCCTTTTTTTCGCTTTGATTACGTTGGTTTAATGATGGTAAGTGTCAACACTTTCATTTTATGAATTTAAGAAGCAATATTGTTTTCATATAAGACGATAGTGTTGGGAAGTACCTTTTGAATGAAAAGAGCGTTTCCATCTCGATTAAGAAGTGGTAATTATGAAATTCGTAACGACCAGGAAATATGTATTTTAAACCTTTGATTTAAAAAAAATATGCAGCAGATGTAACATGAACATTTTTTCCTCGGCTGCTCGTTATTTTGCATGCTCTTGTTTTGTTCATCTGTAAAGTTATAAATAAATTTCAAGAAAATCGAGTAAATTTAAAAGACCGCCTTAATACCTGTTTCCTGTATCAAAAAAAGGATATATTGCAACAGCGAATAACTTATTATATGTTTAAGTGTTCAACTAGTTTTAAATGAAAGCGGTTCATCATAAGTACCCTTCTCCTCAACTTTTGTAAAGGCTCCGTGGGAATGACCGACGACCGCCCTACATGCCCACAAAGGAAACACTAGCCTCCATCCTTTCTCTACATATACCGCTGTCCACGAGTTCTTCAAGGTCTGGCACTTTTCTTCTGGCATTCCAACCTCATATGCTGCGCTTTTAGCAATTCCTGGGATTATGACACATTGAAGCTTAGCCGCTCTGATAATAGGAAGTAAATGAACATGAGACATTTAATCTTAGCCGCTCTGGTAAAAGAAAGTAACTGAACATGACACAGTTAAGCTTACACGCTCTGGTAAAAGGGAGCAAATGAATATGACACATTTAAGCTAAGCTTGGCAATTCTGATTCAAGAAAGTAAATGAACACAATAAAGAAGAGTATGATATCTGCATTTCTAAAAATACAAAAGATTATTGCAATACATAGTTAATTGCATTGGAAATTAAAAGTTAATGGCATTGAAAATTAAAAGTTTTAAGTACCTAGAGACGATTGATAAACAAATAAAGACTACAACTGCATCTTAAAACAGAAACAAATCAATTTACTCAAGAAACATATTAAATATAATTGAGAAATTTATATGCCCAATTTCTAAGGTATTTACTAATGATGGCCTGTGAAAAGGAAACTTCGGCCTCAGAACACGTTATCGCTGTATTCATTTTCCTTAAATTCTAAACTACTGTACCAGTTTTAAATCGTTTCATCAGATAAGCAAGACAGGCTGACATTTGAATGCGCCATATTAGTCATATCGAGGCAATCCGCCATATTAGTCATATCGAGGCAATCCGCCATATTAGTCATATCGAGGCAATCCGCCATATTAGTCATATCGAGGCAATCCGCCTTATTAGTCATATCGAGGCAATCCGCCATATTAGTCATATCGAGGTAATCCGCCATATTAGTCATATTGAGGCAATCCGCCATATTAGTCATATCGAGGCAAATCGCCATATTAGTCATATCGAGGCAATCCAGGAAGAACTAAAATTGGTCCCTTTTTCTTCCGGTGACGTCACACACGTACATCTCGCCGATGGTACTAGTTGGGATGTGTTAGAGCATACAGCCCTAAGACAGATTCTACATTTTAGTATGTACTACATTTTGTACGATTATATTTATTAAGATGGATATAAATTGAAACAAACATTTATGCATAAGAATTCTAAAAAAATTTAAGTAGTAAATCAGTTCTTCTACATATATAATTTATGCAAAACCGAAAGAAAACGGTCCACCGTTATCAAGCAAGATCCTTTAAACGTCGGCGATGAATTTAAAAAAAATAGAAACTGAAAATAGATAAGTTCATTCAGGCAGGAAAATATATATCAAAGCTATAAACTTTATTGCTGAGTGTGAATTTTATTCTACAGCATTATTTGTTATGTATTGGCCCACGTCCTACTATGATAAGTCGCATTTAAAAAAAAAACGGCGAAAATATTTGTTTATTGATTTCGACTAAGTAAGGGGTGTGCCTTGTGCAGGGAGAAAGTATTTGTAGGCTTACCCTGTTAACAAATCCTGACTTTATCGAAATAATTCAATAAAATAAATCAAGAGACAGAACGTTTCATTTGACTAGGTAATTTGTCGCATGAAACGTACTTAACAGCACGTGGCAATCTTAAATCCTGAAGATCGTAGACATTTGAAGAAAGTAACAATTTAAGCAGCATTTATTTTTATTTTTTAAATTAATCGGGCTCATTTATTCACATTTGCATTATTAGTATGCAGACGTACTTCTGTCGGTCAGACTGTCACACACACGCACGCAAATAGATAAATGACAATATTGTTGAATTCAATACAACTGACGGGTCACAGTACAGTCATCAGAAATGCTAATTACAGGTCACAAATGCAACGCATCTTTCGGAAACTTTAAGAAACTATGGCCTGATTTCTCCCAAGCTAGAGGATTACTGGTGCTCATACCTTACAGATGTAATAAATACGCTCATATCTGACAGAAATATCTCACAGATGTAATGTCACGTTTGCTCAGCCCCAGTTCGTAAGTCATATATAAACTAAGGTATTATTACAAGCCATGAGTTAATCTCTTACGCAAAGTTACCGTGACCAAAACAGAAGATCCGGCCTCTTGAAACGGCACATACGTTAGATCGAGCGACTTCCCACCTATGTGTTACAGCTTTTTCCAAAGATTAGAGAAACCCACGAGGAACGGAGCGTGCTCTAAATCCGTCCCAACGTGGACAGACAGCAAGAAGGACATTGTCCGCTAAGTTTGCTTGAATCGGGTCAAAGCGACATCCAATCGGAATTGAGACGGAGGGTGTGATAAAAATTTCGATCAGAATTATAAATTCTTACTAGCAAGCGAAAATTTAGTCTCGCCTAGGAAGATTGATGAGCAATATAGGGTTACTCTGAGAGAGCCACTCGTAATTGGCGGTAAAGCTTAGAGAGGAGATTCCAAGGGAAGACAAAGCTCCATAACGAAGCTTTTGGGGGATAGAACTTCCGATTCAGTTAAGTCCCGAGTCTCTAAGAGGGGAGACGGAAGTGCGACTAGCAGAACAGTCGGAGTCGACAAATCTAGTTGGTGGAGTGAGTCAAGGAAGAGGAGGAAAAGGAGTCGAGGAAGAGCAGTGGAGAAGGAGCAGGGGTATAGAGAAGTCGAGGAGGAAAAGGAATTGGAAAAAGTCGGAAGGAAGAGAAGGAATTGGAGGAATAGGAGAGAAGAATACACTTATGAGTAGAATACAAGGACAGGTGGAAAACTATCTCACACTACTAATCAAATGATGCAATAGGCTATCACAGGTCGAGCAGAAGAAGAGTACTTGGGAAATTTTAATCATTTGACTATTGAATTTTCATTAAATTGTTATTTATTTAATTTCACTTTTTTGTATATTCAATCATTTAACCGTCGGCATTGTTGACTGGGAGCTTTACATCAATCATTCGCTAATTTAACTTCCAACCAAAATCGAGCCTGGGTGGGACTTCTATAATAATTCAAATAAATATTGGAAGCACCCTACGCCACACGTACCACAGTGACGGCATAACAACCCGTAACCCATATGTAATAAACATGATCATATCCCACATGTGTAATAAATAAAATAAACTTTTTTAATTTACTGCATACTATATCTGACTCTTGATTTCCTTTCAAAACAACTAATGACAACTATAGTCTTTTTTATTAACGTATTTAATGCTTTCTTCTACTTTTTGTTCTTGAGGTGGCGAACAATGTCTTAAGCCATACCGTATGATGGAGATCATCAGCGACTGGTTCTTAAGTCCCTTAGTGTGTCTAACATAAGTATGACCTTTTGAAAACGGTAATTTGCATCTCACTAAGTGTGTATCTTCTATAGTTTACACAGCTGGTTCTACATTACGTGATTACATACACGTGTTATATGGTTATATGACCAGGGGCGACCGCAGAATTATTTTTAGGGGAGGGGAGCAAACATGTAGTGGTCAGCTATTAAGTTTCACGGATTTAGGCCAAAACATGTTTAGAGGTGAAATGGGGTGGGGGTGGGGGAGCTTTATGTGACTGACAACTCGACACAACCACCCAAACATTCAAATGTTTCGGGGGTCATTACATTTATGTCCATATGTAATAGAAATTATAATTTACTATATATTGAAGCTTTTACCTGACAAAAAGGAACTTTAGCTCTTCGATACTCTTCTTTTCGCTTTAAATGAATACTTTAAATTTATACCGCTTCACATACCTACACAGAAGAGCAAAAAACGATGCATAGGATCCTCGATTTTCCTTCATAAGCTTCATAAAACCAATAGGACTGTTGCTAGATGTCACTTTCGAATAATCAGCGCCATCTATATTTTGGGAACCAAGCCATGTAAATAGAACTCTCAATTTCTGTAGGTCAGTTTGCAAACCGGAAATCAGATGATCGATGAGCAACTCATAGCTCTCGGCTTTGCCGGGTGGAGTCTGTTTTTGTAAACAAGTACATGTCATTCATGTGTGCATAAAACTGCATATATATTTGGGTTGAATGATCTAAACAAAATAGATGCTGCATTTTTAGATAATTGTAAAGCCTGTATGATAGTATTATTTGTATTAAAATATTAATTCTGTCAACTTTTATAAAGCATTCTTCTATATAATCCAGGGATAGCACTTTCCGTTCTGTCTAGTGTATATTTATAATTCTCTATAATTAATTATATATACCTTGATTTCTTTCATAGGAATCCGGAATGACTGTGTAGATAGATGAGAATTAATTACTAGGTCATCATGCTGGTGTGTCTGTATCACATGAGTGCATAAAACACCGTGTGTGTGCAGGCAAGGCAATAGGTGCCGTTTACCCGCGGACCTGGCTTCGAATCAACGTAGAGTACGAATTGAAAATTCTCTAACCTATATTATATATATAAAACACTTATTGCAATTGCTCACAACCCTAACTGGAGTTCCGAAACCAGGAAAGAAAAGGAATCTTACTGGATACGCCGCCTTAGAACATTGAAACCAACCGGTTTAAACCAAGAAAACTAGAAAAAGACAGCCATGCACAAATAAAGTTATATTTTGCAGCCGACACATTTCCTGTTAAATAATTCTCTAAATTTGCTTAATTACTTCTATACCAATGAAATATCCGGAATATAATTTGCGCTTGCATAAATTTGCATAAAACAACAGATGTCGTTATGGCGATTCGATTTCTAGGTCAATAAAAATATTTTCCAGCATTCGCAACAAGTTGAAGCAAACTAGTTGAAACATAATAAATTTAAAGGTTTTATTTATGTAGAAACAGCCATATAGAGTTTTGCAAACACAACGGTTTTTGTGTTTTATTTGTTTGTCTTGTCTATATATTTGCCTTTGAAAAAGAGTCATTAGGAGTCGAAAACGTTCAGGCTAGTTAGATACTTGTTTTGCACTGTTCGTTGTCAGTTTATTGCATTTATCTTAAGCAATCCCTGACACAGATGATCCATTGCTGGATCCAATGCACGTGAAAGGACTTTTATTCATTTATTCACCACCTATGATTTGTATTCTTTTGCATATATATATATATATATATATATATATATATATATATATATATATATATATATATATATATATATATATATATATATATATATATATATATATATATATATATATATATATATATATATATATATATATATATATATATATATACATATATATATACATATATATACATATATATCCATATATATACATATATACATATATATACATACATATATACATACATATATATATATATATATATATATATATATATATATATATATATATATATATATATATATACACACACATATATACACATATATATATATATATATATATATATATATATATATATATATATATATATATATATATATATATATATATATATATATATATATATATATATATATATATATATATATATATATATATATATATATATATATATATATATATATATATATATATATATATATATATATATATATATATATAAGGACGGTGACAGGTTTGAATTAGATGTTTGTTCGTTCATAATTAGTCTCTTCTTGATTTACCTATCGATGTAGAACAGACCGAAATAATTTTTCCCAAAGTAAAGAAAAGGTTTCTTCATGAAGGCATATTAAATGAAAGACAATAGATGCGTGCAGAAAACTCTGTTAATATAAATCTCTAAGGTAACTAAATTGTAATAATAATAATAATAATAATAATAATAATGAATAATATCAAATGAAGATAATTAAGATAATGTATCCCCGTTGTCGTTTCTCGGACCGTTTTTTCGTTGGAGAGTATCTTTTATTGTTTTGTTTGTGGTGCGTAAGTCCATTAGATGTCCAGTTTTATTTAATTTTATATAATTTTCAAAGAGAGTAATATGAAGAAAGTGAAAATGTTACGTTTCTAGCTTTCTCGTCAATGTTTCGGAAATCGTTGATACTGAAAATATCATCCTTCCTGTTGGGTGGAATAGCAGCCGACGGATATCCGCTCTCTATAAACGGAACCTGGACCTTTAACATAAAGTATATATTATTGAATAAGAAACTTTGTATGTGTTAGTATCATACTGTCTTATAATGCATTTGTGTTTGGTGCCAGTTATCAATATTGGGTGAAGACTATGTATTATATGTTATGCCCGTGGGTAAGAAGGTGGGGGCGAATGCAATTACAACCCTCTAGTGTCGATGAATGTGTGGATTAGAAGCCATGACAAGATTAAAATTTGTAATGCAGTAATGCTAATCGCCAACAGTAACTAAATTGAATTGCGTTTCTAGTCGACACTTGATAACCCAGATATCTTTGGTTGGGTATGGTTAACTACGGTTGAGAATTTGACATGAGAATTTAAGTGAATCAAAATTTTCGGATTTTAATAATCCATAATCCTTTGACAGAACATGTCAATATGGATAACTTTCTGTCTGTTTTACTAATGGTGACACATAATCGCTCATTTAACAAAATATTAGCATTGAAAAGAAACGTGAACTTTGAAACCAACAATTCACGTTTTTATTCACTAAACAAATATAAATATCGATTTTAACTGACAAAAACGTTTTAAAAAAGCAGAAGTATTAGGATTTGTGCATTGTTTTATTTATTGTCCATATATACGGCTTATTTCGGTTCTCTCAACAGCCGTCAACTGTGCCCAACCGTAATATTCAAATTCTAACGTATTTAACTTACCGCAGGAGGAATGGCAGTTGCCCCCACCCCCTTAGATTAAAAAAAATAAATACATTGTGCAAAGTACATCTACACTTTGATTTTGGCTTTAACTCTAAACCCCAATGCCCCCCCACCTCACCCCAGTCTCGGAAAAATTCCCGCCCATGCTTACACAGGAGCATACCTCTGCAAAGGAAAAATGGTTGAGACTGTCAGTGAGACCAGTGAAAAGTTTGTTGATCAATTAATAGAAACTGTAATCATTTGATGAATGTTGTATGATATAAACCACAAAGTTCATAAATGAAACAACGAAATTTTCTGCATCAAAAGTTGATTCAAAAATTAACAAATGAGTAAAATAAATCTGTACGTCTCAAAATCTAGTTTCGAATATGTTGTGTATCTTTACGTAAGACCAATAATTTAAATTCATAAGAAAAAGGGATCATATCGTGAATAAAATATAATAATATTGTAGTGTAATAAACTGTACTTATCAATCATGCAGTGACCACCAATGGTAAAAGGGTGTGGCTGCGGCAACATCAAGATAAGGAAGAAGAATTTTAAAAAAAGACAAAGAATAGATGGAAATAAAGGGAGTGGTGTTTACATGTCACGAGTCATAACGGTTATTAGAGCTATTAAAGGTGGTGGGGTTACGGTACTACTAGCATTAGTTGTGGTGGTGATGGTGGTGACAATTATTGCTAGGGAAGCGTTATTGTTCTGTGACGAAGTGATTTACATCTGCACTAGTTGCCGACGTTATTCATCATCATTTATCAGTAGAAGTAGTATGGCTGTCATCGTCATTAACATTGCTGATGTTGTCATTTTAGATGTTGTTTTTGTTAGTATTATTATTTTTATTTAAATTATTTATACCATCACAACTAGGCTGCTACTACTACTGCTACTGCTACCACTACTACTACTATTACTCACATCTTCAATTTCCGGCTCCTGCCAATTCTCATCTTCAGGAATCTGCCGTCTTGTGTTGTTGTTGCTGCTGATGTTGGAATTGGTGTTGTTTTCATTGTTTTTCTTCTTGCTATTGTTGTTTAAATCCTGTGGCTTTGACGACGACCCAATCCCCATGGTGATAACTTCACTGCTTGCTCATACCCGTTTGAAGAAAAAAAAAATAAAATAAATAAGCGTGGATTACTTATGTTCCTGGTTATAAATGGACTCTTCAAATAAAGCAAATAAAACCAGCGTTAGATCATGTGTTTTTTGTTTCTCTCATGTATGTCTCTTTAAACCCACTGTGCACTATCCATGATAAACTTCGCCCCAAACACTTTTGATTTTTCTTTTAATTCTTCAAAACATGTTTAAAAAAGAATATGCAAGAGTGACAAAAAATGAGGAATTCTGACAAAAATGAGTTACGTCTGATTGCAAAGTGTCGTAAACAGCAATTCAGATCATTACATTTAACGCTATGCATGCTGTAACTGTAAACAACATAGACTACGATCTATAGTTGCATAATGCAATGGCAGATCAGGGTCAATGTTTATGTTCAACTGCCTAGTCCTAGCAACTGCATTGACCCCGATCTGCCAGCGCAATATGCGACGGCAGATCGGGGTCTAGGCATTTTGCAGTTGGACCTGATTCATAAGTGAGTATATACGGTACATATGAGTCATCAAATCGTGGGATGTTTTGCACACGGTACTATTTTTCACTCAGTACCTTGTTTGGAGCAGTTGTTATATAATAGTGGTTTTATTGAAATGGCAAATGTATGCCACTCAGTTTTATCGTTATATACTACATTACAAAGCAATTAAACTTGTTTGGTATTATGTTCAATGACTACAATAGAAGCTCACCGGCATCAAAGTCTCAATTCTATTAAAAGTCATATTCGCTAGCCAGGTGTCGTCGATCCACATCGACCCTCGTTATAGGAATCTGGCGGAATCTGTTTTGAACAAATACCCTTTTTTGGAAAGAAGAGTTTCAAATGAGCACAGACAGCGTTCTTTACGTGACTTGTCAGATACTTAAAACTATCCATTCCAAGTGTCCACTTGCATTGCCTTCAAATTATAAGCTGCGTGAAATGTTAAAATGGGGAAACTTACATGAAGAATGCTTCTGACAACTTAGATACCATGCTTATTTCTATCTCCCAAGGTAGATGTAAGAAGGAAACTGAGTGGATAATTTCAACTACCTAGCGAAACCGCATATACCATTGTAGGTCTCTACATATTCATGTGTTTGCGTTTTGGGGATTTGTAACGCAGCTTTAACAGTTTGAGTCATATCGCTACGATGTCTGCAGTGTGGCAGTTTATAGTGATGTCTAGCACTGGGACATCATGCCACAGACATGTAGCAGCATGTCCCACCCAGTCACATTATCCTAACACCAGGCCAACCAGTCCTAGCATTAACCTCTTAATGATGGGCGCCAAGCGAGGCAGCTACTATAACCATTTTTATAAGACTCTGGTATGACTCAGCATGGGTTCGAACCCGCGATCTCCCGCATCCGAGGCAGACGATATAACTACTTAGGCCACCGGAGCGGTCACTACATATTCGCGACGTCCATGAGGAGAGAAGTGGATCAACGAACCTTGGCAAACAAGGTGATTAAAATTGGTTCTGAACAGTTACGAGAGATAATTATGGCAAGAGAAGTAGTCTGTGCTAACATTTTCCAGTTATTTCCTTTCTCTCCAACTACACAGTCTCGTGGAACGATAATGCCGTTATGTTTGCATTTGTCAAATGTCAGATTGGATGTTTGATTGTTGCTTTAAATAGTTTTCCTGGAAACGATTAATTGTACTCTACCGAATGTACATCAATGCAACATAGATAGCAATGATCGATAAGTGATACGAACACGTGTTCAGATGAAGTGGACAACATTGTAGGCTGCAAACAGTGCATTAAAGAAACCAGTCTAAAATGATATCGTATTACAGTTCTTAGATATCCGTTCGAGTGCAAGGGTGACACGGTATGGCTATTACGTGATGCGAACAAATTTAAATCATATTTACTTACACAAGAATATGCAGGTAGTTTTGATGGAAAAACAAACTGAATGTATTGGTTAATGTAAACTAAACTTCGGTATCCTCGCCTTTCCTTCATTTTGACACCCTTTACAATGTTTAAGACTCGGGCATATCACTGAGGGCGAGAAATGACTCAAGGACAAATGTTAATTGGATATGTGTGTTTGTTCTTGCATGTTCAATATGTATGGACATTTTTCATTGGTATAGCAATAATTCCAAGCTATAGGCCAGGTGTTTAATCCCTAGAAATGGTAAGTTTGGACCTTTCAATGAACAATATAACTAAACCTCGTTACCAGTTTAAAAGAAACAATATAAGAATTTTAAAAAATACACTTCCAGTGATTAGCTCTATATTCAGTCGCAGAAAATGGCTCACTTAGAAATCAAGAAATAAGAAATGTCTTACTTTGAGACAACCAATATATTGTTTATGTTTAGACAATTATACTGGTTGTTGTTGTTATAGGGTTTAACGCCATTTTTCAGCACACGATAGGCTATACATGGCGGCCAGTATTAATGGTGGAGGAAGAACCCGGGAAACCCCGGAAAGAACCACCGACCCACGACACATACCCACATTAGCCGAATCCGAGACTCGAACCCACGCAGTCAGAGGTGAGATGGCAGTGATCCGTAACGGAAAGCGCTTTAGACCACTCGGCCACTCGGGGCCCCCAATTATACTGGTAATCTGTTATCTGTCGTGCCATCAGTAGTTAAGCCAGTTCCCATACCTTGTTATATGTCCTACCATCAGAAGTCAAGACTATCCCCATACCATGTTATTTATCCAACCATCAGTAGTTAAACATGTTCCCAGTCGCTGTTATCTGTCCTACCATCAGCGTTACGTCTATTCACATACGCTGTTATCTGTCCTACCACACTGGACAACAAATTTTTACAAAAGTCATGTTACTGAAATAAAATTAGTCAATTCTTATCAATTTTTATGTGCTGAACACGAATATGACAGTCAAATTGCAAAATTGGCTCTAGTTTTTTTGTAATCTGCAAGAAATTAATGTTTACATAACGAAATGCATTCCAATAGTAAAAGGTCAACTGTAATAGCCTACCTATAAAAAATCAAGTCATTGACTACATCTTAGATTTCTTCGCCTGTCTCTTGTACAGCTGTTCGGGAGCATCTCTGAGGAGTGTCCAGCAGTAGTCAGCCAGCATTGTAGTGGACCATTTTCCCTGGTATCTTTGTTCCATTGTTGTGATATCTTGATGAAAACGTTCGCCGTGTTCATCACTAACAATACCACAGTTGCTAGGAAAGAAATCCAAATGGGAATGAAGGAAGTGAATCTTTAGAGACATATTGCAGCCAAGTTTCTTATACTTCATCAACATGTCTTCTACTAGTTCCTTATAGTTTTCTGCCCTAACATTTCCGAGGAAGTTTGTAGAAACTAGGCGAAAAGCATTCCATGCTTGTTTCGCGTCACCTTCCAGCAAGTTGTTGAACCGGTCATCTTTGAAAAGCTCTCGAATCTGAGGACCCACAAAAACTCCCTCTTTAATCTTTGCTTCGCTGAGTCGAGGGAATTTTTCATGCAGGTATCGGAATGCTGGCAAAGTCCGGTCAATGGCTTTCACGAAGTTCTTCATCAAACCTAGTTTGATGTGAAGGGGTGGTAGCAAGATTTTCTGAGCCTCAACCAGAGCTGGGTGTTGGATATTCTTCTCTCCAATGGCTACATTCTGCCTGTGAGTCCATTCCTTCCTCATGTAGTGCATTTCCCTTGCTCGGCTATCCCACTCGCAT
This sequence comes from Sinohyriopsis cumingii, assembly GCA_028554795.2. NCBI lineage: Eukaryota > Metazoa > Mollusca > Bivalvia > Unionida > Unionidae > Sinohyriopsis > Sinohyriopsis cumingii. Next base: position 80,097,083 of record CM068827.1, read on the forward strand.
AAGAAACACATGTATTTTGTATATCCTTGCTGCAGTCCCATTAAAAGGGCAACTACCTTCAAATCACCACAGAGGTGCCAGCTGTACTTGTTATACTCAATGGAATTCAGTAGCTGCCTTAAGTTATCGTATGTCTCTTTCATGTGGACAGCATACGCTACTGGAATAGATGGAAGAATGTTTCCATTGTGCAAAAGCACAGCCTTGAGACTCAGTTTCGAAGAGTCCACAAATAGTCTCCATTCTTGTGGGTCATGAGTGATTTTTAAAGCATTCATGAGGCCCTCAATATCGGAACAGAATATCAGATTACTTTCCTTTCTGAAGAAAGGCTCCAATTGCTGGTGGCGCTTTCGATATGCAGTAATTGTGACATCTTCTTCTAGAAGATTCCATTGTTGGAGTCTTGATCCTAGCAATTCTGCCTTGTTCTTTGATAAGTCCAAATCACGAATCAGGTCATTTAGTTCTTCCTGTGTTATTCTGTGTGGGGTTGATGATGCACCACAGTGAAAATCTGGATCACTGCATGCTGATGGACCAGGAGAAGAACAGGTCGACTCACCTTTGTCTTCGTCAGATGAATCAAGAGAATATTCTGCTGGAGGTTCTGGAATAGGAAGTCCCTCACCATGTGGAACTGGTCTCAATGCAGACGGAATGTTTGGGTAGACTATTCTCGACTTCTTTCGCTTCGTTATTCCGCCGGAAAGAGGAGGAACCAAGCAGAAGTAACAGTCATTTAGGTGGTTGCTTGGCTCTCTCCACACCATTGGGACTGCAAACGGCATTGATGACCTTTTGCAATTCAACCACTGTGAAAGCTGTGTTGTACATGTAGCACAGCATATATGCGGAGCCCAAGGCTTGTCTTGGTCACCAACCTTGCATCCGAGGTAAAGATGATATGCCTTCTTCACTTGAGAATTGATACTTTTCTTCTGGTTGGCAAATATCACTTCCCCACAAATATAGCAAAAATTGTCCGCGGTATTAACACACTTTCGAGGCATTACTGTTCTTTATTGTACGTAAATGGATAAAATAATAAGTTTTATGTAACAGTAGCTTGAACTGTCTCGCACAACGTCTAAAATATTTTAAATGCTGAACCTATCTGATTGGGCTTTATATAGTACACTGCTTACGTCAGCTTCAGCAGCCGCCTGGCATTAGTATAATAGGCCTACACATGTATAGTACACTGCTGACGTCAACTTACTTCAGCAGCCGCATGGCATTAGTATTGCATTGCATCAGAAAATGATGCAATCAACTGTGGATGATGTGAGCATGATGGTATTATGCAATGTTACATCATTATTCCGGATGTTGCTGCAGTCCTACTGGAGAAATTTACACAGTGAAACATAGAAAACGAGGTATATGAATATCTTCAAAACGAGAGCCAATACAAATTTTTCACGGTTATATTCGTGTTCGGCACACCAAAATACTACAGATTAGGGCCTTTTCAAGTCAGTAATGATTTCACTGTTGACCAGTGCCATCAGCGTTAAGCCTGTTTCCATACGCTGTTATCTGTCCTACCATCAGCGTTAAGCCTGTTTCCATACGCTGTTATCTGTCCTACCATCAGCGTTAAGCCTGTTTCCATACGCTGTTATCTGTCCTACCATCAGCGTTAAGACTGTTTCCATACGCTGTTATCTCTCCTACCATCAGCAGCAACGCCTATGCCCATTACTACTGTCTGTGGTACCATCGGTAGTTAAAACTATATTCATACTGTCCCAACATCTACATCAGTATTAAAGTCAATGCCAATACACTCTCAAATTATCTTTCAGGTACGAATAGAAACTCAAGACTGTTACTTGTACATTAAACGCACGTAACTGCAAACAGCACGCGCGAGATCGGCCATCGTCGCATCGGATCAGGGTCTATGATAGGCCATCGTCGAATCCGATTAGAGCCTATGATATTCATTCTGTTTCTAACCTCAAGTGTGCAGCGCTTGGAGACATAGTTTGTTTGTTTTGGGATAGTAGTGAAGGGGGGCACTTTACGGACAATGGGAATTAGCATTAAAAACACCCTTGGGGCACTTTACGGACAATGGAAAATTAACATGGAGAAAAATCGTGGGGCACTTTACGGACAAGGGGATTTAACATGGGAATAAATCGTGGGTCACTTTACGGACAAGGGAATTTAACATGGGAATAAATCGTGGGTCACTCTACGGACAAGGGGAATTTAACATGGGATTTTTTTTTTTTTTAAAATTTTTTTTAAAATTTAAATTTAAATTTAGGCAATTCAAAGACTATCTCTTTTCGAGATATATGGCTGGCCCTGAAAAGGGCCTTTGGGTTTTCTTCTGCTTCTAATTTCTTCTTTTCCTCCACCAAGTTCTTATTTTATCTCCTACACTCTTCTTCTCTTTCTTTTTTTTCTTCTCCTCTTCTTTCTTCTCTTCCTCCTCTTCTTTCTTCCTCTTTTCATTTTCTTCTTCTTTTTCAATTTTTTCATTCCATTCTCTCATCCTTATCATTTCCTCTTCATCCTCCTTTTCCTCCTTTATTTCTTTCAACAGATCACTGATGATTACCTTCATTTTTCGTAAATTGTTTATCTCCATCTTCACTCGATGGGGACTATATGAATAGTGATCCTCGTTTAGGTTAACCAACATTTGCTCTATCATTCCTAAATTGTCGAGAACGTTTTGCAATTTTTCCATTTTGTCCATTTGGTTAGAAGCCATCTTCTTTGTATTCTTTGCAGAATGGTTTGAACAACGAGCACTGTGGGTTCTTATACGAAAAGCGCGAACGTGAAGGAAAACATCCCCCTAAAACATAAAATGGATCTTACCTAGATGATGACCCAACATCGCGCGTACGTGAAGGAAAACATCCCCTACTTTCTCATTTCATATAATAAAACCCTAACTATACTCTTCACATACGCTAAGAAACCCATAATCTACTATTCACACTAACATACCTGAGCTCTTACAAACACAAACACACAAACTCACACTATCTGAAATAAGAGTTAGTGTTTATATACACACTACTCTACCTACACACATTGGCAATTTAATAGTTATTTCTTTTCTAGAGTATTGGGTAGCCCTGAAAAGGGCTGTTTTGTTTGGAACTTCATGGGCACCTGGTTAATGGTGGCACCTTCCAGGCCTGGCGCCACATACGCATCTTATCCCCCAGTTACTTTTTACCTTTTTGGGGGAGAGAGCAGAGGCAGGATATGTCGCTTCAGAATCCCAATTTTCGCTCTCTGGGATTTTGAAATTTCTTCTCTCCTTTTCCTCCTCCTCTTCTTTGTTTCTTCTTTCCTCTTTATATCTTCTTTCTTCTTCTTCTTTATATCTTCTCTCCTCCTCTTCTTTGTTTCTTCTTTCCTCCTCTCTTATCCTTCCGTCCTCGACAATGGCTTCCGCGGCCAGTTCATTTAATATGCGCCTGGCATATTCCAGATGCACATGAAGCTCCAACAGTTTCTCAAGTCTCGTGTTCATTTTTTGGTGTTGATCAATCAACAAGGGTAGCTGGACTGCCGAACGACTTTCAATTTATACTGAAAGCGCGGACGTGAAGGAAAACATCCCCTAATAACATAAAATTCATCTTACCTAGATCATGAACCAAAAAAAAACAACAACGCGCGGACCTAAAAGAAACACTTACTCACTTTTTATGCTACCCATCACTATTGTAAAATTTTTTATAAATCACTTTAATAGACTATCCACATACTCAAAGCAATCCAATCTAACCCAAAATATACACCTCAAACACTAAGATAAGATATCATTTTAATCTACTATCCACACCAACCTACTTTATCACTTACAAACACAATCACACAAACACATACCCTCACATTTTTTAAGAAAGAGTTAGTGTTTATTTTCACACTACTCTACCTACACACATTGGCAAATGGATCGTTATTTCTTTTCTAGAGTATTGGGTAGCCCTGAAAAGGGCTGTTTTTTGTTTTGTTATGGCATTCTTTTTAGTTTCTAAGAATGCGATGTCCTCTGAGGATAGACTTTCTGGCAATAGGTCTGCTTCTTCGGAAAGAGAAGAAGAATTCTTTGGTGTCGATACGACAATCGACAAAGCCTCTGTCAGCTTCAGGTTGTTGCTGCTGCTGTTGTTGTTGCTGCTGTTGCTGCTGTCTCTGAAGTCTGTACTTCTCTGTCCATTCTTCTTTCTCCTTGTTCATTTCTTCTCTGAAGAGCTCTTCTATCAGGTCTTCAGTGATTTTTAACATTCTCACATTCTCTATTTCTTCTGGCTTCGGTATCAGACTGTGTCTGACCCTATGCAAATTCACGTAGGCTTCGTTGAGCTTAGCTAGTTTGGAGCACATCTTCTTAGGAGGATGAGTCGACAATGGATGGTTAGACTGGGAACAACCCAGTTCTTAAAGTGAAAGCGCGGACGTGAAGGAAAACATTCCCCACACGGTTTTCGAGCCGCAACGTTCATGAGAGGGATAGTAAGAAATGAAAGAGCATCAATCCAATATTCTTATAGCTAAACAAACCACAAAGGCATTTTTTTTCAAAACACAACATTTTTTATTCAAAAATCACTTAACACTAAACAACAACATTTCTAACATTTTTAACAATAATCCAACACTATAACATCAAACAATTTTTTTCAAATCAGAAACATTTTTTTTCTTCAAATACTAACTACTTTGAACAGGGCTGACAACGTTGTGAATGAAATTGTGATTTCCACTGTTGGAAATCATTAGGCCATTGATGGACACTACGTTTCCTAGCTTGAGACAAAAGATAAGCATAATGGTCACAAAACCATCGATGTACTTTCACATCATTTCTAGCAGAAGAACGAGGATCGAAATGAGTCACTAAATGTTCTAAGGAATAGCCCAGGCTGCGATGATGCAGAAAATACACACAGTACTGTCCACACACCAAGGAATCTGTGCCTTGTAATTTCACGTTATTGAATCGGGTGGTCTGAGCATTTCTTCTCATAAAGTCGATGATATCGTCTTCCAAAGGGGGCAATCCGTACGAATCGAAATATTCCACACATCCTTCTTGAGGAAAGTAGACGGCTACCCAGTGGGTTCCTGGGAGATGACTGTCGTCCGTGTTGATCACGTAAGCTTGATGGTCTTTAGGTTTGCGATGAGGGAGTTCATCTTTAGCACAGACGACAGGATTCCAAGAAGCCGTATAAGAACTGTGGTTCAAAAGGTAATAAAGTTCCCAGGTATCCATTGTTTTGTGTTTGTTTTCTTCTTCACAGGTAATAATAAGTCGTCAATTCGATCCTGACTTTTTGCTTGAAAATGTCTGACGAATAAACGGTTATTCGTTCTGTTTCCTCACTCTGATTCAGGAGAGCTTCGATACGATGGATCTCTTGAGTGGTTAATGGTGGACAAGAATGTTCACGCAAGTCTTTATACCACTGGTGCAACACGTCTTTGTTCGAGATGAGACTCCAAGCTTCATCCAGATACTCGTCCAATTTTTCTTCTTGACTCAACATCAGGCATTTATCGTGTTGAATTTGACTGGGATGATCGTTTTGACATCCATAGCAATTTTTCTTGATCAATTCCGTCATTTTGTCGACCAAGTGTTTGGCAAAACAGGAGACTAAATGGGCTTCTTGTTCTGGCCATCTCGACTTCATCATGATATCTTCTTCGTCTTTGTCTTGAGATTCTTCTCCTTCCACGGTCTCCTCACATTCCGTCTCCAAAGTTTCTTCACTTTGTAAAGAGGGATAACAGTCTTCCATGGCTTTCTAATAATCTAGAATGACTTCTCTCAAACTGTTGATTTCTATGGTATTATCGAATTCTGCATACAGGATGACGTTCAACGTTGGATTATCATCAACACTGGGGTCTTTGATTGCAAACTGAATTTCCACACGAATCTGGCCGGATTTTATAGGGTGGAAATGTCCCTCGTCGCTGCCTTGGTCTGGAGTGAAATCGAAAGCCCACAAAGCGTAGCCTCCTGCATAATCCTCGTACGTAATGCCGTGACTGGTGTTGGTTCCTAACTGTCCGGTGGCTTCGTACAGGGACAAGTACGACCTCAAGTAATTCTTCTCTTTAAACTTAGGTTCGAAAGGTCGGGTACACAAGGTCTTGCCATCTCGACTGACTTCGATCTTCGACACGTCAAAGTGTTTAAAGTAGAAAGGATTTTTAGTGATAGTTCCGTTGAAGGCTTCATTCTCGACGATACCAATGATTAAACGTTTGGGTAGTTGTCCTTGGAACAAATGATCTTCGATCATGGATCGCTGTCCCTTAGGAATGGTGAACGTTTTCACTTCCACACGTCGTATGGGATACTTGGCGGTCGTTCTGCTCAACGTCTGACTGATGTCGTTACCTACTTTAGGTAGCACTTCCACACGTCGCACGTAGAGTCTGGCTTCTTGGATTTTGGTTTTGTAATCGTCAGCACTAGCCAATAAATGGAAAGCGGTACTGCTCCGATTCAGTCTCAGGCGAACATTCACTCCGTTCAGCAAATATTTCTCTTGCAACCACATGTCCAAATGTAAACGATCCATCAGTTCTAAACTCTGTCCATCTTTGATTCTGTCTCTTCGTTCTACAAATCCCGCATTGTGTTCTTTGCCTGTATCAATTTCTAATAATTCAAACTGATTTTCATCGTCAGCTTCCCATACTACACAGGAATTGAGATGAGTGTTCTTGGCATCTATTCCGTACGTCAAGAGATTTTCCAGGTAGGCACGATAAGGGTAAGTATCCATGCTGCTGCTGACCAGTTTGTTATTCAAGTACAAGTCCACTCCACTGAACAAGGAATGCATGAAATTGTTGACGGGAGCTACTGCTTCAGTGTCTATAGGACCTCCAGTCTTATCTACAACTTTGACTTTCAGGTACAAGTAACTGCTATTCAGATCGATGTAATCTTCGGGCTGTCCTTTGATTTCAAACTCGATGGGAGCGGAATCGGTCAGTGAGGAGACGGGGTGAAATTCCACCCACTGAGATTCTTGCATCGTCATCATGGTGGGGGGCATGGCAAACAGATCCAGTTCCGTCTTGGAACAAGCGCAAGACTCTCGGTGCATCATTTTTTTGTTCTGTGTCTCAATAATCGAAAACGTCTAAGTCTCGAACGGTTCTTCTTTTCTTGGCCTTTCTTGCTTGAAGTCTGGTGAAAGGGTGTTTTCTTCGTCGTCTCTTTCTGCCTTGTCCTTGCTGAATGCCTGACTCGGTAGCGTGCAGGGCATTTATAGGTGTGTCTCGTCGGCCTAAAATGTCTTTACCCGTTTGCAGCAGGACATTTTTGCCTGCCCTCATGAAGGCTTCTTTAGGGTTTTGTTTGTCGATGATGACATTTTGGAGAAATTCTTTGCCTTGCGTCAGTGCCGCATCTTTCAAGGCGTGCAATCCGCGTGTCACCATCGGTTTCAACACCGGGGCCACCGAACGAAAGGCCGATTTTAACATGTCTCCTAAACCGTGTCCTCGCTGTCGTGCAACCCCTCGGTACACTGGATACATGACTTACTTACGAATCGTGAGAAAACCGTTTTCGAAAATGGAGTTTCACCGTGACTTTTCCTTTGGTGAATGGAATATTTTGTCCCAAATCTCCTTTTATAGTAATGTTGACCGTGTCCAAATACGACTTGCTGACAGGCAAATAGTGAGGATGGACAAATTCGCGGTGGACGTGGTAAGTGTTTCCACCTTCCTCGTCAGCGTTTGCGGCAGAATCCACTTTGAAAGGAATGACACGCAGTAACGGTACGGAGGTGTGTCCCACCACGTTGTACTCCACTACATCGGAGTACACGAACATCAAATTCAGTCCTTGGTTCAGTTCTACCGGGGTACGAAAATACTTGGCAAAGGTCTCGTTGTCGGCAATGATTGGTAATTCGGGTTTTTGTTCTACTTTCTTCCTCAGCTCCATGTCTCCGCCCAACATGTCAAACAATTCAGGACAAAATAAGAAAGACATCATTTTACGCCCCTCAGGAAATTTTATCAGGAAGCGACGAGCTGTTTTGTGGTACTCAAGGGTGACGATACCTTTATTGGCACTTTCCAAAGCTTTCAGAAACACGCCATTAAACCTGGTGACTATGGTGCTGACCAAATGTTGGCCACTAAAATAATAGCCTGGGGGAATGAACAAGTGATAGGTGGTGTACTTTTGTGTACGGGTTTTCTTGTCATATTTGCTATGGGTATCCATCCACTGTTGCACTTGATCGTCATAAACTTCCACATCAAATTTATTTTGATTGGGAAGGACATTGAGGACTTGGGTCGGGTGAATCATTTCTACTAAAGCCACTTCCCAATGGGCTTCGTGATCTAAGGGAATGGCTTGAGGTAATTTGGCCGTGTAACAGCACAACGTGTTGTGGGGAAACACCTCCATGGAACTGTCACTGGGTAAGGTTAAGTAAAATTGGTTTTCGTGACTCATAATTCCAGAGTTCTGTGGCTGTCCGAGGGGTTAGTGGACGTCAGAGGCGTGTCTCCGCCCAAAATGGGGTTCTGGTTGTGGTTGTTGGAGTGGTGACTGGCACTGGCACTGGACACAACGTTTCCGTTCGAGGAGAATTTCAGGGAGGGATTGGGAAGCAGGTAACCGATGCAACTGCTCAATAAAATGGTCCACAATTGTTTGTCTCCTTGTTGCAAACTTAAATTGGCGATGGCTGCCCCGATGACACAATACACCACGAAGATTTGGCAGAAAAAGACGATTTGCGTTTTAGGCACACGTTCTCCACACCACACCCACAAGGGTTGTTTTTGTAAATCTTGCACAGAAGAACTAGGGGAAGAAGGACTGGTCGACGTAGCTGCGTCTGCTGTGTGAAAGGGCATGATGGTCACTTCTTCTTTTTATAGTCGATGACTTGCGAAGCGTCGATCCAAGAATCGAAACTGGGTGGATATCCTTTCCAACGTACTTTGACTTCTTTGACACGTCGTTTGCCCACTTTACGGGTTCTGCGTTCGAGAATGCTTTCGATGTCGTACACGTCGTCTTCTTTTTTGGTGACACGTTGTAACTCGGGCAAATAAAACGTTCCTTTGAGTACTTCTCCGTTCATGTCTTCCAATTTATAGACGGCAGGATGACGGCCATGCACTCGTCCAGTGACGCGAAACAATTCGGTCGTCCAATTAGGTAAGTAACCTTTGTCGAAAGTGCGTTTGGTTTTGCCAATGCGCACCCAATCTCCTACGGCCAACTCTCCACTTTTCTTGGGGACAGCCCTCGTCGGGGACGTACCGAACAGACGCTCGAACACCAGCACTTCGTTGTCGGGAGTCACGTCTTGCGGGGCACGTCCGATGCTTCGATGGTAAGATTGGTTGTACGCTTGCACCAGGTGCGGTAAGATGTCGATGTACTTCAGAGTGTGGTGATGCGTAAAATATTTCCACATGCGTTCTTTCAAAGTACGTTGAAAACGTTCCACGATGCTGGCTTTGGTTTCGGGATTTTCGGTGGTAAAAAAATGAATGTCACGTTTCTTTAATTCTTTTTGGAAAGCTTGGTTCAGAAATTCGGTGCCTTTGTCCGTTTGCCATCGAAGAGGGCGACGGTCGCTTTGTTTCAACACCCGTTGCAGGGCTCGCACTAATTCGCTGCTCGATTTGGAAGTCAAGGGCACGACCCAGGCAAATTTGGAAAAGACGTCGATGACACAAAACAAATATTTGTAGCCGCGATTGTAGCTGGCCAAATGAGAGACATCGGCTAAATCGGCTTGCCATTGATGATCGATGCCTTCCACTCGGGTGCGACTTCTGGCAAACTTGCGTCGAATGGGTTTGTGCAAAGTGTAGGTAGCTTGTTCTTGTAACCATCGTTGCACTTGAGGTAAACGGAGACTTTTCAGTCGCGTTTTGGCAGCACGATACAATTTTTGAACTCCTGCGTAACCTGCAGGATGCGAGGGATCGTAGTAAATGCTGGCTAAGACTTTTTCCATTTTTTGTGTTGGTGTGTTAATAAGTCACCCACTCTTCGGTGATGCTACTTTGGGTGGGTCGAAAGGGTGGTTTGGAAACGGATTTACGTGTCCGATGGGCTACGGGAGTAGAAGTCGAAGGTAGTGGTGGTGGAGGTGGCAATGGAATGGCTTTGGTTTTCTTTTCTTTTTTCGCTTCTGGTTTCCCTTCTTTCTTTTTCACTTCTGTCGAAGGAGGTGTGGACATCATCTTTTTAACCCAAGCTTTCATTTCTTCTCGTTGGGGTGTGGGGGACGGGGTCAATAAGGATGCTGCAATCTTACTCGAAATGGGAGCTGCTGACGGTGTTTGAAACACTTCGCGCGTCTCTTCTTCCTCAGGTCTTTGTGGGGTAGCATCTCTGGTGACGGTTGGGGATGACAGTAGTGGTGGTGGTGGTAATGATGATGATGGTGCTGGACTTTTCATCAAGGTCTTAAAATCTTTCAGAGTGGGTAGAGCTGTTTCGTCTAAAGCTTTCTGGTGAAAGAGTTGCAGTCGTTGCAAGAGTTGACCGTACTTTTGCGATTTTTCTGTTTCGGACAAATCTTGGCGATCCAGCAAGGACTGCAATTCGTGTTGTAACTGGGACATCTCGCTCAAATGGGGATTGGGAGGTAAATGCGGGGTGCGTTGTTCTTGCCACCGATGGTATTCCATCCATCGTTTGTAAGGCACTAAAGCTAGTTTTCGTCCTTCCATGGGGTTGTCAGGGGTGAATTCTGAAATCTTGGGACTTCCGAAGGCCTTTTTATCTTGCTCCCATCAGTCCTCCCAACATGGTTCCCAAGACTCCTTTCAGTATGGGGCCTAACAAGAGAGGTAAAATGCCTCCACGTTGGACCAACATCTTCTTTTTTTGACGAATGGGAATTTTCTTTTGAACCATTTTCCGAAGAACGTGACGATGTTTGCCTAAGCATTGTTTCTGGTGTTTGGACAAAGGGATCGTGCCTTTCAACACGTTCAAACAACATTCGCACACGGTATCGATGACCTCTTTGGAAGCCGTTTGAATGAGTTTTTTTCGTAGGGGTGGAGAAGCTTTGGACAGGACAGATAACAGGTCCCCATGTTTGGCTAAACGTGGTGGCAGTCCTTTCCTTTTCTTTCCTTGGGGTTTTCTGGAGGGTGACATCTTTGAGTCTTTAGGAGCACCTAAAAACACTGATACCCTACTCGGTCACAGGCCTTTTTTATACTGGAACGCGTCGCCACTGATTGTCTTTACGTTTTATCAGTTTGAGGACAGGCATGACACGTCGTGCAGGGGTACGTAACGGACTAAATCGAGCCAGTTCTTGTTTGGACAAATCCAGTAAACTTTGTAACATGCCCGATCTTTCTTGGACTTTGATTTTGGGAGAAGGTACTTTGTGAGCAGCAGCCACTGCCGCTAAATGGGAAGGTCCTGCCACTGGGGAAGTTCTTTTGGGGGTCATCAACGGAGAAGTTCTTGGTGTGATCAACGTCTCCAAGTACTCTTCAGTTCCTGGTGACATCAACGGAGAAGTGGACAAACGTGAGGCTGCCGGAGACGCAGTCACCGCTGTGGCAGGTCGTGGCTTGCGAGTGTAAGGTTGCGTCCTGGCCGAAGTGCCTCTCTTGCGACTAGTTTTCTTCTTCTTCTGTGGACTTTTCTTTTTCTGAGGACTTTTTCTCTGTTTCTTTTTCTGGGGGCTTCTTTTCTTTTTCCGGGGTGATGGTGGTGGTGTCTGGTAAGAGGAGGGTCCTGCCACTGGAGAAGTTATTCTTCTTGGGGACTTGGTCTTTTTCTTTTTCTTCTTGGGGCTTCGTTGAACTTTTGTCTTGGGGATAACTTTGGGGGCATTAGGATCCCATCTTAAGAGTGAGCGAATGATGACCCCTCCTAGAGTACCGCTCCCTCCAGGTTTCAAAATGATTTGTTTTTTGGTTTGAGTGTCGATGCGGGGATCGGCCAGTTGGACCAAAGCGACTTTGTTTCGATCGAAAAAGCGTTGGGTTTGATGAGGAATCTGAATGATTCCTTGGAGTAATTGACGTGCCGTCACCGTGAACCATCGTAAGACTTCTTTGAGACTAGCTTCTAAGACACGGGCTCGTGTTTGTGGATCTTTTTCTCGGCTGATGCCATACAAGGCACGAATCAATTTGACGGGAAGATGTGACTGAAGGGACGTCATGTTCACACTGTGTGAGACAGACGAAAAAGGGTCTGAGGTTTTTATAGATTTTTTTCATGGGAGGAGTGAAATGAAGTCGAGGACGGAGACGTGTACAGGACAGGTCCTCCGTCTTGGCACCAGTGGTGAAACAAGTGGGTACGAAATCGCAAATCCTCGGGGGTCGTAGGTTTCAAATCGACGAGTAAATAGGCGTGTGGCGTTTGAGTGGCATCGTCGTACGCCTGAGTCAGCCAAGGCGTTCCTAACTGTTTGGCTAAGACTTGCACTTGCGATTTATCTCGAGGGCTTTTAAACAAAACCACGTAATGCGCATTGAGACTGATGGTGCGATGGGCTTTACTTTGTTGAAACAAATTTTGGGTGATGTAAACGACACTGGCATTACGGTGATGCCCTTTGCGCGTAAACCACAATTTAATTTCTTCTTCGTCTTCTCCTAACATGTCGTCGAAAATGACCAAATGGGTTAGACGGGAGTCAGAGACGATGCCATCGTCTTCTTTAGGAATGCCTTCCACAAACACGATGGAATCGCCTTGACTTTCACGCAAGAGGCTGTACGCCGATTGCCACTCTTTGTAACACCACACGATCCGTTGAGGGGGCCGATCGATCAAATGATGTTTATGTTCGATCAAACGTTTGACGAATTCGGTTTTGCCTGAACCGCTAGGTCCAGCAATGAGCATGTTAAAGGGATGGCGAAGATACAAAGCCTCCCAACTGGCACGATCTAAGTGTTCGTCGATGACTTTGACAGTAGAGGAAGAGGGAGCAGAGACAGCAGAGGTAGCCATGGTGTGAGAAATGTCACTTGTGACACGAAAACAAACAAGACAAGAGTTTATATACTTTTTCAGAACACGTTTATTGAATGTTTTTTTTCAAACATGAATACGAAAGACAAAAATACATAAAAGCCAAAGGCTTAAGTACAAGGATAAAAGGCACATGATAACGATGAACGTGGAATAAACACAAGTGTCTGTACAACAATCACATCTTTTGGGTAATGTTCTAACCAGTTCAACAGGGGGTAAGGTCACACAAGTGTCCTCCCGAAAGGGTCTTTCAGGTCTGTCCACGACAGTCCTGTCCTGGGTGACGGGTTCTTCTGGCACCGTCACTAACACGGGTTGAAAAGTAACTTTTTTCCTTGAACAACTCTCGTGCATACTGGGCCACTTCTTGGGTCCAAGCCTCAAAATCCCATTCTTTCCAGGCACGGACATCTGTCCAATGGGGATGTAAGTCACAAGCTACACACACATCGTCATACACGTCTTGGGTCGCTAAAAGTTGACGAATCTTTTTTTCCCGTAGAGGTCGAGAAGTATCCAGATGAAAACGCAAGGCTTTGAGCAAGAGGAGTTTTTCGTGACCATTTAAGGCCATGGAGGTGGTAAGTACTGATCGTAAAGAGTCCACAAAGAATCGACTGGTAAACGAAATCCCAGAAAACAAGTCACTAAGACACACACCACTTGTCGTCCAAAATTGAATGGATACAGTTCTTGTAATAATTGATGGTAATGATCCACGGTTTGAATATGGTCATTGAGTTCCTTCCACGGAATCTGTTGGATGACATGTGACATAAACCGTGGCATGGCAGCCTCTTTTTATATTCTCTTTTTTTCGGATGCAATAGACGTACTTTCTAGCCAGTGATGTTCGTTCTCCAGTAGGGAATCTAAATCTTGCATACTGTAACCGAAACGTCAGAGTTCGTTTAGGTGTTTCCTCTTCCTCTAAGTAGATTCCACGTAACAAATGTTGGTAATCCTTTAACTTGTCTTCCTCAATGCGTTGTACTAGGTGAATCTCGAAGTAACCATAATTATGAACATGTCGATCATTAGCGACCTCAAAGTGTTGAACAATGTCTGACCATTGAAAGAATTTCTGACGAATCAGTTCTCTTATACCATTCAGGTACCAGTGGTTAAAGATCTGGTGACGTATCGGATGCAATTGTTCTTTACGTTTCACTTGTATTTTCACCAGCTCTCGGTAAATCCTTTCTCTCAACTCCTCAGGCAAAGCACGAATGTTCTCTAGCAAAGTATCCATGAATAGGTCATACTAAATCCTCTTTGGTCTGACACAAGAAATGTACTCTTTGCACAAACATGGTTTCACTTCAGTGTCAAATTTAAATCGTTGAGTCACTAATCTACACATGACAATTCGTTCAGAAGTTTCCTCTTTCACCAAGTTGACATTGTGTTCAAAAAGTTTGTAATTCGTTAACTCTTCCTCTGGAATTCGATGCAATACGTTTACAATGTAGTAACTACAATCGTCCATACCAAACCATTCCTTTTTATAACCAGAAGGTCGTTGATCAATGTCTGTCCAATGGAACACTTTCAATTGAATCAGTCCTTGTATAGCCTTCAGGTACCAGTGGTTCAAACACCGGTGACGTATCGGATGCAATTGTTCTTTACGTTTCACTTGTATTTTGACCAGCTCTCGGTAAATGCGTTCTCTCAACTCCACAGGCAAAGCACAAATGTTCTCTTGTAAAGTATCCATGAACAGATGATTATGGTAAGAAGTTACTTCAATGTCTCGGTCCCACTAAAGGTAAGTAATGACAATTCGGTGACCATCGAGCATGTTCTACGTAGGCCGAATCTTGCGGTTCCCAGTGGTGAAGTGACACACCGCAACTGAAGCACTTGACTTTATCTCCTTCGCCCAAGTAGAAAAATCCAGCTCTGGCTAATTCTTCGGGGGTCGGTCCTCCCAGATACTTTGGCCATTTTCCTTTGAACGATTGAAGACGATTTTCAAAGTCGCAGTATTCCGACAAACGCACAGGGAACGAATATTCGTCTTTCACAGGTTCGTTTCGATGAGGGTTGGGTGACAGGAACAGGAGTTTGCTCAGGGCTGGATGACATCCGTAAGGGGGTAAACGTGAAGGTGGACATTCCCCTTTAAAACGAAACCCAGTAAAATGTCCAAGAGGACGAGCAGCATCACTTTCGCATCCCACAGGTCTGACACGCACAGCATCACTTTCCATGACAGGGGTAGGAGCACTAAAGTTCCCATGATGCTTTACGGCATCGCTCAGGTCACAACGTACAGCATCGGTCCCATCGCAAGGCTCACAATCGCACTCGTCTGCAAACTCCGTTACGCAATTACAATGGTAACCACATGGACAATCGCAGTTTCCTTCCGGACATTTTCCGTCGCAATGCATGGGTCTTATCCATCCAGTATTAGTCACACTAGAGGAAGATACAACTTTTTTACAATCCCCAAACTGAAACGATGTCTTTTTCACAGTATTCATCTTGTTCGCTCGGTCTTGGTAGTCACAATGAACTATCGATCTTGCCTAGGGTTCCTTTTTTATATACAGACCAATACCGACGTGACCGTACGGTAAGGTGAAATGATTGGGAAGTCGAACTCGCTTCTGGTATACAATTTGATAGACTTTTTCCAAGGGCCGACTGACGATGTGGTGAGTGGGTAAACGTACAATTTTGTTCGGTTGGTAGGTGGTCACTTTAAAGTTTCCATCCTCTCCCGATTGCAAGGCTTCTTTCAATACCCCAAAGTTGACCACTCGACTGGTACGATAATTCAGAGTCAGTCCTTTCACTTTGCACGTCGTGTGCACTTCTCCTTGTTTGTCACGGTATTCGTAGCCGTAATTTTTGGGACCGCCACTGACGAAACTTAGAATCTTGTCGTCGGGATGTTCGTCTGTCCAGGCTCCTAAACGGTCTCCTTCGATGTTAGGGTGATGTTGAATCGGGTGATGGATGTAAATGCAACTGTCCGTGTCAAAGTACAGGACGCGTTCCCCTAACAGTTCTAAAGCTTCGTACAATTTTAAGCGAGCATGGGCTGTCACGTAAGCCGCAATGATGACATTTCCAAAAGGGTCGTCTTGTACAAAGTCCAGATCTTCTTCGTAATTGACCAAGATTAAATTCTCTCGAACGACGTCCACGTGTTTCATGTATTTGGTTTTGTCGTGAATCATCTGGAAGTAGCGGGAAGGTTCTGTCAAATATTCCGTCTTGGGTAAACACGGTCGTTGTGCCATTTTACCCCACAAGCAATTTAACATCACTTTGGCAAACGATCTCCTGCCTTCGTTTTTCTCGATGTGGTCTAAAGAGATGCCTTCTTGTTCGTAGTATTTCTCTTTGAATTGTATTTGGTCTTCGGGAGTGTGACACCAGGAAGGATAGCCGCTGGCTTCTTGTTTCAGTTTCAAAAAGGCATCCACGTAGTCAGCGAAAATGCCTTTCTGACTGGGATCACCCTTGTGGTATTGTTGTGTCTTGGGAAAGTGGCAAATTTCGTACACTTCTAACAGTTGGTATCCCATGTCCAGAGCTTTGAACAATTCTACGCTGACCCAGGTTCCCGTCAAGGCACGTTCTTCCTGGGTGTGCTGACAAGGCTGGTCTTGGTTGCACGTTTCGGCACAAGTACGGCACAAGGGAAACATCAGTTTGCCTTGACAATGGTGAGGTAAGACGGGATGGTATAGGTTCGTGGGAGGCAAAACTTTGCACTTGATCAAGCCTTCGTATTGTCGAATGTTTTTCAGGTCGATGTGTTCCGTCAGCAATTGCGGGTGCCCTACGGGAAAGCGACAATATTTGCACACGTAGGGATACAGCGAACACACGTCCAAGTATTTGATTTCTTCTCCTTTCTCTTCGTCGGCTTGGTACAGCAAACAGGTGGCATTGGTCCTTCCTCCGTACAAACTATCCCTCGGGTTCAGCGGGTCCACGAACTGGTAACTTTCCACGAGGCGTTTAAACTCGGGATCGGTTTTCATACGGTGATCGTACTCGTGTTCCCACATTTCCACCACTTGGTATCCTTCCTGTTCTAACTTTAGGCGTCGCTGACAAGTGTCCTGGTACAAGTCTTCCATGGTTCGTTGCAAAAACTGATTTTTAGTGCCACGGTCAGGGTAACAGACGGGACATCCGTGAAATAAGCAACCGTTAAACTCGTACACGATCTTGGGGTTTTCTAAGTCCCAGCCATCGACCGAATACGTTCCGATGGTCTTTTCGCCTCCTCCGTTGCGGGCATGCTGAATCCACTTGTCTTCCTTGTCGCACAAGTAATGTAACCAGCGTAGGGCTTTGACCGAGTATTGACGTTTGACAAAGTGGGTCGTTTGAGGACTGATGACAGCCACGGTCTTTTCAGGCATGAATCGTTGTCGATACACTAAGGAACACGCTTTGGCAATGGTGCAAGCTTCTTTCAAAGGATCGACCCCTCCGTGTTCCATGAACAGTTCTCGAAATTTTCCACAGCAACGCCGTAAAATGTCCACGTCGGAACGACAATACTTTAGCATTTCTTCCTGAAAGTCGAAAGGGTCCGAGGCGTGAGCCTGGTACCAAGCGTAGAAAGCTTCTCGTTGTTCGGTACGCATGTTGTCGGGGTCGTAATAGTGAGCCTCAGGCAAATGGGGTAGAACGGCGTGTTGATTGGCTTCCGTATTGAAAAAGTGTGGAAAGTACCCTTTAGCCATTTCTGTCATTCCAAACGTTTTAGGCATTCGACTCAAAGGCATGGCCAAGTAACTCATCGAATCTTTAAACTGCACTTGTCCCACTTGCATGAAAATGATTTTGGCTCCGTTCAAAGTCACTTTAGGACGCTCGGTGCCTTGTTCCGTATAGTACCTCAAAAGAAACTGTCCATCGTATCCGGAGAAATTGTGAGCCATCACTGTGGCATGACGATGACAATCTCCGTAACGTTCGATGTCCTCTTGGCTCCACGTCTTGTCGATGGGGTCTAAGACCCATTGGGCAAAATCGGCTAACGTGTTCGGTCCCCGAAAGATTTTTTCACGCCCTCCGGGTATCTTGCTGCAGTGAGGGCAATGACTGAAGATAGGTTCTTGAATGCACTTCTCGCACGCTCGATGAGCCACGCAGAAATTAGGAATGTGAATGCCAGTTTCTTGCATGCATTCGAAATCGAAAAAGATGAAATTGCCTTTCTTCTTGTGACCGTCCTCTTTCTCTGGTGGGGGTTGGTATTTTTGCACGTAACATTGGTGTTCCAAGTCCACGATGTGGTGACAAATGTGACATTTTTTCTTTCCTCGACATACGTGTGCCTTGGTATTATTGGTACGTATGACTTGTTCACACGCGGGGCACAATCTCAGCAGTTGACAAGCGCATTTCTTCTGTGAACCTTGCGTTTTCAGATGTTGTTGGTAACAGGTAGGGCTGACAAACGTGCGCAGACAAGTGGAACAAGGCACTGGTTCTTCGCTCAGACAGGGTGAAGAGGCCAAACATCCTGTGCATTTCGATCCACAATGCTTGTGTTGCTCTCGATTGTTATAACCATGGTCACATTTCTCACAGTAATAACTGTATTTCAGGAATCCAGTGATACTGGTAATGGTATCGAAATGTTCATCGTGATAATAGACATGAATGTATTTTCCGTCCTTAAAGTCTTGCCCTCGAAACAATAGAGGTCCGCGCACTTCTTGAGGGTGCACTTTCAAGGTATATCGTGGAGCTAGGACATCTTGCAATTTTTGCATCTCAGGAATGCCACAGGGTGTGTCTTTGGACAGTCCGGCTTGTTGCAACAGGAGTTCTGCTTCGTTTCCTTGTTTGGCTCGATGGGAACGTTGAATAGTGTCCCAGGTTCTTTTCCATTCTACCGTGTCGTTCTTGTTGGCATAGGTTCGTCCCACCACGATGGCACGGGCTAAACACATCTGGTCATGAGGGTTGCTAATTCGGACGAGACTCTTTTTGGTGTTGCGAAGGTCGTCCACCAATAACATCTTTTTGCGTCCTGTCCCTTGAGGAGGAGAGACGTGGGTCATGTCCAGTGTGGCTTTACCATCGGTGATGTCAAACTGATCATTAGATTGTTGTACGTGTTGAATCTTGTCCATGACTTTGGAAGCAGTTAATTCTGCAGGGGTGCTAAACTCGATCCAAACAGGGGATTTCAAACCGTCGTGTTGTATGGAAAGTCTCAAGCGATCGTCTTCTTTGGGTTGACATTGTCGCTTGAGTGCAGTGAGCAAAGAATCCCACACCTCAGTGATGAACACTTCTGCTTTCTCTAACGGTACTTCGGACTTGAAATCTTTAAACTTCACCGTGTATTTGTAAGCCGTGGTTCTAAATTTTCTAGAGGAGCGCTTTTCCGTCTCTCGAATGGAATAGTACTTTTCAGGGTTGACAAAGGGTGGTGAACTTGGTTTAGAGGGTTTGGATTCTGGTTCACTCATGTCCTCTTCAAAATCACTGGCATGAATTTGTGCCAAGATTTCAGCCCTGGTACGAGGCGATAGATCACGTTTCTGCCTCTTACTTTCTTCTTCTTCTTCTTTCTTCTCGAATGAATGGGATCGTTTCATCTTGAAAGCAAAAAGTCAAATGACTCAAGTTCAAACACCATAAACTACTTTATAGTCCTGGCAGACCAGCGTATATAAAAGGGTGTGTGTCTTGTCCTTTCACTATTCATTTCACTCTCAAGCCGAGCACAACGATGGAAGAGACTGACCAGATGGAACGTTTCGTCAGAGCTTTGCGAGGGGTCATTAGAAAATTCTCTTCAGACCAGCCTACGGACTACTCTCCTTCCTTTAGAGATAAAAGTCAAGATACTTGCTATATCTGTCAGAAGAAAGGGCATTGGTCTTCAGAGTGTCCAGACCGTCAAAAAAGAAAAAAAACAGGGACTAAAAGAGACAAAAGTGAAGATACCTGTTATTATTGTCAAGAAAAAGGACATTGGTCTCCAGATTGCCCCAAAAAGAAACAAGAGGAGTCAGAAGAAAAGAGGAATTCTTCAGAAGAAGAGAGGGATTCTTCAGAGGAAGAGAGGGATTCTTCTGAGGAAGAAAGAAGACAGGTGAAGAAAAAGAAACAGGAGAAAAAAAGAAGAAGGGAAGAAAGCGAGGAGGAAGAAGAGGAAAAGAGTGTGACGGTGAAGAAATTCAAAAAACAGAGAGACTAAACAAGGAGAAAAGAAGAAATTAATGAACTTATTATTAAAGTGTTGTGTTATAAATTGTGAATTGGATTGTAAAAAATGGAGAAAAGAATAAATGAATGATATAAGGTAAGTGTCTTTGAGTTGTGATTTTAAAATAAGAAGCTACACTCACACACTCATACACAGACACGTACTATAAGGGTAACATGGGTGAGTTTTTTTGAGTTATTGGCAAATTGAAATTGTATTTCTTTTCGAGAAATGTGGGTGGCCCTGAAAAGGGCCTTTTTTCTTCATGGTGTAGGGGTGAGTTTAAGCAATCAATTTTAACTGCCTTAAGCCTTTGCCACGGCCAAGGCCTACTTCTGGACTGCGTAATGTTGATGATGATGATAATGATTGGGTTGAAATCACTAAGGGTGGTACGGTAGGCTTAGTCACAGGGTTGACATGTTTGGCTCGGGAAGGTCGTATTCTCTTCGGTCGTGATAAAGAAGTCTGATACATTTGTTTCAGACTTCTTAACTCCGCTAAAATGTCCAACAGTACCGTGACCGTTTGATTTTCACCCTCTTGTTTCTTTGCTGCTACTTCTTCTTGCTGTTGTTGCTGTTGTTTTTTTCTTACCTCTTCTTCTTGTTGCTGTTGCTGTAGGAGAAAAGTCTGTTCCGCTTCCTTTTGTCGTTGTATAAATTTCTCCAATTCTTCTTTCTGTCTCTGTCTAAAATTCTCCACTTGCGGTAATGAAGAAAGTAACGAAGGTTCCGGAACAAATTCTTGCGAGGAGAGAAAATCCACAAAATCCCAATTCACCTCTTCTGAAAGTAAGTCCGGGTTCCCTTGGGCAGTCTCCCCTGGTGGTGCACCCCACTGAATCGTTTTCTGAGTTTCCGTCATGTTGAATCACTGTCGCATAGATTGACTGCACACAAGCGCTAGCGAATCTATATTGACTACGTGACGTCACAGACTGCTCTCTTCGGATTGGATGCGAGCTGACTGAATTCTGTAACGCGTGTTAGGATTGGTAAATGAACTCAATCCGTTTCAATCCTTCCTCCGCCTATAAATAAGCGCCGTTCACTGCATTGATTCACCTGTTCTCGTCGCTTCAAGATGTGGACCACAGTTGAGTCATCCACCCTTGTGTCTTCCATGATGTTCCGGACGGACATGCTCATGTATGTCCGAGCCAAGTGGACCGTTGTCCACAGGACAAACACCAGCCTGTGGATACGTAGGATCTACGTCGAAAGACAAGGATGCCTGAAAAGAGTGCTGATGTACGGACCAACAGTAAGACGCAGCCTAAGGACAAGAAGAAGACCAATGCGGTGCCATTTATGTTAATGAATACATTAACATAAAACCCAAAGGCCCTTTTCAGGGCCAGCCATATATCTCGAAAAGAGATAGTCTTTGAATTGCCTAAATTTAAATTTAAATTTTAAAAATTTTTTTAAAAATTTTTTTAAAAAAAAAAATCCCATGTTAAATTCCCCTTGTCCGTAGAGTGACCCACGATTTATTCCCATGTTAAATTCCCTTGTCCGTAAAGTGACCCACGATTTATTCCCATGTTAAATCCCCTTGTCCGTAAAGTGCCCCACGATTTTTCTCCATGTTAATTTTCCATTGTCCGTAAAGTGCCCCAAGGGTGTTTTTAATGCTAATTCCCATTGTCCGTAAAGTGCCCCCCTTCACTACTTGGGATGATTTTTTATTTGGTGTTTAACGTCATTTCTCAGCGCAAGATAGGCTAGTTATGACGGCCAGTATAACCGGTGGAGGAAAATCCTGGGAAAAAAACGGGTAAGAACCACCGACCTACGGAAAGCTACTGGCAAGTTTTTTTTACATACACATACTGGCCTAGCCCGAGACTCGAACCCACAGGGACAGAGGAGAGTTGACTGTGATCGGTAAAGACTAGCACTTAGACCACTGGCCACCCCTGAGATACATAGATATGCCGGCATAATGTGAGAATGTATATGTGGGTCTACCCTGTTCTCATTTAAGTGCGAGTTAAACACGAATACATAAGTGTACACATCTATTTAAGCATCTACATGAACTCTGACAAGTAGGATTTCTTCTATTATATAACAATTATTCATTCCTGTTTTTTATACGAGTCTTTGTGGAGTTATAATTTAAGAGGAATTATTTAATTAAATTGCTCATGGAATTACAAAGTGCTCATTGACATTTTAGACTAAAACACTATTTGGGGATTATTGTGAATTCTTTCAAAGATATTCTGGATTACATCTTTGTGATACATCAAGGCTTTTGGGATATCATCATGGTTGGCACATTCAAAATATGGAATTTATTCGGAACACCCTATTCTTGTGGACTTGTGATAGAACTTTATGGATTAGTTTCTGATCTAATTCACAATTATGTAAGTTCCTTTTAACTTTTTAATTTTTATTCAAGGGAAATAGATTATTTGTTGAATTTTGCTAAACTTTTTTTTTATTGTTTATTCTGCTACTTAATTTAAGACCACAGAGTCGTAACATGTGGCATCGACTCAAAGACCCCTGCAACAGACAAAGGTTCAATAAAGTGTGTATGATCACACGGAGTAGGCATATTTGATAACTCACTTGTATCGTTGATCTCATTCGTGTCATTCGGAGGGGTAATCGGCGTTTCGATGTGAAATGGATGATCATCGTGTATGCACAATTTACAACACATTTAGTGGATTTCAGCATAATAATTAGCATGTTTATTTTTACCATTATTGTGTGTTGCATGTAACGTATCTTGAGCTATCTGATATTCTGAAAAGCTCTTCTTGTTTATTATATTGTTTAATATTGTAAATAAATTAAATCTCGGGAACAAAACTAACGATAAAGCAAATTCGTTTGTATCAAGTTTAAAAAATGGTCAAGATTGGTGGTCAAAAGCGTTTCTACACGATGTAGCCAATCTAGATATATTGGTTCACAAAGAACTCATTTATTGTTTTATGTAAAAATAAAAAAAATATTATTAGATTAGCATAGTTTTTATTCATGAAATTTCAGCTTTCTTCCTAAGAAATTTGTTTGGACATACGTCGGTTTGGTTCCAATGCTCGACTTTCTTCCAGGTTCACGGCAAACCCTTGGTTAACAAATTTATTTAAAAGCATGCGCTAAATCTGGATAGTGATATACACACGTGACCTCGCATCACGCATGGGGTCATCCTCGCTACGCTGGTGACAAAATAACAACATTACAAACACTGATTACCTGCAGAAACATCATCGTTCAATTTACACACACCTTAAATGTCAGCAAATGCCTGCCTTCTGTAATACATTTCCTGTAATTTTATTTATGAAATGACATGAAATATGTAGGCTATAAAAACAGGGTCCTGACAGATTACATTT
Organism: Sinohyriopsis cumingii; assembly: GCA_028554795.2. NCBI lineage: Eukaryota > Metazoa > Mollusca > Bivalvia > Unionida > Unionidae > Sinohyriopsis > Sinohyriopsis cumingii. The sequence continues at coordinate 80,120,684 of CM068827.1, forward strand.
CTATCAGCAAATACATTCGTATTACCTTTAACTGTGCCCAACCGGAGCAGAAAGAATATATCAATGTGAACTAAATGTTTTAATTATATCAGTTATTTTAACGATTACAAACACAGCTTGTTTGTTATTTCTTAGGGGGTTCTGTTTGTCGTTTATGTTGTTTTGTCCGATTCGGGAGAATTATGTGTAATATTAAAGGCTTGAATGGCACATGTCTAGTTAATATATACATCTTTGACAAATATAAGAAGTTTTAACCTGGATTCAGGATGTTATATCTTTTTTGAGCGAGACTGAATATTTAACTTTTCTACTGAAAGATATAAATCAAATTATAATTTCAACAAACAAGTCAATAATACATGTTGTAATAACTTCGGTACACTCTGAGTGCGTTCGGGTCATAGTTAAGTGTGTGTGTGAGATTTAGATTTTTAACGTAGCTAGTACTGGGCATCATGCTGCAGACATGCAGCATCATGTCTCACCCAGTCACATTATCCTGACACCAGCCGACCAGTCCTAACACTAACCTCTTAATGCTGAGCGCCTAACGAGGCAGCTGATAGTAATATTTTTACAAGTATTTGGTATGACTCGGCCGGGATTCGAACACACGATCTCCCGCATTCGAGTTGGATGCTCTAACTATTTATGCTACAGGAGCGTTCCAATGAAATATAATTCACTTTATGAACAGATAAATAAGGTTTTTTTTTCCGGACTGGTTTCCAAATGACTGTGAATTTTAACATACTAGTAGTGAAATGTTAGTTTACCGTACTAAGCGCAGTCAAATCTTACAGGTCACCATTAGCTTTTGTCTGGCAGGCTATTATTGAATATCAAATGAGACAGAATTTGGATACATATCAACAAGCTTTGTTCATAACGGTTCATTTTACTGTTGCTTTCATTGAAACGTCAGTCTCAGCAGCTGATTCGTTCGATGTTTACCATAATATTACACTCAATCGCTGTGTCTGTAAATGGCGCCTGAATATAACGGTTATGTATATACAGATTTAACAGTATAGTAATGTATGAACCTTTTAAGGAAATTATTTTATTCAGGTGTCAGTTTGGCAACTGAAGTTTTTTAAAAGGAAAGTATGTTACGCTTTATATTGGAAACATATGTATATATTTCAGAATCAAAATGTCTTGGCGAATTATTCCTACATAGCCACCGTTTCCAAAGGGATGTAAAGGGAGAGAACTATATAGTCTTTCGAGCGATATTGTATTAGTATTGTTTTCTTCATCCACTTGTACTAGTAATTGTATTCTGGAACCACTTGTACTAGTGCTGAATTTTGCATCCACTTGTACAAGTAGATGTATTGTATTTTGGAACCACTTGTACTAGTTTTGTAATTTGGATCACCTTGTACTAGTGTTGTATTTTGGATCCGCTTTGTACTCGTGTTGTATTTTGGATCCACACGTACTAGTATTGTATTTTGGATCCACACGTACTAGTATTGTATTTTGGATCCACACGTACTAGTATTGTATTTTTGATCCAATTCTTGGCCCTTCTTTCGACACTTTCATTTCTTCACCTTTCACGTTTCTGTTTCCTTTTTTTGTAAGCCAAATACATTCTATTTGTATTTTTTATTTGTAACGAAATTTTGACATTCGCTGCATATACTAATACATTCTGTGGTACGTGTCATTACGTAATGTCTCCCTTACGCATGCTGTACTGACGTAATTTACTCCTTTACATTGCAGTATATTACTGCAGTGTTGTAATATCTGCCCGGCAGATCGTTCCACAACACAGCATTTAAAAATACTGTGTCATACCCTCTAGTTAATTTCCTTTAATATTTCAGCATATCCCTGTAGACACCGTATGAAAGAAGTCATATTCAAGAGTACACGATCATTAACAGTTCATATTGCATTTATACGTGTGCATAGTCAACATATTCGTTTGATACCGTCCATTTTATGTACTTAGTATATATATATATATATATATATATATATATATATATATATATATATATATATATATATATATATATATATATATATATATATATATATATATATATATATATATATATATATATATATATATATCACTGATGCTTTTTTATTTTAGAAGGCATTTTATTACTGCTGTCTTTCACCTGGATGATCTATGTGAACATAAACAGACATTGTTTCCTTGTTGTATAGAAAATAATTCTACTGAGCGTTTTTCATTTTATGCCATAATTATCACAGCGTGTTTTTATTCCTTTATAAGCTTTCTCACCCGAAATGGACAAGAAATATAGTCCACTAAAAAATAATTTATTTACAAGTTACAAATAGTTTCTTTTCTTTCACATTTTTGTGTGAAATGATTCGCTTCCGCTTTGTATTTCTTTCTCTTCAATTTGCAACTGTATTTATTTCTATCCAAATATTTGTCTCCTTCTAATGTACAGGCAATTCAAGTGCATATCTACGTGACATATTTGTCAGTGGTGGTCACGTCTGTACATGAACAACGCTCCGGTGGCCGGGTGGTCAGAGCGTCCGCCTTGGATGCGGGAGGTCGCGGGTTCGAACCCCGGCCGAGTCATATCAAAGACTTACAAAAATGGTACTAACAGCTGCCTCGCTTGGCGCTCAGCATTAAGAGGTTAGTGTTAGAACTGGTCGGCCTGGTGTCAGGATAATATTGATTTGGTGGGATATCATGATACATGTCTGCGGCATGATGCCCCAGTGCTAGACATCACTGTAAACTGTCACACTGCAGACATCGTAGAGATATGACTGACAAATTGTTAAAGCTACGTTAAAAATCTAAATAACGCACACACACACACACTATGCATGAACACTGTCACCTCATTTTTATCGGCGAGTGGCCGAGTAGTCTAAAGCGCTCCTCGCTCACTGCCATCTCGCCTGCCTGCGTGGGTTCGAGGCTCAGGCTCGGCTAACGTGTGTAAGTGGGAAAGCCTGCCATGGTTCTTCCCGGGGTTTTCCAGGGTTCTTCCTCCACCAGTTATACTGGCCGCCATGTATAGCCTATCTTGTGCTGAAAAATGGCGTTAAACCCTACAACAACAGTAACATTTTCATAGATATTACTCTTCACACATAAAATACTGTCAGAGTTTAAGACGATGAAAGATGGTCATACATAATTTTGACTCGTATCTAATCACTCAAATTCAACCGATCGGAACCACTTCTTGGTCGCTTTTTCCATGCCAGGTTGAAACCCCGATCTGGAATACAATGTTTGTCATAAGTCTCCATTAAAACAGCTTGGAACACAGAACATGTCGCACATGGGTTTTGCATCAGTATTTATTGCACAGCTTTTTATACGTGGCAATCCTATGACAAGCAGAACTGCTGACATAATGCTGAACAAAATTAAAACTATAAGAACTTCGAAAAGTCGAGGTACTAAGGATCCAACTTGTTTTTTTCCAGTGTTCGCTTTTTTCGAGGTTGCAAGGTTCGCTCACCTGTGAATCATATATATCTGGACTTAGCAAGCCATTGGAATTTTATCAGATATTGAAGAGACTGATGATAGAGTTATCGAAGGTCTTCAAGATTAAACACGAACACGCGTAGTTCTGTGAGTAACGACAGCATGTATGACCTACGACAACCGTACAAAAATATCACTACAGCAAAATGGAAAAATTCTCATTCTACTCTTCTCTAAACACAAATAATGTCCTCTTATTCATCCTGTACAAATGCAAAGGTACCCTGAATAATAGAAACTAAGACAAATAAATGTATTTGCATTGTAAGTATCTGTGTTATAGATTGTGTATTTGTAAGACCTACCTGATGAAGGTGTATTTCGATCATGCAATGAATGCAGTCAGTGGAATATCGATACTCGAATGCAGGATTATGGTTTTCTCGGTCATTACTGCTTCAAGGACTATCTTAGGTCTGAATACCCCTTGAGTTCTCTGCTCATGCGCTGTAAATTTTATTCGACGTTTTGCTTCACAACAGTTTGCCTAGGTAAACATGTTTTTCAAATATCATATATTGTGATTGATTTGCACCTTTCAAAGGCCTTTGTCGGATAGGAAATCGATCAGGATTTTATTTCACAATTATAACTATGTTAAACTAAACATTCTGCGAACCTGCTTCGGTTATCTTTGGTGGGGGTTTGTTTTTTTCGTCGGTGGTGTGTGAGCTTAAGGTTGGTAACAATACGCAACTGGGTCAAATTTAGGAATGTCATTCTTTTGAAATGTCGATCACTGTAGTGATGTCAAGGTAATGATGCTTCACCTTTAGAATGTTCCCTTTTAAGATCATTTTATTAAGTCTTCTATCTGGGAAACAAAATAGAATGTCAGAAAAATGAAGAGCACACAGTCTCTGAGAAACCATGTTAGGTCAAATCCTAATATCGCCTGATCACATTCCGAAAATTAACTGGCAGGAGAAATGTTGCGAAAAATTATCACATTAATATGCTATCGCCTCTCTCGCGTCCCGACATTATGCAAATAATGAAAATAGGGTCTGTCGTACTGTCGGCGACAAAGGATTTTCAACTGCAAGGAAAGGAGTTGTCAATAGCAACATTTTATATGACGACTATAATATATACTAAATACCACAATAATCGATCCAAGACTATGAGACAAGATGCAGTCAGACTTTGTCATACACAGAATCCAGATTAACGTCGAACGGACAATAAAAATAATTTTAAAAAATACCCTCCCCCCCCCCCCACAAAAAAAGCATTGTAGGAACTTAATGAGTGTATAGTACAGGTGTCTTCAGTTCAGGTAAGGAGAATTAAGAAGCCGTCGTTCATCTCGTTTTTCTCAAGAAATTAAAGCAAATTTTACGTTGCACTATCTCGAGATTTCAGCAACAGACCAAATTAGCTTTATAATTTCATCCGCAGTTTAGTATCTACATTATATATTAGAGGACTGTTCTGTAGAACCCTCAGAACCCACCCCCACCCCCGCACGGCCAACGTCAACTTGAGGGATCGGACAATTACTTCATTTCCCACAGAATTTAGTGCTAATATTTTCAAAAAAACAAATAATTTTTACATTAGATTGGTGCACAAATTACACATCCTTCCATTTATTATAAAAAGTTTTTCACCCTTAAAATACAGGCGCTTTGTAGCATATGTTATATTTTTGAACCTCGTACTCTTAAAGGGGTGTCTCCCTTGTCTGCACCTAATAACACAACCTCGCACCAAGAGTCCATGTGATATTTGGTCACACGTAAATTAAATACAGCATATAAAAATAGAAGTAAATATTGTGTTGTCGACTATATTACATAGTTTAAAGGTTCTGAAATGTATAATGGAAAAAATTAAATCCATTTACTATCCAATGGGTGCGTCTCAGAATATTTAGTACTGTATTTTTACTCCATACCAGTAGACTGTGTGAAGTGTGGAATTGTGAATTGTATTGAACCTTAAAGTTGAATGCATTGAGCATTAAAATGTTATCGCATTTAAGCCAGAAAAGTCTTTGTGAAGGGTCACTTCGACCTTTCTTCTAACCCCCACCCCTCGTGTCAGTGTTAAAACGAAAGGCAAGAATTTATGACTGAGTGAGATTTGATCAAGGGCATTGCTTCGCTGTCCTGAGAATGTAAACATTTGAACTATCAACCATAACCGCTTGATAACCCATCTCAAATTATTATTTTCAAAGGGATATACCTCGTAGTTCACATATTCTATGATGTCTAAATCTGACGGAAGAAATTATTATCTTGGAGAAAATTTAGGAAGCGCTGCCTACCATTGAGCAGAATAAATTATGGAGTACACTTTAGAAGCAATGTGAATTTAAAGTGACGACCTTAGTCGGAATTCTTTAGCTTTAATTTCGTGAGAGAGGAGTGGTTTTGGCTCCGGGGGAAGTCTAAAGAGAACAGTGCTTTCCTCGTTAAACAAGAAGGGACCAGGTGGCTGTCTTGTGAGAACAGCCTTAAGGTACGCAATTTAATTTCCCACGTAATTTTCTATTTTTTGTATTGTTTGTTTTATGCAAATATGTTTGCTATGACTAGGTTCCACATTATGGAAACGTGTTGATGCTAGAGTTGTTATGCAATTTATTTTATTTAATTTCATGGAAATGTGTTGATGCAAGAGTTGTTATGCAATTTATCTTTTAGTTTTACAGTTATCATTTCATTGATAGAATTGATTGCATGCGATCCAAAATTTCATATGTTGGATTTCATAGGGTTACATGAAATAATTTCTTTTGTCTGTTAGGACGATACTGATTATCGTGAGTTAACGATAATTACCTATTTATGTTTGATTTTGTAATGTTTAAACAATCTTGTAGGTTAGAGATTGCTGTGAGTTAGAACTTGTGAATTTCATGCAATAGTAATCGAACATGTAGTAGCATAGGTAAATGACTACTGTAATGTTCGATAGACGCTCACGTGGTAATTTATGACCAGTCGCTGCGAAGTGAGGGCAATGTTCTACCGTACTAAGTCAGAATTTACACAGTGCGTGGATAGCTAGTATGCTTCTGAGTAAAGAAGTGAGGGAATTTTATGTCCGTGTAGAAAGCGGTACATACAGAGATTTAGGGGTAATTTTGTCCTTTAAGGAACAGCTTTCAGGGAGAGAGACCGGACAGTACAAAAACGGAAGTCCGAGAAGAAGAAAAAGGCCGAGGTCAGAATAAAGGATTAGGAAGTCCAGGAAGGGATGAAACATACATAATAGGAAGTCGAGGAAATAGGAAGACGTTGATACACGCACGTAAACAATGAGCTCTTTTCACCACTCTTTATTATGATGGAATAAATACAAATTGGACACTGCAATTAAATTCTGTTGACATAGTTTAGATTGAATTGGAATTGTCACATTTAATTTGTTTTGATTAAATTTGTTATTTTTCTTGTCTACGGGGGCTCGTATTGCTTTATTTCTTCCCAGTATTCTTGCTCAGTTCTCTGTTGAAATTCTGGTCTTTTTTCACTCGCATCGGGCTATAACATTGAGGTAGGTCTTCCTTTAGATAACGCAATCCAAATCCAATTAACCACCCCTCTTATTAAGAGGGCGATGTTGCTGACTGGTTCTCTGGCTGTGAAAAAATTAGTGGTCTGATACATTCTACAATTCGGCGAGAAACCGCAACCCACATATCTGTACCCTTTGTCTTCCTATCCTGCACGTTTATATTTATCAGAATATGAAATAGAAGTTTCGAAATGTGCCCGGTATCAATTTGGGAAATTGTTTCTTTGTTCCAAAGCGATAAAAAACGATAGTGATCAAAGCGCCATAGCGAGCAAACGCTGATAGACTAGGTGACTATGGCTATGTCGCAGTGCGACGAGGTTATGACGCAATCAAACAATAATGTTACTTGGTGCAAAGGGATATGAGGAATACAACACTCGTTTGTTTTTAGTTAGCTCAATCGATTCATTGATTATATTTTACCATATACGTTTCAAAGAAAATTACTTAAGCCAGATCGTTTCAGCAGTGGTACCTATGACGTGATACGCAACTGAAAAATGTGTGTACGACTGTTAAATGGATACTAAGTCCTTCGCAGTAATTGTTTTCTCTGTTCGTCGACACTAATTTCCCTGCTTGTTCCTTATTTTGGTTATTTACAGTGAGGTACGGGGTTATTTATTCTCGTGATCTCTAATTTATGCGGAATTTCGGAACTGACCTTCGGCTGCACGAGTTATGTAAAAAAATAACTGTTCAAAACACAATGTTTGCTTTTTTGTTATAAAGAAACCAATTTTTACACATTATTTTCATCTTTGATGTCATATTTTTTCACAGTGAATTTTTATTCATTAAAATCTGTTACAGCTGTCACAGGCAGGGAATCTAGTAGACTATTAAAGAACTTATTTAGCAGTGACCTATAATTTCTTCTGCTTCATATGCATATTAAACGAAACTCTTCAGCTTGATATCTCTTATATTCGTTTCACAAAAGTTTCTGTTTCTTTCTAAATGAATGTCACTGTTCATCTTACATGTAACTCTTGGTAGGGCCGAAGCAGATCAAGTGTTGACGTGGGGGGGGGGGTGTGTGCAAAATTTCACAAGGTCTCTGACTTTCCACGAAAGACCACCGAAGCAAAAGTCTATGTGACTATTTACTCAAAGTGGGCATACTAACCAATAAACACGCGCAAGAATAAAACGATGGTCTAATTTCTAGTAACAAGTGACTGTACATTTGTGTTTGTTTTGTTTTTTTATTTGTTGGGGTTTCTTAGTGGAGAGGCGGACCCCCGTAACCCCGCTACCTATCCGGCACTGCTGGGCACATTACTGTGTCAAAATTATGTGTAGTTTTATTCAGGACTCTAACTTGTACTGATCATCTATAATCAAGATATTAAACAGTTAGTTTTAGTTTTTGTACACTGTTAAAAAAGAGTATATTTTAAGATATTAAGACTAGATTGCGTAGAATCTATAAATAGTTGTTGAGGCGTTTACGAACATTAATAATAATATTAATAATAAGACATGTTTACTAGTTTGGGGTTATTTCCCATTGGAGGGTTTATGTCAGGTGGGTTCTTAAAAGAATTAAGCTACTTCCATTGGATGATTAGGTCACATGAAGAAATATTTGAAAATATTAGATTGAGTATTAAGATCTCTCACGTGGAGTATATTGCTACATATAGTCATAATATACTCTTGAATGTGTATATTAGGACAAAAACTGAGCAATCAGATTCATTGCTTTTTTTTAATTCATTCCTATTTCGGATTCTTTTTTCTTATGTTGAAATCAGTCTCCAGACGTGTTTAATATTGTGTGTTTAGATAATTTGAGTAGAAAATAGTTGTGGGATTAATGTTAATTATGGAAAAGAACTCTGGATAATGCCATTGTGATACATGCATTCGAGGATGTGAAAATCATTTGGAACATTCAATGCATTTTGACCTGAATAGAACTTGTAAGGATTATTTTAGATTCCTCTTCCATTTTCATTGTGCAACTTTGATAGTTAACTTATTTGTTAAGGTTTACAAAACTTTATGGTTTTTCTTCTTTCTGTTACTTAGTATATGATCATAGATTCGTACCAGAAATTGGAGTCTCGTCTGGGATAAGAATTTCAGACACATTTCAGAAAAATTCAACTTGATTTTGAAACTTTAAATATTTTTTTCTTCCTGGAAATTACTTTGTCCCTTGTCGTTTGATTTTATATAATGAACCAATTTCATCTAAGGTGGATAGTTTTGTGTCCAGTCAGACCCAGGATAGGTTGGAATATTGAAGGAAAGCCGAGTTACTGAAACTTGCCAACTACCAAATTCTTAAATAAAATCGTCCTTGTTAAGACAGTAAAATACAATATTTTGATCAATAATTTGGTGGAAAAGGACATTGTTATGCAAGTGCCTTGGGGTTAACTAGTAAGTTTCTATCTAGCTCTGAAATGAAATTAAATGCCCAGGCGGAAATAGAATTAAGAACACTTCAGCTTCATAAAGAAGAAAAAATAAATGGAAATGAAAATGGAAACGCAGAAAAAAGAGAGGGCGACAAATTCAAAAAGAAGAAAGAAATTCCAACGCAAATTCAGAAGAATAAAGAGAAAGTCGAATTAAAATGGAAGAAAGGGAAAGGGACGAGGGGCAAACGCAAATGCAAATTGAAAAAGAAGAAAAAGGAAGAGAAAGAAAAATTTACATTAAGAAGGAAGAAAGAAAAAGGGAAGAGCGACAAAATTAAAATGCAGATGCAACTGCAAATGCAAAAAGAAGGAGAGATGGAAAATGAAATTGAAAATGCAAAAAGACGAGATGGAAATGCAATTAACATTAAAATAATTAGAACTGACAAGCAAAAATGATTCCCTCACGAAAGTTCATGTTTTGACCACATAATATTAGATTAGTACCCCCATTTAAAGAAAAAGATGTAGATCAATATTTTCACACTTTGGATTTTGAAAACATACAGGAGAATTTATAAAGGCCAATATAACAGTGGAGTTTGTTATTACATAGGCTACTTATTGGCAAAGCTTATACTTCACTGTCAGTAGAAGCACGTGCTGATAACGACTTAGTCAAGTAATGTATCTTGAAGGGTTATGAGCTGGTACCTGATGCATGTCGACATAAGTTGAATTACAAAAAAGAAAAAAACCAAACCCATGTCAAGTTTGCTAGGGAAAAAGAACAACTATTTGACATGTGGTGTGCATCTAAAAAAGATTAATAAAGATTATGACAAACTTAAACAACGAATATTAGTCGATGAGTTTAATAAGTCCGTCCACAGTGACGCCAATATTTACTTTGATCAACACGATATATACACTTCGGAGAACGCTACTCGTACAGCTGACGACTATGTCTTGAGTCATAAAGTTGCATTTGTCAATACGTTTTCTTCTCAGCAGGTTCTCAGTAATAAACCGATTCAGTCTCTTAATAGTACTTATAAATTTCAATCTAGCACAACTTATAAGAAAAAAGCATATGATAAAGCTGATCGGAAATCCGCGTCTCTTCCTACGGGCATTAATTGCATGACAATAGGGCACGTTTTTCCTAATTGCTTTAAGTTACAAATAATAAGCAACATAATAAGGACAGAGCTGTGCCAAATGCTCTTGTTTCTCAGATTTCAAGGTCATAGTCATTTATTGGAAACAATGCATTTGTTGGCTAAACCCCATTCGTACTTTGTTAAGGAGTATTATGAACCACTCATGTCAAAAGGTTGTATATCAAGGAACACGGGAGCTTCTCAGTCTTCTATTATCAGGTGATTTGCTTTGTCTGAGAATTCTTATTCTACTAAAAGTGTTCTTGTTCAGGGAGAAGAGTGCGGCTTTATTTAGATTCAACTCCATAACGTTAAGTTAACATCAGACTTAGTTTCGGAACCAGTGACGATTGGTGATGTGATTTCTTTGCCCATTGAGTGTGTTCCCTTAGTGCTAGGCAATGACGTAACTGGAGATAAGGTTGTGGTTAATCCACTTGTAACTGACAAGCCTTGTATGGATCAGAAAGTTTATCCTCTTGCAAATGAAACCCCTGATTTATACCCTTCTTGTGCAGTTACTAGATCTTTGTCAAAAAGAGCTCTTAAGAATGATCAGGAAATTATTCCTTTGGCTGACACATTGATTAGCCAAGATTTTAATTAGGTGGCCTTTGCTCCAAGTATTGATCAGTCAAAAAGTATTGATCACAGTGATCCTATTTTACCACTCATTCTCTCATTTCTAATAAACGTGACAAACGAAAATCACTTGTCATCGAACAGGAACAAGATCCTGAAATATTCTGTTTGTTTTAGAGGGCTATTAGCAAAACAAAGCAGTAAAGGTACCAACTTGCTATTTTGTGAAAACCTAATGAGAAAATGGAGACCACCTGAAATACTCACTGGCGACGAGTGTTCACTGAGCTATCAAATTATTGTTCCTGAATCGTATAGACAAAAATGGTTGATTGCGCAGGCTCCTTCTCTAAGACCAGGTCAGGAAACCAATACTTGTTGACCATAATGTGTGCGTCCACAACATTTCCAAAGGCAATTCCTTTACGAAATATTAAGACTAAAACGATAGTAAAAGCCCTGATAAATCTTTTGTACCTTTTGGCCTTCCCAAATCGGTCCAGTCTGATCAAAGTTCTAACTTCATGCCAGGGATCTTCCAGCAAAAGTCGGTTAAAGGCCGCACACAACTACCGTATTACAGCCACCTCTCCTAAACAGCCGAACGTTTCAAATTCCACAGTCCTAGCTAAAGAATGTTTGCACAGTATATATTGTTCGTGTTTCTTTCTTATTATACCTTGTTCTAATAGTCTTGAAGTTTTGTTTTATCTGCGAATAATACAATTTGTCTTATAATTTTACATTGGAATATTTTCGTGCTTTCAGTATTGGTACTGATTACAATGAATTGTGTACATTGAAGAGACGTTTGTAAAGATTTCATACGCGCGGTAACTTTAAGGAAGCACAAAAGCTGACAGGTGGCGCTGAATCAAATGCAAATGTCCATGTTACAGTTGTAGAGCTGCTTGTCCCGATTTCTGGGTTCGTGTTTTCTGTTGTTTGTTTTGGGGGAGTTTTTCGAGGTCGCAGACCCATGTATGTTGCACAATTGGATACAGTTGGTCACTCGACTGATATCAAGTTTTCCAAAGACTGATGTTTGAGTTATTAAGATTTTCCTATATCGAAGTACTGAGACCATTGAAAACACGATTATTATATCTGTACAGATGAACTGAAAAATGTTCCTTCTTCTCTTTTGCTAATAATATCTCATTATTCACCCTATACAATACAATGGGCGCAGAGGAATGGAAAACGATTCAAATATATTATATATGTACTCGCTGATAAGTCTATTCCAACCACAACATAGATCCTGATCTGCTATATCATAATGCGCCTGCAGATCAGGGTCTATGTTGTTTCTTCTACTGATTAATTCAAAGAAACTGTACATACCCAAATCTTCCGGCGCTTTATGCGCCGGCAGATCTGGGTCTGTGCCGTTTGCAGTTGGGCTCGTATAAACGAGTATAGTATGGTATGCAATTGTATTAAAAGAAAATATGTTCTTTTGTGTGTATTCTTATGACCTACCTGAGGAGAATGAATGTTAGGCAGGCAAGTGTTGTAGTCAGTCGAACAATCGGATCGCAAGTGTACAGTTTTCTCAGTGATTACTGCCTGTGTTTCTTTCCTTGGTCTGAATTCCTTGCCGCCTCTATTCAAGAACTGCGGATTTTACGTAGTGGTGCTGTTTACATTTAAAAAACAAAACAAATTCAACTTGTGAGTTATAATTATTTTTGACATTTGCCTTTACAAATGTTTGCATCGGTAATTATACGTCTCAAATAACACATACTGTATTTAACTCGACCTTTCCGAAGGTCTTTTTCAGGTCGAAATATATTCAGCTTTTGTGTAACAATTACAGCAACAATACTCAAAACATTATGCAAACCTGCTTCGATTTTCATTGCCCTGAAGATAAGCATAGACACGTAGCTGTGACCTAATTATGGAATATCATTCTCTTCAATGGTCCATCACTGTAATCCAAGACGGGTCCAGAAATATCGTTGCGGGTGGGGTGGGGGTGGAAAGACAATACCAGTAGGCGATGGGTCTGTGTTGTCCAGTAGAGAAAGTTGGACGTAGAGGTGGGCAAAGTTGGACGTAGAGGTGGGCAGGGTAACCACCACTCACTCCCTTCATCCTCTTCATCTCCTTTCTTTGCCTTACCATCCACTACCCACCGCCGATTTGTGGTTCACATGTAGTTGTACTTGACGAAAAAGACTATAGATGTTATGAAAAACAAAAAGCAACTGACTGATAATCCAATCTCAGTTGTCTGATGCACATTATGTCTTTCAGTTCTGAACCATCACACGCCTCTTCGTGTTGTTTTTGAATGTTGCTCTTTTTGGGGGTGGGGGTGGGGGTGGGTTATAGACTTGGCATTGGTAAAATATTAGTGAAATAGACCAGAAACCAACGATAAGAGGGAAAAAGGATGAATTGTTCCCATTTGAATAATATATATTAAACTTATCCGTGCTGAAAGAAAATGAACGTCAGAAAAATAAACCATTGGTGTTTGTGAAATCATATTGAGATAAATTGCAATATCCCCTCACTGACTTCCAAAAATGTACTAGCAGAAGAAATGGTATGTAAAAAGCTCATGTAAAATTATCCTGGCCTCTCCCAACTCTAACTATTATACAAAATAAAGAAACAGAGTCAATCGGACTGTCTCCGTCAAACACGGTTAGACTGGTTGTCTTTAGATGCAAGGTAAATAAGAAAGTAACTTCTACAAAATCACAGCAGGATGGGATTCGGTCAATACCCACATTTCGTCATGACGACCACATCATGTACCAAGTATTACAAAAGTCCTTGACTCACTGGAAGACGAGTTCCGTTTGCAGAACTGTCTCGTATATAGCAGCGACCATGTGTGAATTTCTGGAAAACAACTATTAAGCATAACGGGAATGTTCGGATGATGACTATGATTATACACCAAATTCATAGAAATCCATTAAAGTTGTGGGACTAGATGCGGTCACACAATTCTGTGAAGAACGGACGCACATACAAACTGACGGACATGAAAACTATACAAACTCCACATCATAGACGCAGGGGTGCCAAAACAATCAACAGATGAAGATAGCGAACAAGTAGTGATTCAGTGCGTCTGTGTCGTAATGAATTGAAGTGATGGAGCGATGACACAGGAACGCGATCAAACAATGATGGTGTGATGTTATGAAACAATGGGAGAGAGGAAGAAACACGATGATTTTCAAGGTGAACAAATTTAAACTAGACTTTTAAAATATACTCTGAATCTACCTCCCGTTTGTTTGTAACCCCTACCGATTTAAAAACCGAAAATCACAAATGAGATAAAAGATGCACAGAACTTAGTTCCTTTATTAATTTATAATTTAAAAACTGATTATGCCCGGGGGGGGCGGGGCGAACACTGTTATCGTCTGCGCGTTTCACTCCAAACGAAAGTTTTCAGTGTAAAAGACGACCATGCTCGCCGATCATTTCCAGTTCCTGGACAAGTTCATGCCCAGCAAAGGGATGTATGCAAGACTACACATGTACACATAGAAGGAAAATAATATGTCGTCTTTTTACAACGCCGAATCACGCAAAAGAAATAATGACACCAACAAATTTGCCTTTCACGTGAATTTAACAAGCCAGGTAATTATATGTTCATGTGTCCATATAACTTGAAACATTATGGTAATTTACGGACTTATCTGGCAGTTCCCGAATAGGATGAACTATGTCACACGGTTGTCTGAGTAAAACAGACTCGCCCATAGTGTACGCAATTTGGCCCCTTGTTACTATGGAAAGTCCGTTAGCCTGAAAGGCGCAGAGGATGTCAGTATTAGGGCCACTCTGGTCATAGTCAGGATAGAAATTATAAATAGATGAATGAATTGTCTAATTATATGCACTTTTTATCACAATACTGATTTCCGTAATTGAAATCGGTAAAGGGGTACAAACAAACGGGGAGGTATATTCAGACTATAGCAATACTGTAGACAGTACGTAAAACGCAATTAAAAGATAATGTGCACAATTGTTACACAAATGGCACGACTAAGTGCCCAAATTATTGTTTTTTCTGTTTCTGCGAACTAATTGTCCATGTCAGTCGATTATAGATACTACATTGATTTAGTGTGTATACTCGCTTAAAAGTCACGCTGCAAAATGCAGAGACCCATATTTAACGTTGCATAATACGCCAGCAGGTTAGGGTATGTGCAGTTTGTTAAATGAAAATTGCAGAATAAACAACATAGACCCTGATCTGCGGGCGACTTAAGTGACATGTAGCCGGTTTCAATACTTGCCACGAAAGAGCATGATTCAACATAATTGTGATAGTTTTCGAAAATAGAGACCGTGTATTTGTTGCGGTATGGCAGTGATTTTATCCCAACTCCTTGTACACAATGATTTATTTACAACACAAATAAAGTACTTCATATTTTGAAGTAAAGCTGTCCCACAATGAGTTATAATGTCGTGTTTTCTGTGTAGTTTTAGTCACTCAGGAGGTGTCATGTGTCTTTAACTATGTCCAAGATGGGATGTTTATTGTATCTTCAAAAGTGCATTGTTACGACTCTATGGTCTTAAAACAAGTAGCAAGAAAGAGCATGACCAGCAAGTTTTGTCTAACTGAAAATATAATTTATTTTCCTAAAATACAAAGTGAAAGAATTAAAAATAACTTACTGTATGTTGAATGAATCCTAAGGTTCTACATGTTCTACTAATTCCAAATATTTCGAATAATCTGAATAAGTTCCAAAGGTATTCCAAATGATAGTCAGTAACGTACTGATGTGTCAACAATACAGAAGAACCACTATGTTATAATCCATCCCAAAATGTCTTTTAAGAATTTCACAGTAATCCAGTGACAGCTCTAAATTCGAATTGTCTATATGTGATTTACAACTGTTATAGCCATATAGTCTTTAAATGAATGTTATAGTACTGTAATTACAACGAATGATTAAATTAAATAAATGAATCAGTCCGCTCAGTATAACTCTCAAGACTGATAGTACTACTAAAAAGGCCCAATTCTATGAAATAATTCTATTGTATACAATTCCAATAAGCATTAGAGAGACTGCAATACTGGGCTTCAATGAACAATGAATCATGTTAGTATTTCGAAATCACTGCATCAGTAAACAGAAGATCTGTTCTAACACCGACTAATCAAAATTAGGTCAACTTGGTCTTTCACTAGAACTCGTGTCATTGTCGGATCAAGTGATTTATACTTGTACTTATAGTACGACTCAATCTTAGAGCTTTATGAATGAATCTATGCATTTTAATACATGACTCATCTTGAAAGTGCAAACTATGATGATAGGAAATTGGTTTTAAATATGCATTAACTAAATGACCCTTCCAAAAACAATTATTATTGTGAAAATAGTACATATAATATAGATATACATAACAGTATATGAGATGGGATGCTTAATGTATCTGTAAAAGTGTATCTGATATGAAACGTTTAATGTCTCTTTAAAAATATATTAGAGCTGGGATGTTTAATGCATCTTCTAAAGTGTATCCAAGATGAAAAGTTTATGTATCTTTAAAAGTGTATTATAGCTGGGATGTTTAATGCATCTTCTAAAGTGCATCCGAGATGAAAAGTTTAATGTATCTTTAAAAGTGTATCCGAGATGGAAAGTTAATTGGATCTTTAAAAGTGTATTAGAGCTACGATGTTTAATGCATCTTCTAAAGTGTATCCGAGATGAAAAGTTTAACGTATCTTAAAAATTGTAATAGAGATGGGATGTTTAATGCATCTTCAAAAATGTATCCGAGATGAGCTGTCTAATGTATCTTTCAAAGTGTATCAGAGATGAGATGTTTAATGTAAATTTAAAAGTGTACATGAGATGAGTTTGTCCGAGATGTCTAATGTATATTTCAAAGTGTATCAGAGATGAGATGTCTAATATATATATTCAAGGTGTAACAGAGAAGGGATGTTAATATAAGTTTAAAAGTGTATCCGAGATGAAGTGTCTAATGCATCTTTAAAAACATATCTGAGATGAGATATTTTTGCAAATTTATTTAAAACATGCATTGCTCCATCTTATGTCATCTGTTTCTATGCTTTTGGCTTGCTTTTCGCATTCTTCTTTGGATGGAGTATGAGAAATCATTTCACAAAAGTCCTAAAGATTTTCTTTACGGGGTGAACGCAGTAGAACAAAATAAATGGCCTAAAGATACGAAAATATTATTAAATACTGGTTTCAGATTTTGAATTCCAATTATACGATGTATATTCAAATCATTTTGCAACGAAACAAAATGAGATATATTTATCATCGGGTGGTGGTGGTGGTGGTTTTATCTTTTATTTTATTGACTTAAAAAAATATTATCCTTGGTTAAATCAAAGGTGTAGAAGAAGAGTGTACTTTTCCTTTGAAACATCGACTCCCCGATAATTTTGTTTAGAGCTGGAATTCTCAATATTTATGTATTCACGTACGTCTTGTATTATACAATGTGCAGTCTTCTGTTTTCAACCCTACCTAGATATGTTTGCTGTTTCGAAATTTAAAGTTGAACTTACAAAATGGAGAGGATCATGGCATAGGCTTAAAGCAGAACCCGAAGGATTTGCAAACAAAACAAACATGAGCATAGAAAATGTAAGATTTTTTAATATTTTGGATAATTAATTTCATTTTATGTTTGTCAAACATAACCACTGTATATTCTTTTGCGGAGAAAATACTTACCCAGCAAATTCTGTATACTCTAGTGTTTGTTTAAATGTATAGTACCTTTGACATTTTCGAATGCAGAAGTTATACAGTGAGCTACAGTAATGTTTACAAAGCAGTCATACCTATAAAATATATTAGTGTATGTCAATCGACATAAGCATTCTCCCTTTTTTTAACATTAATCTTCTCCCCTTTGTGTGTGTGTGTGTGTGTGTGTGTGCGTGTGTGTGTTGGATTATTAATGTAGCTTTAACAATTTTCCAGTCATATCGCTACGATGTTTGCAGTGTGGCTGTTTATAGTTATGTCTAACACTGGGGCATCATACCGCAGACATGTTGCATCATGTACCACCCAGTCACATTATCCTGGGACCAGGCCGACCAGTGCCAACACTAACCTCTTACTGACTTAATGCCGAGCGCCAAGCGATGCAACTGCTTCTCTCCTTTTGCTACATCCCGTCAGAGAGTCCTTGACATATGTGCTTTATTTATATACTTTATTCTATATTTAAGCCAATACTAATGCCGTATATACTCATATCAATCCGGTTCAACTGCAAACAGCATGGACCCTTGTCAGCCACAGCATAATGCACAGGCAGATCAAGGTCTATATCGTGTGTTCTACTGCATAGACCAAGACTTTTGTGACGGCAGATTTGGATCTGTGCAGTTAGCAGATGGATTCGACTTATAAGCGAGTATATCTGATAACGATCATAAAACTTTAGGATTTAGTTTGGTTTTGTGGGGTTTTACGCCGTTTTTCAGCACATGGTAGGCTATACCTGGTCAACACTATATTTGGCACAAGAACAACCCAGAAAAAAACCAACGACCCATGCGAAGTTATTGCCAAGCTTTCTCGTATGACAAGCCTGGTCGATCCAAGAAAAGACTGAATATAAATATTTACATTAAATTTCAGTTATATCATAAGTGTAAACTATCGTATATACGCACCTTTAAGTAGAATCAATTGCAAACCGCGCGGACTCTTATCTGCTGTCGCATCCAGCGCCCACATATCTGGATCTATGCAGTTTGCAAGAAGCATTCAGTAGAACAACGACGGCAGACCAGGGCCTCTGTTGTTTGCAATTGGACGTGACTTAACAAGCTAGTTTGTGTTATCTGTGGTTTGAGATATAGTTTGGGACGTGCAATAAAATGTATACGGAGGCAGATGTGGTTCAGCTAATATACAGACTGACATTTCGTAAAGGTCAATATAAACAAGTGTTCCATCAAATACAAAAATTAACACAACAAATTCTTGATTTTCCTCTAAAATTCGTGGATTATGTGACCCAATTCTTAACTTTATTGCACACCTTATTTTGTGCAAAGCCTAAAAGGACATCTTTTCTAACTTTTGGAATTATTAGTATTATGATGCAAGAAAAAAAAGAAAATCGATGTTTTATTAAACTTTTTCTCAAGAATGTCTGGATCCTTAAAATAGCGGTCAATGAATCGTTGGCCACTTTATTGGATTATTGGACAAGAACTTAAGAATGACAAGTAAACAGCGAAGTAACGAATTATATTTCATCTATGGTGGCAGCATAATTAGATTTTTTTGGACAATTTCTTTTTTTTTTTTTGCTATATGCTTTGTAATGAAGCACCATCCATGGTTATCTGGAGCACTTTGGGGTCATTATGCAAGTCTAATATTACGCTGTATCTTTAAAATGTGCAGAACACTTTAAGGCATAATGGGAATTGAACATAGGAAGGGCAAATATGGGGTCATAACGGGGATTTAAGACAGAAATGGCAGTAAGGGCCCATAACGGATCATAACAGGAATTTAATATGTGTGTGGGGGGGTTGGGGGAGGTACTCTAGGTCTCCAGTGACGAATATCACATATATAACATCCAGCACGCCGCGAGTAACGACCAACATCTAGTTCTCTACTATCCAACATTCCACATTATGCCATAAACAAGCAGTGTACTGTGAGCGGTATCAAACGTAGACTATCCCGATTATATTGACAATTAGCTCATATATATTATCGAACATGTCGTATGTTGTGACCAATATCCAGTCATTTACTGTCCAAAACCCTACATTTCGCCATCAACACGCCTTGACCAATACTTAGTCATATGCTATCCAACAGTGTGCACTATACCAACCAATTCCCAATGTACACAATACATCACTTCGTGTGTAGTGACTAACAAACATGCGTGTATAGCGACAAAGACCCCACATATACTATGCAAAACTCCGAATGTTATCTATTATCCAACATCCTACATTATACGGCCAACACGCCATTTTTAGTGACCAATACCCACGTATATTGTCCAATACGCCGTAGTGACCAATACCAACATATACCACCCAATAAGTCGTCTATAGTGACCAATACCTTACGCATAATATCATACACGTAGTTTGGTGGTGTTGGTCATTCTAAACACCATCATATATTTAATTTTATAGATATCTTTCACAATATGTAAAAAAAGTATTAAATGTTTTACTTTTTTTTCACAATTGATGGACTATCTTTGTTGCAATGACGGGGTTGTCTAACGGTGATCAGTTATTCCGGCACGTCTTCAGGAACTCCTTATTATGGAACGTAAGGGTGATATGTTGAATCAATTAGATTTTATGTGCAATTATTAACAGCAGCATCAACAGTATGATTGTCTTTATATGAATGAAATAGATCAATCACAAGCCCTTTCTGTAGATCCTGCTTCCGCTTGTTGTTTTAACCTTGCCAGTACGTACAAATAGCATTGCAAGTGCATTGTTATTGATCAGTGTGTTATAGGAAAGGCTTTTGTCAACTCATATGAATAAAGTTGAAAATACACGAATTCATTGCATTTAATTTTTTAAAACAAAGACGCGTCCTTGATATGTATTCTAAAAAACAAAAGTTCGCTCACCTTCCGCATATATCAGTGACTGAAGCTCGTTCGCTCTTTCCACCACCTTTGTCAGGTCTGATATTCCTTGAGTTTGAAAAAGTGGTATCTAATATTATTAAATACAGTTTAGTCCATATCAGCATACCATACTGATGTATTTGAATGCCCAGCACTTATGGCAAATGAAGTGATTGTATATTTTAGCTGAGATCTACTGTTCATTAATTCACCAGTAAAACAATGTTTACTCTCTTTCCAAGACACAGGTAGAACATACACTGTTGTTAAATCTCGCAATGCACCCCAGAGATTTCTGGGATTTATGGGTTCAACTTAAGACGCTTCAATGAAACGAGTTACCGATCGCGTAAACTACATATCCATGCGGCTTCAGTTCCATAAAAAAAAAATTCATCGTACTGTCAAGTACAAGAATTGTACGTCTCATATATCTTATATAAGACCGATAAATTGTGTGTGTGTGTATATATATATATATATATATATATATATATATATATATATATATATATATATATATATATATATATATATATATATATATATATATATATATATATATATATATATATTTTTTTTTTTCTATCCCATACGACCCCCACTTCCAGAAATAATTTCTTTACAAATCAAGATTTGCTTACAAAAGTCCCCATCAAACGTTTTCAGAACATGTTACGCAATCGGATAAACCAAATAAATTTACTTTGGGATAGAGAGGTTCAAATCCTAAAATAACGGCTACACAATTTCCGATCTTGTTCCGCGCCGCTATGGGACCGGCCTTTTTCAAAGTTAATAACGGTATGTGGGCTCCTGTACAGTAATCAGTTAATCAGTTAAATTCTAACCTAAACAAGACCCGCATTCTAAAATATAAAAGAACTAAACTGATAAGATACGTAACAATCTCTTAATACCTCTCTGTAAGTAGAGTGTATTGACTGTCAAACTGTCAAACGCATTCCATGGCTACGATACAATAAAACAAATTGGATCGGTTGTTAAATTAAATGTGGAGTTGTTGATATCTGGTATTATGTCCCCCTGACAGATGATTTTGTGCTGTTTCTTTATCTCAAACTCTGTTTAAATTTCATTACGTTTTTACACGACGTAGACAACTAATATTGGCAGTTAATTTTGTATGATAACGTAGTCCTGGGGGTATGATGGGGTGGGGTGGGTATGTGGGTATGATGGCGTAGGGTGGGTATGTGGGCATAATGGGGTGGGGTGGAGTGGGTATGTTCTGTATATGACAAATATTTTGCATTTAAATAAAGGCCTTTTTTCAATCATTGTACATCAGCTGAACTCGTAATCAGCGTTTGCTCCATCAAATAAATCCCTAATAGTCCTTAAAGTTGTAGCACAAGTCCAAATGTAAGAAATTCCAATTGAATTTCATCGGTATTGCAAATAAATTCAGATATTGAGTGTGTTGACGTGCCTGTAGCCTCGACTGTGTTAATATGCAAGTGGCCTGGATTGTGACGATATGCTACTAGTCTTTTGATGTATAACAATAACATAATCCAAAAATGTCCTTGTCTGAATTCACTATGATTCAAAATTAATGTTTCTGTCCAAAAACATTACTGAGCACTTTGTAATTCCATTGAATATAATTTTGAATCAATAAGTCTATCCAAATGGGGAAACTGAAAACACAAATAACACTGATTCTGCTTCAAATTGATAAGGCAAGAATTAGTCATTTTTAGGTAAACAGGATTATACACCCCTCTACTTGACCTAGGTCGCAATTACCATTTTCTGAAAATACTGTCAATTAAAGGAGCTAACTTCCATTCTGGAATTTTCTAGGATCAGAATCAAGACTATAAAGATGTTTGCCATTAAAAATGATCTGAATCTTTAATCCACGATCATAGATAAATCTCTAGTTATATATTCTGTTGTTTACAAATTAAATGTCATTTGTCAGGAACACAAAGAACTTGACTTTGAACGAGGTCAAGTACAAAGTAAAAGTAGCATATAAAGAAAAACCGACCAGTAATACAAATTAAATATATGTAACAATACTAAATCCAGAAAATATGGAATATTTATATAAACTATGTACAAAGGACTTCGTAGATTTCTTTGAACTATCAAAAGTGATGCATCAGCATTATACTTAACAGAAACAAAATTATATCACGTATGTGTATTCCCTA
This sequence comes from Sinohyriopsis cumingii, assembly GCA_028554795.2. Classification (NCBI taxonomy): domain Eukaryota; kingdom Metazoa; phylum Mollusca; class Bivalvia; order Unionida; family Unionidae; genus Sinohyriopsis; species Sinohyriopsis cumingii. Next base: position 80,143,698 of record CM068827.1, read on the forward strand.
AATAGTTTTAATTAGTGTAATATGTTGTCTCCATTGGTGAGGTCAATGCTACGTTTGTTACACGAATAACCATTCATTATTACATGTAAGGTAAACTGGAGATTAATACTTAATACCTTTTCAATGAAGCGCGAATCTTCAAAAAGTATATTTAATATTTGTATTCTTAATAAAATTTAATAAATTTCTTCTTTTCTTGAGACAACTCCGTCCCTGAAAATTCAATTTAGCAAGATTTTTTTTATTATCTCAGGCATAATCTCTTAATGTATGTATGTATGTATGTATGTATGTATGTATGTATGTATGTATGACCATATTTACAAATATTAATCTATATTGATGTACAGCACAAAGCGAACTTCCTTGACATGTTGTTGACCAAAGATATACAAAGTGAGACTCTTTTAAGGTAAACTCACACAAAATATACGATTTACAGAGTGAGATTAAGAGAATCTATGTTAGGGTTTGCACCGAGACAAGGAAATTGCAGTAAATGGATTACATTGTTTGTCTCCCTGTTTCCTTGTCTTGGTACAAACACCGGCATAGATTATTTGTCTCACCCAATTTTTCCCCCATTTAAATTAAAATAACCATGCATTTTGTCACTATAGTTAGCTGATTCAAAATACAGTATTCATCAGGTACTATTCTTGCTTCTCACTCTATATGAAGATCAACAGGTTTTGCACTTTTTAACGAAAATCTAGACAGTATGTGTTGAGAGAGTTTGTAGGTATGTAGCCAGTGATGTGTATTGCCTGTGTTTGGTGTTTTCTGTTATAGTTCATTTTGCACAATTAAATCTAGCTATTAGCACCTAATTCGTTTCACACGAATTTAAAAAAAAAAAACAACTAATGACGCTGACCTAAAGATTTATATAGTTTCTAGCATTATACCAAATGGCGCAAGATCGTTTGCGTGTGTATGTCTCTCTCACAATGTTTTGTAAGGTGTGTTATTCAATGTTCGAGAGACCTTAAAATGCTTTGAGTTAATTTCATTTTGTTGTATATCTGGTGTTGTTATTCTTGATTGTCCGCCAGGCACAGCAGAAGACAACAAGGATGTCTTTTTAAAAGTAATCTCAAGTGCGTGGACACTTTGTCTCAGAATACCGGACTGAGACAACCAGACTGAGATAAGAAAGATAAGTAAGGGCATTAAAACAGCTATATTTCTCTGTCGAATGGACGAGAATGCCTTATCAACTCATCCCGGTGTTGCACCTGTAGCAATATTTGCTTGAAAATGCACAGTGCAGTATATGAACAATGAAGAAGAAAACGACAACGAAACAAAAGACATGGAGGAGGAAGGTGAGAGAAAAAAGGAAAGACAAAAGGGCAAGGAGGAGGAGTTTTTCCCTGACACATTGTCAGTCATTTTGCAAAATTTGTCCTAAAAGGCACAATCGTTACGCGGTGTTATTGGTAGTGATATAACCTTAGTGTTCCTTTCCTAGTTCATCATGATTGATTATTTATTCTGACATTAGCGAACTTGTTATTTGCACTTTTTAATTAAAGCTGTAAGCGCAACAACTAACACGGTAAGAAAGTCCTAATTTCAAAACGAACTTCTGTACTCATGAAACCATAAATGTCAGTCTATTGATTTTATAGGCAATATAACTTTTTAACACTTCTAAATCGGACCTTGTCTGCACCTTTTGATTGACATGTGCCATTTGAATGACAAAGTATCAGCAGATCTGACGTTAGGAATAGACTTCGTGATATTCTCTTTTATACTTTGTCAGCATTTTTACTCCATTAAAATATCAGATTGTCACATATTATTTATCAGCCTTTGACGTAATGATCTTCACGCCATGCTTATTTATTGACTGCAAGTTTTAATCCAAGCCAAGGATTACATTGAGAGGCGTGGATGTGTCCACGAGAAAGGCACTTAGTTACGATTCTCTCGGCATAGTGTAGCCGATGTCGTGTTAAATGTGCCGATAAAAGCAACAGAATGAAAAGGAAGTCTTTGAATTATCGTCTTCGCTAAAGATACTACCTGATTTCATGGATATATTACTCGGAGGCAGGAAACTAATTTCGTTGTTGAATCTGTCATGTATTGCTTTAAATAATTGTTTCTTCGGAATCATCCTGACATTAATAACTCCATACATTTTAGCTATATTTTATACTGTCGAAATAGACCCTTTACATGTAACCCCAAAATAAATATTACATATGACCTTATATGCTGGTTTAATCTTTCTATTCTACCGCTACTAACTGGTAAAAAGAAGTATGTCTAACTTGTTTCTTCGCCTTCGTAAGCGGCCCTCTCTAGTTGGCATATGGACATAGAACACAATTTATTTTATTATATGTTCTCTACATTTGTTTCTCAGTATTGACCTTTCCACTGTGTGACAATCAATGCAAGTCTAAAATACCTTCAAAGATGACTTCACGGTGAAGTTCTCGTCAAAGGTTGACCTGCTCTTTTTTGAGATGCTGGACTGTCAACATAGCAGCATGTAAACAGAACACAGATTTCACTTCCGGATCATCACCAAGGCCTTACTACTCACTATGCACTGTCGCCGAAATACACACAGACAATAACATCCTGAGCTCATATTATCAAGAATAAACAGTTACCTTTAAATCCCTACCAAAAATGCATAAATAAAACTCTTCTATCACCATCAAAACGAGAGAGGAAAAAATAGACTAGAACTACATTCGTGGGTACTGAACAGGAAGTATTAATTGTGACCCGATTCCTGACAGGGTTAGACAATTTCACCTCCATGGACAAAACTTCCATCCATGATCAAATCAATGTCTCTTAAATACTGCTGCAAAGTTTTAAGGAATTTCATCTATGAATAGGACAGTTATAGGCTTTTAGCTGACACCACTGTAACACAAGCACAAGCCAATTCCAAATGGCCGAATTTCAAAAATGCACAAAACTTAAAGTTCAATTGTGATATTGCTAATCAAGATAAACACTCCAAATAAACTGTAATTAGTTTTTAGTTCTAACACCAAACTGGAAATTACTAGAAATTTAACTTTACTGTTTAACTTTCTTAGAAAATTAAATTTTAAAAAATGATACATATTTTGATATGAAAATTTAAATTTAACTTAAATTTTAATGAAAATTTAAAACCTGAAGTTGACAAATTTTGTTCTGTGGCAAAGTCTCTCCATTCCTTTGTCATAAACATCAATGGTTTTCCTTATCAGGTGTGAAGCAATTAAACCAGGGCTTGTCAATGAAAGGTAACACCTGAAATCTGGTAGCATCTAAATACGCAAGCTAGGTCTAACCAAGTACATGACATCATTTCCACCCATGGAGGGGAGGAGTCTTCAGATGTTAGGCTTCCAGTAGTATTGAAGAGTTGGTGAAGTTCTCTGAAACCTAGCTAGCATGCCTTCTCCTAGTTATATAAGTGTGAGAGAGAGATTATAATTCTTGTATTTTACATGCAGTTATTGTACCTGAAACCATGAAAGGGTACAAGAAGAGGAAGACAACTCTTTTTAAACCTGGATATATTCCACATAACAAAGGAGTCACATATCTGACTGATGATACTCTACCAAGTTCCAGTGCTGCATCTGTTCCAGTGACCAGAAGAATTGATGCAGACAAGTTCTCTCTCATAGCAGTGACAAAGCCGACAAATGGGGGTCTCAAATCAGTTCAGGCACCAGACTGTAATGGCACACCTGGGTCTGCAAAAATTCTACGACCATCATCCAAAGCAAAATTGGACCTGAAAGAGATAAATTTGAATGAGCACGATGGGACACGTATGATCTGTATGAAAAAAAAAAAAAGGTTGAAATGTGGAATGATTTCATTCATCGCCATGGTAATCAAGTCAACACATGTGGCAGACCAGAGTTCCAAATTGCTAATGAAATAAAATGGGGACTTGCTTGGAAGCATGCTATGATGTGTAAAACTGCAGCTTTAAGTCACCAGAGTATAAGTTGTATGATGAGATAAAAACAAATAACCCTGGGCCAAATCATGCTGCTGTAAATATGATGTTTCAAGCTGGACTACAAGATACACCAATGGGCAACACCAGGGCTAGATACTTACTTGCAGCCACTGACATTCCGCCACCTAGCAGAACATCTATGCAAAGGGCCTCGAACCTTGTAGGCAAAGCAACTGTGGAGATCAATGGAATGGACATGACAGACAAGCTGAAACTAGTCAGACAAGTTAATGTTATGCGTGGTGTTAAGCATCCTGAGCAAATAAATGTTGCTTTTGATGCAAGATACAATGCCATTAGCTTTGGACATGAAAAGAAACCTGGTAAAAGTTCATCACAAGCTGTTGGAATTGCCTGCGAAACTGTTACAGAGAAGCAGTACATTGTGGGGACTACAGTAGAAAACAAGCTGTGTTGGACTGGGGCATGGCTGAAGGGGAAAGGTTTTGATGTGTAATGTCCAGGAGGCCATGTTGACTCCACAGCAAATCTGTCACCAGTTGCACCACATTCAGAGTATGAAATGGCAAGAGAAACGAGTTTTTGCTGCAAGAGATTCTCATTAGACATGCAACAACAGATTGAGATGCACAGGCTGCTGCTGGCTTCCAAAATGCTTACACCATTCTGCATCCAATGTGGAAAATAGAAAGACTGTCGGATCCCATCCATTTGCGTCGTTTACAGTTCAAACGGTGTAATTCTGCAATATTTAGTGAAAACATGTTTCCAGGAATAAGAACAAGAGAAGGAAAAAGGCTCAAACAGAAAATTGTCAGCCAAGACATTAAAGCACGTTGCGGTTTAATCTTCAAGCAAATGATGGAGGACAATAGTGGTGATATTACAAAAATTAAATGTCAACTTCCCCAAGAAATGGATGCCACTCTGCTCTGTTATTCAGGGGACTGCTCCAAATGCCGGCATTATTCAAAGGTTTGTGGGGGAGGAAGTACTAACAGCTGGTGGATGCGATCAGCACACCTGGGCCCTCATCAAGTGACTCATCTCAACATGAGAGAAAATGATAAGAACATCCTGTTAGAAGTTCTGAAAATGAAACTCTCCTGTGATGTTGTAGAAAGACTGCGACTGAACACAAACACACAGAAATGTGAGGCGGTGAACAGATCAATCAGTGTTTCATTACCTAAAAATGTGAACTATTCCAGAAACTTTGAGGCAAGAGTGCATTCAACAATACACAGACTCAATAACAGCCTGGGATCATCACTGAAAATAAAAGTGACACTCTTGGGAGGTAAACTTTCAACAAGAACTCTGAAATCACTGGAGACAATGGATAAAGACTGCACTTACCATCAGTTGTATCAAAAGCATCCACAAACCAGGAAACGTATTCTAGCAAGACGAGGAAATATGATACAGGCCCATCTGAGGTACAGGACACAGCAAGACAATAGGAAGTCTGCCTACTGCAAAGGACTGCTAGACACCAAGGGCGATCACTCCTATGCAAAGGTTTAGCAGGTGCCAATTAACACTGCAGACAGAAAAAAGTTATCTTAATTCCATGTGCAAAATGAAAGTGCTCAAAGACACCATGAAGAACACATTGTACAGAAGGGAAAACTGTAGTGGGGAAATCCGTAAGTAACACAATGCATGTTATGTGCAGTTGTGTTACTTACTAACACCTGATGAGACCTATGGAGAGGTCGAAACAGTTTTCTCTAAATATGAATACAAATAAAGAAATTAAAAAGCAAAATAAATAAAGAAAAAAAAATCAAAATTAAAATAACATGACATGACAAGACATGACTTACTTGACTAGCTGAATGAATGAATGAATGAATGAATGAATGAATGAAATGAAGGAAGGGAGGAAGGGAGGGAGGAATGTATTTAAGAAAGCACTGTCATACCAGAATGTTCTACTAAAATAAAGACCACACTCTTTCCTTTCTCCTTGTTACTCAACACATCCATCCATCCATCCATCCATCTATCCATCCTTCCATGCCAGACATAAATTGATATGGATGTGGGTGGGTGTAAATGATATATCATGATAACTGAATTTATTCCATATTACAATTTCAACTTCATCATGCAGTCTGGATAGTCACCATGGCCAATGCAATGACCATAACCTTTGCAATACTGCCTATTATTGTCAATGGAATGACGCTCTAGAACCAGATGATCCACATTCACACACAAACTATTATGGCATAAATGGGATGCATCTAGCTCCTTTGGTATAGTCAGACTTCTCAACTTCAACATCAGTGCCAGTCTGTGAACATGTTTCTTCTTCCATGTGTTTGTCACGGGATCCTTATATGACAATAGGCCATATAATACATTGGCTGTTACATTTCCTGTCCATATTTTACAAACACTATTATGTGCTATTGCAGAATTTAATGAGATTTTTGCTGACAGGCTTTGAAATAAATCCTCCATTGCAACTTCTATATGGTGTAGGAATACATTGCTGCTAATAATAATGAGTGTCATCTCCAACAGATACCATTTCTGTGAATTTATAGGGAAAAATTTATTTTTAATTTTTTTTAATTTTTTTTAATTAATATTTAAAAATATTTAATAAATTTTTTAAAATTTTAATTATATTTTCTGATTGCTACAGTCAATATACACAGAGTGTGAAAATCTCATGTATCTATCATTAATAATAAATTTTTTATAGCAATTAAAGTTGAATCAGTGCTGCCCTGACAGGATTTAGAACACAATTAATTTTACTATATGTTCTCTACATTTGTTTCTCATTACTGACTTTTCCACTGTGTGACAATCAATGCAAATCATATGTTAATCTAAAATACCTTCAAAGATGACTTCACGGTGAAGTTCTCGTCAAAGGTTGACCTGCTCTTTTTTGAGATACTGGACTGTCAACATAGCAGCATGTAAACAACACAGATTTCACTTCCGGATCATCACCAAGGCCTTACTACTCACTGTGCACTGTCGCCGAAATACACACAGACAACAACATCCTGAGCTCATATTATCAAGAATAAACAATTACCTTTAAATCCCTACCAAAAATGCATAAATACAACTCTTCTATCACCACCAAAACGAGAGAGGAAAAAATGTTCTTAAAATAGACTAGAACTACATTCGTGGGTACTGAACTGGAAGTATTAATTGTGACCCGATTCCATATAGTGCTCCGGGTAACGAGAAACTCCAGATCTTGCAATAACCTTAGATTTCAATGGTGACTTACCTATGTATGTACACAAATTTCAGTGAACTGCCTCCTGGACATTTCACGTTCTTTGTTATTTTTGTTCTCCTTTGTATTGTTTTTCATCTTGTTGTTTTTATGGGTGGTATTTGCATAATCAAATTATCTTACCATGGCTGATACCGTAATCATGCACAAAGGAAACAGATGAAAGAGTCAGCATTCGGTTCTTTTTACGTCAACTGGGCTTCAGAGCTTTTCGTTGGACCGCTCCGGTGCCCTATTGGTTAGAGCGTCCGCCTCGGATGCGGAAGGTCGCGGGTTCGATCCCAAGCCGAGTGATAACAAAGACTTATAAAAATGTTACTAACAGCTACCTCACTAGACGCTCAGCATTAAGAGGTTGGTGCAGTAGTTCCCAAACATCTTCGGGACACCGTCCCTTTGGTCATCATCAACGCCTCCTTACCTTACCCAATAACAAGCATTATTCAGCATTAGCACCCCTTCGGAAGTCCGACCGCCCACTTTGGAAACCACTGGGTTAGTGTTAGGACTGGTCAGGATAATGTGACTGGGCGGGACTTCATGCTTCATGTCTGCGGCATGATGCCCAAGTGCTAGACATCACTATAAACTACCACACTATAGACATCGTAGCGATATGACTGAAAAGTTGTTACAGCTACGTTAAAAATCAAAATGTCTCTCTTTCTCTCTCTCTCTCTCTCTCTCTCACACACACACACACACACACACACACACACACACACACACACACACACACACACACACACACACACATCTTCGTTGATTTGTGATAGTGTTACTCGCCATCTGATTTTCTAATAACAATATGAAACATGTACCCAAACAAGTTTGCATTAATTAACAGCAAGTTTTGTTCAAACTAATGTCCAAGTTAGAGCGGAAATAGAAATAGAAAAGTAATATTTAAAACAGATGCATTTGATATCTGATTTTCGGTGTGAACACAAAGAATACAATTCTTACCCCATAATGAGAACATTTACGCAGAACAATAAGAAGTGAAAATTCATAACATTATTTTACAAGCATTTTATTATATGTTATCTTTATGTCATAACATTATTTTAAGAGTATTTAATGAAATTAATTTTAATATTTAATTTATTAAAAATGTTGTCCAATAGTTATTGGCAGATGATTAAGAGTATTTTCAACATAAAAATTATCCCTGTATCGCTACGGTGGCCCTAGTGGTTAGAGCGTCTGCCTTGGAAGCGGGAAGTAGCGGGTTCAAACCCAGTAGAATCAAATCAATTTTATTAATATCGCTACGATGTCTTCAGTATTGCAGTTTATAGCGATGTCTAGCACTGGCATCATGACACACACATGTAGCATCATGTCCCACCCAGCCACATTATCCTGACACCTGGCCGACCATTCCTAACATAACCCCTTGATTCTGAGCGCCAAGCGATTCTGCAGCCAGCACCAGTTTTACAAGTCTTTGTTATGACTCAGTTGGGGTTCGAATCCGCTACCTCCTGCATCCGAGGCGAGCGCTCTAACCACTTGGTCAAAACGGCAACCTTACCCAAGAACACCATCATCATGTGCAACAACATCATGCAGTTCCAAAGATTTTTGTTCATTAGAATACTTTCTGTCATAGTAATTTGCAGCCGCATCCCTTTAACGGTAATAAAGCTATCGGCTGCAGTTGTGTTTACCAAGCGCATGTGAAGGAAATTGATGTATTCTTAACCTTGTAGTATCTGACGTCATGATGTGATGGAATATTCAAATTGTTACTGACATTGTTCAATTGTTTTAGATATATGCTGTTGCTGGTTGAATTGAACGCTTGTTTGCTATGTAAATGTTTTTTCAAGTTAGTGCAACCGTTTTTTTAAAGTCGAAATTAAATATTAAATTTTGTAAACTGATATTATTTTAATTCTTACATGCCAGGAAGAATTGTCACAACCAGTTTTCCACACTACCCATTTTTTTTTATGTTACCTAGTCTCACCCTACCATGTGCCCTGAATATATCAACATCGAATTTTGTTATCGTCCTACATACATATAAAAAAAAATAATGTAAAGAAATGTCAAGTTTTAGAGCAGTAAATTTGTATCTCATCGAATACTTTCGAACTTTCATTTTCAAAAAGTGCACACGACATCTTATCTTATCATTCATAAACGTGATGTACTTCTTATATATTTTGTTGTCTTTGTCTTTCTCCGTCCATCTTTATGCATGTATGTATGTAAGAATAAATGTATGTAAGTTGAAAGGATAGAACGTTTTTGTAATTGGTTTTGAGTTTGAAAGTAATTTTATACATTATATTATTATAATATACATGTTTTAATTATGTTTGATGATAAATTTTCAATTAATACGCATGATATAGAAGCGAGTGTGTATGTGTGTGTGTTTGGATTTTTAACGTAGCTTTAACAATTAGTATCATATCGCTACGATGTCTGCAGTGTGGCAGTTGATAGTGATGTTTATTTAGCAGACATGTAGCATCATGTCCCACCCGGTCACATTATCCTGACACCAGGCCGACCAGTCCAAACACTAACCTATAATACTGAGCGCCAAGCGAGGCAGCATCTTCGGTAGCCGAGGTTCCGATGTGATAACCCTATCTACACCTTGGCACATCAAGCAGATATTTCTGTGCTTCGGGTCTGTGAATTTCATTGGATGCGGCGGTAAGCCACCGCATCCAATCATATTAAGTTGTTCAAATTTGAACACTGTTCCTCACTGATCGAGACAAAGGGAGCACAGAACTTGAATACACTGATAAATAAGCAATTTGCCACTGCCGGTCTGTGTGCGCACAAATACCCTTCACCCAAATACATCTGTAATGGCTTCCTCCCCTCTGGAATTTAGTCATTCTTTCGATGTTAAACTTCCAAAGTACCCCTGCAAGTCAATTGCTCCCACATTTTCGGCCGATGTACACTGCGCCACGCTATTGGTTAGTTGACATGCTAAGGGAGGCAACTCCTGAAATCTAAAAGATGTCGCTAGGACAAAGCACCAATATCCAAGGTGTAGATAGGATTATCATATCGGAACCTTGGCTAGCGAAGATGGCGAGTCAGCGATTAGTACCATTTTTTATAAGTCTCTGTTTGAATGACCAGGATTGGTTGATAATGAAGTTAGTTTTTAGTAAAGAAAAACATTTTGAGAGCTTATCCTAATTATAACTGAACAAAATAGAGACATTATTTTATTGATGGAATTTCTGTCCTTTAACAGACTTGATTTTGAAACACTCTTTACTTAACTTAGAAATAGACTCTTTGCTACGGACTTGAAAGCACATGTTTTAGACACACGTAGATCAAGAAAATGGCAAAATTCCTATAGTTTTCTTTGCACAAAAGCTGTCATCCAGGATGCATTTATACTGATAAATAAAGGTTTGATCATAAGCATTCAGACATTTTAAGTTAATTAAGAATTTTTTAATAGCATGGTATTTGCAAAAGTTTTCTATTGGAACAGTGTTAGTACCATGAGTGGTTAATGTGCGTTTTCCACTGGGAGTGAGAAAGGCAGTGTATATTTTTTTATCCGACGTTGAAAAAGGCAACAGATCAGGAAAAGACAGGCTTTTATTCGTATGATCATTAATATGCTAATGTCTTTGATGAGGTTAGAAATTATGCTGTTCATGTGCACAAAAACAAGGATTTCGGCCGAGGTCTTCCAAATTCATACGATGAGAACTCTTATAATTCTTCATTAACCTCAATAGTATTAATCTGGATTATGAGGAAAACGTTAAGAAGAAAATACGTCTAATTTGATTAACTATGTTGAAGCATTTGATACGATAGGCTTTGTCATGGTCAGAAAAAATAGATTATTTTTTCACATCACTTGTTGTATAAAAGAAAAGATGATGCAATAACAAAATCACGTGCAGATAAAAGAAATCCAGAAACAATATAGGTTTTTGTTCTTGAATTCCTTGAAATATATTTAGAGAAACAAATATTTCAAAAAAAATTGGTATGATAGTGATATCATCAGTGGGATGAATGTTAAAGTGGAAGTTAATTTTTGGCCTTATTAATATACTATAACCCTTCTTAAAGAATGTAGGTATAAGGCAGATGAAGACAGCCATGGTCGGACCAATCAAGAAGCAAGAGAGATAAATCATTTGTGGAAAAAACTTACGCTTCTACGTCATATGACCGATTTAAGGACGTATACAAGGCAATTCGATTTTAGCAGGAGATTATAAGATTAGTTTTAGCCAACACATGTATATAGATGTGTGTGTGTGTGTGTGTGTGTGTGTGTGTGTGTGTGTGTGTGTGTTAAACTAGTATCTAACTAGCCTGAGCGCTTTCGACTCTTTAATGAGTCTTTCTCAAAGGCAAATACAAAATATAGACAAGACAAGACAAGAAATAAAACAGCAAAACGGTTATGTTTGCGAATTTTTACATGGCTGTTTCTACAGGAATTAAACCTTTAACTTTATTATGTTTCAACTAGTTTATTTCAACTTGTTGCTGATACTGGAAAATATTTGTATTGACCTAGAAATCGATGAGCCATAACGACATCAGGTATTTTATGTAAGCGCAAATTATATCTCGGAAACTGCATTGTTATAGTTGTCATTATAGACTATTCAGCAAATTCAAATAATTATTTAAAAGAAAATATGTCGGCTGCAAACAAAATTGGTATGGATAATTACATCATCATTTAAGAAGGGTTATAACATAATTTTACTCAGGTAACATACTAATAAGGCCACTCATTAACTTCTATATGTATGTATGTGTATATATATATATATATATATATATATATATATATATATATATATATATATATATATATATATATATATATATATATATATATATATATATATATATATATATATATATATATATATATATATATATATATATATATATATATATATATATATATATATATATATATATATATATGTGTGTGTGTGTGTGTGTGTGTGTGTGTGTGTGTACATCCATGCATACATATGTACATATGTCCATTATATTTTTTATGGGTAAATTAAAACAAAAGTTTGTAGGTGACACTGGTGTTGAGCCTATAGATAAATACATATGGAACAAAATAATGGGGGAATCTACTTTCAAAACTTTCAAGGATTTGTTATCTCTAAATGTGTATGTGATTTGAAATTATATTAATTAAAACAAACTCAATGAATTCGTTGAAACAATTATTACCATTTATCATGATGCAGCAGATTCTACGAAAACAGTAATTAATAAAAAGCAAACATTCAGCTGTGACCTCTCAAAGACAACTGCCTAAAGATCAGTCTTGGTTTGACAGACGCTAACAACAAAGCCTTTAGATAACTAAGACCGTGCAGATGCAAAGCACAGTAGAACCACTTGAAGACCCACCATTACTGATAAAAGTAGTAACAACGAACCTCCCAGTCCGTGTAATACCTGTAAAAAGCAGTGATTCCGCATCGATTCCAAACAAAACGATTCAAACGAGTTAGTGGAAGAAAATGAACTGCTTGCAGAAGAACAAACCGGTTTTAGAGCGGTTTGTTCTGCAGAAGATGTATTATATACATTCATTTTTAGGTATGAGAAAAACATTCGTTTAGATTGTATGCGTTATTTAATGACCTTGAAACAACACGGGGTAGTTACCATAGGATATTAACATTATTGTTGCTGTTGTATGCAGACGACTTAATTGTCTTTGCTGATAGTCAAAATCAGTTGGATAATTGCATTAATACTTCTTACAGTGGACATTATAAGTTAATATAGAAAACAAGATTGATTTTACTTCGTATATGTTATTATCTCAGATATTATTAAATGTGCCACTATGGTGCTACAGAGGTAAAGATCGATTCTTACCGAATATTTAGGATGCTTATTTTCTTTTAAAAGAGAAATATTAACAAAACTCTCATGGTACTTGTGTTAAAAATGAATTTTTGCAAGCACTGAAGGCTATGCAAAGTTTTAAGAGGAGTCTTTCATAATTTGGTAATAAAGAACTGTATATTACTGTAAATTGCTTCATGTTTTGCTCGAAGATAGATCCCATTCGTATAACTTGAGGTCTGTTTTTTTTTATAATGCTAAAAAGATAGTGAAAACGTTAATTTGTCATTTTGTAAAAATAATATTAGTATATCTAAATCGACTCCAAATGAATTAGGAAGAATTAGTATGCAGAATATAAGATACAAAGGAAAGGGAAGGGTTGGCTTAGAAATCTAAAAATGACAGAAGACAGATGTAAACAATATTACAATCTACCATTGCTATTGGGGAAATTGTGATTGTTGGGTTAACAATGTTAGAAAGCTTCTATTTGTGTGTGGAATTGGCTCTTTTTTTTGCAGTCAGGAGGTGAATGGTGAAAATATATGTCTTGTTCATATTTAATCAAAGATGTGAACATATTTTATCCCAAAACTTCATGGTGAGATTGAATAAATAGAAAGACTATATTCTTGTGGTCATTCCGAATAGACTTCACTTGACCAGAATATCTAGAACTGCTGGGGAGACCAGGGCCAATGGGGGGGGGGGGCAACAGGGAATTTATCTCCGGGGCCTGGGACCGTAAGGGGGCCCGGGCCGAAAAAACTTATTAAATCTGAAACAGAACAATTTTGTTTGAACAAGAACTAAGAGAGACACAGGTGTTTCTTACCCATGGGCTCGTGATCGCTCTCTACGGCGCTGTAGGAGACTGTAACTTTTGTTACATAATTACTATGCTTAGAACGGGAAATTATCAAAAAAAAAAAAAAGGTAAAGTAGGATGATATGACAATATATATTATGAAAAAAGATTGTATGAAATGTGTATTGTTAAATTTGAAAATGGTTTTCATTTCATAACTACTTACCGGTTGTATGGAAGAAAGTATTTAACAGTTTTTTAAATATAAAAACAAACAACATTCGAACAATTTATATATAAAATAATGCTAGAAAAATCTTGAAGATTAATTTTGGACTGTTTATTATAAAAGTCTTAAAGATTTGAGAAATTGTTTTATCATTAGTTACTGTTACATATACTCGGGAAATCTTAATATCGCAAATCTTTTGTTTTGCTGCTTGAAACCTCTAGTGTTTTTTTTTTAATAATTTATATTGTTCAAACATCGTGCAACATGGTCTCCTGTTAAACACTAAACCAACATTTTGTACCGGATGATGTGTGGATAGGCCAGGTGGCCTGTATTACAAATAGACACATTACCATATTACTCGTTCTCATCACTGTACCACAAATATGTGATCGCCACAAAGCGCATAGCTATATCTAACTGCTGAATTTGAAATAAATTGCTGAAATCTTAAGGTAATACTTTCATTTTCTTGTTCACCAAAAATATTTGCAGTTAACTTTGTTACAATATATATTGTACAGTGAAAACCAAATGTACAACATATGTTGTATTGTGTTGTTGTTGTTGCTGCTGCGGTTGTTGTTGTGAGTTTAATGGCATTTATTGGCACATGACTAGGATGAAGAAACCGAGAAAAGCCCGTGCAGAATCATCGACTCGCGGGAAGCTACTGGCAAGCTTTCTCACATTTCCACATTGGACAAGCCAGAGACTTGAACCCATACGGATAGGAGGACTTCTATTTTTTATATGGACACCAAATATACATACCATATACAAAATCATACTATGATTTAAACAAACTATTCCTTCGTCTGTTTGTCCTTTGCCATCTGAGAAAAATGGGTTCATTCTATATTCATCACTTATTAAAATTTTATTAATTCCACCATGATACATTTTTCTGTTATTCAACTTGTTTAACTCCAGAATTATATTTACATTTGTGAATAGCAGTACAGGTTCCTACAATCCCTGAATACAGTATTCAGTTCTTCAGGTCCATCAATGATCGAATTTTTTTTTCATTTATATATCTACAGCAACTCTTCGGAGATTTATTAAAATACAAAAGTGTATCTAAAACAAAATCACGTGCACCTAAAAGAATGGAATTTAAGATAGAGATTTTGCTCTGGTGAGAATCGGAATTTAACGTTAGGCCGCCTTTTTGCAGATTTATGGGGGGCGAGGGGAAATGTAATGTTAAAATATTCATAGTTTAACATTTCGGGGGCTTCCTGGCAGCAAAGTATGAAATGTAATGTTAAGACTGCACATACTATCCATCACTTATAAAGAAAACTAACTTCCCTATCATCCCTTATAAAGAAAGAAAATGTCATACTCACCCACACCTCCCATATCATCAATGTAAAGACGAAACTAGCTCTTATAATTCCTGTAACATTATACATGAAACGCATGGACAAAAAGGATGGTGTGAAGAACAAAACACATACTTAAGAGCAGACATCATGTCATCCGAATCCTAGGGCAATGCTCTGTTCTTAGCATATATTTTTCGACGCACACGAGTTATTCGTATTCTTTTTCTCTATAGACAATAGGACAGCTGGCCTGCAATACTGTAGCAACATTAGAGAATGTAAATTTTCTGGAGTTTTTTTTGTGTAAGGAAAATAATTTTTTTCTTCTAAGATTTTGTAATGTTTTGCTTTTCTAGATTTTGGACACTAAGAGACTTTATCCAGGGTCAGTACAGGTGTTTCTGTGTTTTGTTTTGTGTAGTGTACGATGCATGACAGATGACCCAGGACATATTGACACCAGAGTACATTTGTCACATTATCAGACAAACTGAGTTGTCTTGTGGATGAGATTTTACTGTAATATGATAACGTTTTCTGTTTCTGTTTACTCTTCAAAACAGCCAAAATAAATGCATCTTACATAGACTGTCTGCACTTGGTAAGAAAATATTTTTGTCTGTATTTTAGAATCCTGAGTTACTCTATTTCAGTTCATTTTGTTACACAATAAACTTGAAGTAAACCTTTTTCTGCCTGCCACATTGTGGGGAAAATTTGCTGATGTTTCATGGTTCACGTAAGTAGTGAAGGGGGACACTTTACGGACAATGGGAATTAGCATTAAAAACACCCTTGGGACACTTTACGGACAATGGAAATTTAACATGGAGAAAAATCGTGGGACACTTTACGGACAAGGGGAATTAACATGGGAATAAATCGTGGGACACTTTACGGACAAGGGAATTTAACATGGGAATAAATCGTGGGATACTATACGTACAAGGGGAATTTAACATGGGATTTTTTTTTTTTAAAAAAAAGTTTTTTTTAAAATTTAAATTTAAATTTAAATTTAAAAAAGGGGTAGGCAATTCAAAAGACTATCTCTTTTCGAGAAATATGGGGGCCCTGAAAAGGGCCTTTGGGTTTTCTTCTTCTTCTGCTTCTAATTTCTTCTTTTCCTCCACCAACTTCTTATTTTATCTCCAACACTCTTTCTCTTCTTTTTTTTCTCCTTCTCTTCTTTCTTCTCTTCCTCCTCTTCTTCTTTCTTCCTCTTCTCATTTTCCTCTTCTTTTTCAATTTTTTCGTTCCATGTTCTTATTCTTATCTTTTCCTCTTCATCCTCCTTCTCCTCCTTGATCTCTTTCATTACACCACTAATCTTGTCCTTTGCTTTCCTTAAATTGTTAATTTCCATCTTTACACGATGGGGACTATAGGAATAATGGTCTTCAACCAGTCTTAATAGCATCTGTTCCATTATTCCTAAGTTGTCTAAAACGTCTTGCAAGGTTTGTAATTTGTCCATTTGGTTTGACGCCATCTTCTTTGTATTCTTTGCAGAATGGTTTGAACGACGAATACTGTGGGTTCTTATACGAAAAGCGCGAACGTGAAGGAAAACATCCCCTAAAACATAAAATGGATCTTACCTAGATGATGACCGAACATCGCGCGTACGTGAAGGAAAACATCCCACTTTTCTCATTTCATATAATATAACCCTAACTATACTCTCCACATTTGCTAAGAAACCCATAATCTACTATTCACACCAACATACCTGAGCTCTTACAAACACACAAACACATACACTTCCACTTTTAATAAAGAGTTAGTGTTTATTTTCACACTACTCTACCTACATACATTGGCAAATCGATCGTTATTTCTTTTCTAGAGTATTGGGTAGCCCTGAAAAGGGCTGTTTTGTTTGGAACTTCATGGGCACCTGGTTAATGGTGGCACCTTCCAGGCCTGGCGCCACATACACATCTTATCCCCCAGTTACTTTTTACCTTTTGAGGGGAGAGAGCAGAGGCAGGATATGTTGCTTCAGAATCCCAATTTTCACTCTCTGGGATTTTGAAATTTCTTCTCTCCTTTTCCTCCTCCTCTTCTTTGTTTCTTCTTTCCTCTTTATATCTTCTTTCTTCTTCTTCTTCTTTGTTTCTTCTTTCCTCCTCTCTTATCCTTCCCTCCTCGACAATGGCTTCCGCGGCCAGTTCATTTAATATGCGCCTGGCATATTCCAGATGCACATGAAGCTCCAACAGTTTCTCAAGTCTCGTGTTCATTTTTTGCGTTGATCAATCAACAAGGGTAGCTCGACTGCCGAACGAGTTTCAATTTATAGTGAAAGCGCGTACGTGATGGAAAACATCCCCCTAAAAACATAAAATTCATCTTACCTAGATCATGACCAAAAAAAACAACAACAACGCGCGGACCTAAAAGAAACACTCTCTCACTTTTTTATGCTACCCATCACTTCAATAGACTATCCACATACGCAAAGCAATCCAATCTAACCCCTAATATACACCTCAAGCAGCCCAAAAAAACAAACATCATTTTAATCTACTATCCACACCAACCTACTTTATGACTTACAAACACAATCACACAAACTCATACGCTCACATTTTTAAAAGCTAGAGTTAGTGTTTATTTTCACACTACTCTACCTACATACATTGGCAAATTAATAGTTATTTCTTTTCTAGAGTATTGGGTAGCCCTGAAAAGGGCTGTTTTTTTGTTTGCTATGGCATTCTTTTTTAGTTTCTAAGAATGCGATGTCCTCTGAGGATAGACTTTCTGGCAATAGGTCTGCTTCTTCGGAAAGAGAAGAAGAACTCTTTGGTGTCGATACGGCAATCGACAAAGCCTCTGTCAGGTTCAGGTTGCTGCTGCTGTTGTTGTTGTTGTTGTTGTTGTTGTTGTTGCTGTTTTTGAAGTCTGTACTTCTCTGTCCATTCTTCTTTCTCCTTGTTCATTTCTTCTCTGAAGAGCTCTTCTATCAGGTCTTCAGTGATTTTTAACATTCTCACGTTCTCTATTTCTTCTGGCTTCGGTATCAGACTGTGTCTGACCCTATGCAGATTCACGTAGGCTTCGTTGAGCTTAGCTAGTTTGGAGCACATCTTCTTAGGAGGATGAGTCGACAATGGATGGCTAGACTGGAAACAACCCGGTTCTTAAAGTGAAAGCGCGGACGTGAAGGAAAACATCCCCCACACGGTTTTCGATTCGCAACGTTCAGTGATTGTCATGAGAGGGATAGTAAGAAATGAAAGAGCATCAATCCAACATTCTTATAGCTAAACAAAAGACAAAAGCATTTTTTCAAAACACAACATTTTTTATTCAAAAATCACTTAACACTAAACAACAACTCTAACATTTTTAACAATAATCCAACACTATAACATCAAACAATTTTTTCAAATACCAAACATTTTTTTCTTCAAATACAATCTACTTTAAACAAGGCTGACAACGTTGTGAATGAAATTGTGATTTCCACTGTTGGAAATCATTAGGCCATTGATGGACACTACGTTTCCTAGCTTGAGACAAAAGATAAGCATAATGGTCACAAAACCATCGATCTACTTTCACATCGTTTCTAGCAGAAGAACGAGGATCAAAATGAGTCACTAAATGTTCTAAGGAATAGCCCAGGCTGCGATGATGCAGAAAATACACACAATATTGTCCACACACCAAGGAATCTGTGCCTTGTAATTTCACGTTATTGAATCGGGTGGTTTGAGCATTTCTTCTCATAAAGTCGATGATATCGTCTTCCAAAGGGGGCAATCCGTACGAATCGAAATATTCCACACATCCTTCTTGAGGAAAGTAAACGGCTACCCAGTGGGTTCCTGGGAGATGACTTTCGTCCGTGTTGATCACGTAAGCTTGATGGTCTTTAGGTTTGCGATGAGGGAGTTCATCTTTAGCACAGACGACAGGATTCCAAGAAGCCGTATACGAACTGTGGTTCAAAAGGTAATAAAGTTCCCAGGTATCCATTGATTTGTGTGTTTTTTTCTTCACAGGTAATAATAAGTCGTCAATTCGATCCTGACTTTTTGCTTGAAAATGTCTGACGAATAAACGGTTATTCGTTCTGTTTCCTCACTCTGATTCAGGAGAGCTTCGATACGATGGATCTCTTGAGTGGTTAATGGTGGACAAGAATGTTCACGCAAGTCTTTATACCACTGGTGCAACACGTCTTTGTTCGAGATGAGACTCCAAGCTTCGTCCAGATACTCGTCCAATTTTTCTTCTTGACTTAACATCAGGCATTTATCGTGTTGAATTTGACTGGGATGATCGTTTTGACATCCATAACAATTTTTCTTGATCAATTCCGTCATTTTGTCGACCAAGTGTTTGGCAAAACAGGAGACTAAATGGGCTTCTTGTTCTGGCCATCTCGACTTCATCAAAACTTCTTCGTCTTTGTCTTGAGATTCTTCTCCTTCCACGGTCTCCTTACATTCCATCTCCAAAGTTTCTCCACTAGGTAAAGAGGGATAACAGTCTTCCATGGCTTTCTAATAATCTAGAATGACTTCTCTCAAACTGTTGATTTCTATGGTATTATCGAATTCTGCATACAGGATGACGTTCACTGTCTGTTTCAGTGTTTCTGCAAACTGAAGTTCCACACGAATCTGGCCAGATTTTATAGGGTGGAAATGTCCTTCGTCGCTGCCTTGGTCTGGAGTGAAATCGAAAGCCCACAAAGCATAGCCTCCTGCATAATCTTCGTACTCAATGCCGTGACTGGTGTTGGTTCCTAACTGGCCGGTGGCTTCGTACAGGGACAAGTACGATCTCAAGTAATTCTTCGCATCACCAAAGTCAGGTTCGAAAGGTCGGGTACACAAGGTCTTGCCATCCCTACTGACTTCGATTTTCTTCACTAAAAAGTGTTGAAAGTTGAAAGGATTTTCTTTGATGGCTCCGTTGAAGGCTGAATTCGAGACCATACCAAGGATTAAACGCTTGGGTAGCTGTCCTTGAAACAGATGATCTTCGGTTATGGATTGCAGTCCAGCAGAAATGGTGAAGGTTTTCACTTCCACACGTCGGATCGGATACTTGGCGGTCGTTCTGCTCAACGTTTGACTGATGTCGTTACCTACTTTGGGTAACACTTCCACGCGTCGTACGTAGAGTTTGGCCTCCTGGATTATGCTTTTAGGAGCCTTAGCAGGATCAGCAGCCTGCAAATGGAAAGCGGCACTGCTGCGATTCAGTCTCAAGCGGACATTCACCCCGTTCAGCAAATATTTCTCTTGCAACCACATGTCCAAATGCAAACGATCCATCAGTTCTAAACTTTTCTTGTTTAAGATTTTTTCTTCTCTTGCCTCAAAGCCGGAATTGCTTCCATCTATTGTGTCGAACTTGCCCGCTACGTCAGGTACCCACAGCACACAGGCATTGAGATGACTATCCTTGGCATCTGTTCCGTACGTCAAGAGATTTTCCAAGTAGGCACGGTAAGGGTATGTATCCATGCTGCTGCTGACTAGTTTGTTATTCAAGTACAAATCCACTGAGCTGAACAAGGAATGCATGAAATTGTTGACGGGAGCTATTTCGTCAGCGTCATCTACTCCACCATTATCTTTTTCTAGAACTTGGACTTTCAAGTACAAGTAACTGCTATTCAGATCGATGTAATCTTCGGGCTGTCCCTTGATTTCGAACTCGATGGGAGCGGAATCGGTCAGTGAGGAGACGGGATGAAATTCCACCCATTGAGATTCTTGCATCGTCATCATGGTGGGGGGCATGGCAAACAGATCCAGTTCCGTCTTGGAACAAGCGCAAGACTCTCGGTGCATCATTTTTCTCTGTGTCTCAATAATCGAAAACGTCTAAGTCTCGAACGGTTCTTCTTTTCTTGGCCTTTCTCGCTTGAAGTCTGGTGAAAGGGTGTTTTCTTCTTCGTCGTCTCTTTCTGCCTTGTCCTTGCTGAATGCCAGACTCGGTAGCGTGCAGGGCATTTATAGGTGTCTCTCGTCGACCCAAAATGTCTTTTCCCGTTTGCAGCAAGACATTTTTGCCAGCCCTCATGAAGGCTTCTTTAGGGTTTTGTTTGTCGATGATGACATTTTGGAGAAATTCTTTGCCTTGCGTCAGTGCCGCATCTTTCAAGGCGTGCAATCCGCGTGTCACCATCGGTTTCAACACCGGGGCCACCGAACGAAAGGCCGATTTTAACATGTCTCCTAAACCGTGTCCTCGCTGTCGTGCAACCCCTCGGTACACTGGATACATGACTTACTTACGAGTCGTGAGAGAACCGTTTTCGAAAATGGAGTTTCACCGTGACTTTTCCTTTGGTGAATGGAATATTTTGTCCCAAATCTCCTTTTATAGTAATGTTGACCGTGTCCAAATACGACTTGCTGACGGGTAAATAGTGAGGATGGACAAATTCGCGGTGGACGTGGTAAGTGTTTCCACCTTCCTCGTCAGCGTTCGTGGCAGAATCCACTTTGAAAGGAATGACACGCAGTAACGGTACGGAGGTGTGTCCCACCACGTTGTATTCCACCACATCGGAATACACGAACATCAAATTCAGTCCTTGGTTCAGTTCTACTGGGGTACGAAATAACTTGCTAAAAGACTCGTTGTCGTGAACGGTGGGTGATTCGCTGTTGTTGAGTATGGTCATTCTCATGTTCATGTCTCCACCCAACATGTCATACAATTCAGGACAAAATAAAATGGACAAGATTTTACTCCGTTCAAATTTCATCAAGAAGCGACGAGCTACTTTGTGGTACTCCAGGGTGACACTTTTGTTCCTGAAATTGTCCTTCTTAAAAACTTCCCCAAACACACCATTAAACTTGGAGGCCATGGCGCTGACCAAATGATGACCACTGAAATAATAGCCTGGGGGAATCACAAAGTTGTAGGTCCACGTTTTAGTTTTCTCATCATAGGTTTTATTGTCATATTTGACATTCTTATCCAACTCATCTTGCAATGGTTTGTCATGAACTTCCACCTTAAAAAAATTTTGGTTGTTAAGGACATTGTGGACTTGGGTCGGGTGAATCATTTCCACTAAAGCCACTTCCCAATGGGCTTCGTGATCTAACGGGATGGCTTGAGGTAATTTGGCTGTGTAACAGCACAACGTATTGTTGGGAAACACCTCCATGGAACTGTCACTGGGTAAGGTTAAGTAAAATTGGTTTTGGTGACTCATAATTCCAGAGTTCTGTGGCTGTCCGAGGGGTTAGTGGATGTCAGAGGCGTGTCTCCGCCCAAAATGGGGTTCTGGTTGTTGGAGTGGTGACTGGCACTAACACTGGCACTAGACACAACGTTCCCGTTCGAGGAGAATTTCAGGGAGGGATTGGGAAGCAGGTAACCGATGCAACTGCTCAATAAAATGGTCCACAATTGTTTGTCTCCTTGTTGCAAACTCAAATTGGCGATGGCTGCCCCGATGACACAATACACCACGAAGATTTGGCAGAAAAAGACGATTTGCGTTTTAGGTACACGTTCTCCACACCACACCCACAAGGGTTGTTTTTGTAAATCTTGCACAGAAGAACTAGGGGAAGAAGGACTGGTCGACGTAGCTGCGTCTGATGTGTGAAAGGGCATGATGGTCACTTCTTCTTTTTATAGTCGATGACTTGCGAAGCGTCGATCCAAGAATCGAAACTGGGTGGATATCCTTTCCAACGTACTTTGACTTCTTTGACACGTCGTTTGCCCACTTTACGGGTTCTGCGTTCGAGAATGCTTTCGATGTCGTACACGTCGTCTTCTTTTTTGGTGACACGTTGTAACTCGGGCAAATAAAACGTTCCTTTGAGTACTTCTCCGTTCATGTCTTCCAATTTATAGACGGCAGGATGACGGCCATGCACTCGTCCAGTGACGCGAAACAGTTCGGTCGTCCAGTTAGGTAAGTAACCTTTGTCGAAAGTGCGTTTGGTTTTGCCAATGCGCACCCAATCTCCTACGGCCAACTCTCCACTTTTCTTGGGGACAGCCCTCGTCGGGGACGTACCAAACAGGCGCTCGAACACCAGCACTTCGTTGTCGGGAGTCACGTCTTGCGGGGCACGTCCGATGCTTCGATGGTAAGATTGGTTGTACGCTTGCACCAGGTGCGGTAAGATGTCGATGTACTTCAGAGTGTGGTGATGCGTAAAATATTTCCACATGCGTTCTTTCAAAGTGCGTTGAAAACGCTCCACGATGCTGGCTTTGGTTTCGGGATTCTCGGTGGTAAAAAAATGAATGTCACGTTTCTTTAATTCTTTTTGGAAAGCTTGGTTCAGAAATTCGGTGCCTTTGTCCGTTTGCCATCGAAGAGGGTGACGACCGCTTTGTTTCAACACCCGTTGCAGGGCTCGCACTAACTCGCTGCTCGATTTGGAAGTCAAAGGCACGACCCAGGCAAATTTGGAAAAGACGTCGATGACACAAAACAAATATTTGTAACCACGATTGTAGCTGGCCAAATGAGAGACATCGGCTAAATCGGCTTGCCATTGATGATCGATACCTTCCACTCGGGTGCGACTTCTGGCAAACTTGCGTCGAATGGGTTTGTGTAAAGTGTAGGTAGCTTGTTCTTGTAACCATCGTTGCACTTGAGGTAAACGGAGACTTTTCAGTCGGGTTTTGGCAGCACGATACAATTTTTGAACTCCTGCGTAACCTGCAGGATGGGAGGGATCGTAGTAAATGCTAGCTAAGACTTTTTCCATTTTTTTGTGTGGATTGGTGTCTTAATAAGGCACCCACTCTTGGAAGAGGCTACTCTTTTTCTCTTGGGGTATTTTCTTGGATTGCAAGGCTTTGCGTGTGCGGCCTGCAATAGGTGTCGAAGAGGAGGAGGATGTCTGAGCGGGGGATATCGGTTCTTGTTTCACTTCTGTTTTCACTTCTGTCTTCACTTTCTTTTTCTCTTGTGAGGAAGAAGGGGTGGCCATCATCTTTTTAATCCATCCAATTCTGGAGGTAGGTGGTGTTGTTAACTTGCGTACTTTTTCGGGTGGAGTTTGAAATCCTTCTTCTTCTTCTTCTTTTCCTTTTTCTGTCTTGACCACTGGTACTGGTACTGGTACTGGTACTGGTGATGGTGCCGGACTTTTCATCAAGGTCTTAAAATCTTTCAAAGTGGGTAGAGCTGTTTCGTCTAAAGCTTTCTGGTGAAAGAGTTGCAGTCGTTGCAAGAGTTGACCGTACTTTTGCGATTTTTCTGTTTCGGACAAATCTTGGCGATCCATCAAGGACTGCAATTCGTGTTGTAACTGGGACATCTCGCTCAAATTGGGATTGGGAGGTAAATGCGGGGTGCGTTGTTCTTGCCACCGATGGTATTCCATCCATCGTTTGTAAGGCACTAAAGCTAGTTTTCGTCCTTCCATGGGGTTGTCAGGGGTGAATTCTGAGATCTTGGGACTTCCGAAGGCCTTTTTATCTTGCTCCCATCAGTCCTCCCAACATGGTTCCCAAGACTCCTTTCAGTATGGGGCCTAACAAGAGAGGTAAAATGCCTCCACGTTGGACCAACATCTTCTTTTTTTGACGAATGGGAATTTTCTTTTGAACCATTTTCCGAAGAACGTGACGATGTTTGCCTAAGCATTGTTTCTGATGTTTGGACAAAGGGATAGTGCCTTTCAAAACGTTCAAACAACATTCGCACACGGTATCGATGACCTCTTTGGAGGCCGTTTGAATGAGTTTTTTTCGTAGGGGTGGAGAAGCTTTGGACAGGACAGATAACAGGTCCCCATGTTTGGCTAAACGTGGTGGTAGTCCTTTCCTTTTCTTTCCTTGGGGTTTTCTGGAGGGTGACATCTTTGAGTCTTTAGGAGCACCTAAAAACACTGATACCCTACTCGGTCACAGGCCTTTTTTATACTGGAACGCGTCGCCACTGATTGTCTTTACGTTTTATCAGTTTGAGGACAGGCATGACACGTCGTGCAGGGGTACGTAACGGACTAAATCGAGCCAGTTCTTGCTTGGACAAATCCAGTAAACTTTGTAACATGCCCGATCTTTCTTGAACTTTGATTTTGGGAGAAGGTACTTTGTGAGCAGCAGCCACTGCCGCTAAATGGGAAGGTCCTGCCACTGGGGAAGTTCTTTTGGGGGTCATCAACGGAGAAGTTCTTGGTGTGATCAACGTCTCCAAGTACTCTTCAGTTCCTGGTGACATCAACGGAGAAGTGGACAAACGTGAGGCTGCCGGAGACGTTGTGGCAGGTCGTGGTTTGCGAGTGTAAGGTTGCGTCCTGGCCGAAGTGCCTCTCTTGCGACTAGTTTTCTTCTTCTGTGGACTTTTCTTTTTCTGAGGACTTTTTCTCTGTTTCTTTTTCTGGGGGCTTCTTTTCTTTTTCCGGGGTGATGGTGGTGGTGTCTGGTAAGAGGAGGGTCCTGCCACTGGAGAAGTTATTCTTCTTGGGGACTTGGTCTTTTTCTTTTTCTTCTTGGGGCTTCGTTGAACTTTTGTCTTGGGGATAACTTTGGGGGCATTAGGATCCCATCTTAAGAGTGAGCGAATGATGACCCCTCCTAGAGTACCGCTCCCTCCAGGTTTCAAAATGATTTGTTTTTTGGTTTGAGTGTCGATGCGGGGATCGGCCAGTTGGACCAAAGCGACTTTGTTTCGATCGAAAAAGCGTTTGGTTTGATGAGGAATCTGAATGATTCCTTGGAGTAATTGACGTGCCGTCACCGTGAACCATCGTAAGACTTCTTTGAGACTAGCTTCTAAGACACGGGCTCGTGTTTGTGGATCTTTTTCTCGGCTGATGCCATACAAGGCACGAATCAATTTGACGGGAAGATGAGACTGAAGGGACGTCATGTTCACACTGTGTGAGACAGACGAAAAAGGGTCTGAGGTTTTTATAGATTTTTTCATGGGGAGTGAAATGAAGTCGAGGACGGAGACGTGTACAGGACAGGCCCTCCGTCTTGGCACCAGTGGTGAAACAAGTGGGTACGAAATCGCAAATCCTCGGGGGTCGTAGGTTTCAAATCGACGAGTAAATAGGCGTGTGGAGTTTGAGTGGCATCGTCGTACGCCTGAGTCAGCCAAGGCGTTCCTAACTGTTTGGCTAAGACTTGCACTTGTGATTTATCTCGAGGGCTTTTAAACAAGACCACGTAATGCGCATTGAGACTGATGGTGCGATGGGCTTTACTTTGTTGAAACAAATTTTGGGTGATGTAAACGACACTGGCATTACGGTGATGCCCTTTGCGCGTGAACCACAATTTAATTTCTTCTTCGTCTTCTCCTAACATGTCGTCGAAAATGACCAAATGGGTTAGACGGGAGTCAGAGACGATGCCATCGTCTTCTTTAGGAATGCCTTCCACAAACACGATGGAATCGCCTTGACTTTCACGCAAGAGGCTGTACGCCGATTGCCACTCTTTGTAACACCACACGATCCGTTGAGGTGGCCGATCGATCAAATGATGTTTATGTTCGATCAAACGTTTGACGAATTCGGTTTTGCCTGAACCGCTAGGTCCAGCAATGAGCATGTTAAAGGGATGGCGAAGATACAAAGCCTCCCAACTGGCACGATCTAAGTGTTCGTCGATGACTTTGACAGTAGAGGAAGAGGGAGCAGAGACAGCAGAGGTAGCCATGGTATGAGAAATGTCACTTGTGACACGAAAAAACAAACAAAACAAGAGTTTATATACTTTTTCAGAACACGTTTATTGAATGTTTCAAATATGAACACGAAAGACAAAAATACATACAACCCAAATAGTGATGTACAGGAATATAAAACACAGCAAAGCGATCAAAGTGGAATATAAACAAGTGTCTGTACAACATGTTTTGGTTAACCAAGATGTCCTAGGGACAGTGTGTAATGTTCTTACAGTCTCTACATGAGGTATTGTCACACAAGTGTCCTCCCGGAATGACCTTTCAGGCATGTCCATGACAGTCCTGTCCTGAAGCGAGTGGTTGTTCTCGGTGACGGGTTCTTCTGGCACCGTCACTAACACGGGTTGAAAAGTAACTTTTTTCCTTGAACAACTCTTGTGCATACTGGGCCACTTCTTGGGTCCAAGCCTCAAAACCCCCCTTTTTCCAATCACGAACATCTGTCCAATGAGGGTGTAAGTCACAAGCTACACACACATCGTCATACACGTCTTGGGTTGCTAAAAGTTGACGAATCTTTTTTTCCTGTTGAGGTCGAGAAGTATCCAGATGAAAACGCAAGGCTTTGAACAAAAGGAGTTTTTCGTGACCATTTAAGGCCATGGAGGTGGTAAGTACTGATCGTAAAGAGTCCACAAAGAATCGGCTGGTAAACGAAATCCCAGAAAACAAGTCACTAAGACACACACCACTTGTCGTCCAAAATTGAATGGATATAGTTGTTGTAATAATTGATGGTAATGATCCACGGTTTGAATATGGTCATTGAGTTCCTTCCACGGAATCTGTTGGATGACATGTGACATAAACCGTGGCATGGCAGCCTCTTTTTATATTCTCTTTTTTTCGGATGCAATAGACGTACTTTCTAGCCAGAGATCTTCGTTCTCCAGTAGGGAATCTAAATCTTGCATACTGTAACCGAAACGTCAGAGTTCGTTTAGGTGTTTCCTCTTCCTCTAAGTAGATTCCACGTAAAATATGTTGGTAATCCTTTAACTTGTCTTCCTCAATGCGTTGCACTAGGTGAATCTCGAAGTAACCATAATCATGAACATGTCGATCATTAGCGACCTCAAAGTGTTGAACAATGTCTGACCATTGAAAGAATTTCTGACGAATCAGTTCTTTTATACCATTCAAGTACCAGTGGTTAAAGATCTGGTGACGTATCGGATGCAATTGTTCTTTACGTTTCACTTGTATTTTCACCAGCTCTCGGTAAATGCGTTCTCTCAACTCCACAGGCAAAGCACGAATGTTCTCTTGTAAAGTATCCATGAATAGGTCATACTAAATCCTCTTTGGTCTGACACAAGAAATGTACTCTTTGCACAAACATGGTTTCACTTCAGTGTCGAATTTAAATCGTTGAGTCACTAATCTACACATGACAATTCGTTCAGAAGTTTCCTCTTTCACCAAGTTGACATTGTGTGAAAGATGTTGGTAATTCGTTAACTCTTCCTCTGGAATTCGATGCAATACGTTTACAATGTAGTAAATAGAATCGTCAATACCAAACCATTCCTTTTTATAACCAGGAGGTCGTTGATCAATGTCTGTCCAATGGAACACTTTCAATTGAATCAGTCCTTGTATAGCCTTCAGGTACCAGTGGTTCAAACACCGGTGACGTATCGGATGCAATTGTTCTTTACGTTTCACTTGTATTTTGACCAGCTCTCGGTAAATGCGTTCTCTCAACTCCACAGGCAAAGCACGAATGTTCTCTTGTAAAGTATCCATGAACAGATGATTATGGTAAGAAGTTACTTCAATGTCTCGGTCCCACTAAAGGTAAGTAATGACAATTCGGTGACCATCGAGCATGTTCTACGTAGGCTGAATCTTGCGGTTCCCAGTGGTGAAGTGACACACCGCAACTGAAGCACTTGACTTTATCTCCTTCGCCCAAGTAGAAAAATCCGGCTCTGGCTAATTCTTCGGGGGTCGGTCCTCCCAGATACTTTGGCCATTTTCCTTTGAACGATTGAAGACGATTTTCAAAGTCGCAGTATTCCGACAAACGCACAGGAAACGAATATTCGTCTTTCACAGGTTCGTTTCGATGAGGGCTGAGTGACATGGGTAGGAGTTTGCTCAGGGCTGGATGACATCCGTAAGGGGGTAGACGTGAAGGTGGACATTCCCCTTTAAAACGAAACCCAGTAAAATGTCCAAGAGGACGAGCAGCATCACTTTCGCATCCCACAGGTCTGACACGCACAGCATCACTTTCCATGATAGGGGTAGGGGTACTAAAGTTCCCATGATGCTTTACGGCATCGCTCAGGTCACAAGGTACAGCATCGGTCCCATCGCAAGGCTCACAATCGCACTCGTCTGCAAACTCCGTTACGCAATTACAATGGTAACCACATGGACAATCGCAGTTTCCTTCCGGACATTTTCCGTCGCAATGCATGGGTCTTATCCATCCAGTATTAGTCACACTAGAGGAAGATACAACTTTTTTACAATCCCCAAACTGAAACGATGTCTTTTTCAAAGTATTCATCTTGTTCGCTCGGTCTTGGTAGTCACAATGAACTATCGATCTTGACCATAGCCCCTTTTTTATACTAGTCTCAATGCAGTCTCCAACTTGTACATCTTTCCTTTTTTACGTTTTTTATGTCCTGTTCTGGAAGGTACCGTCTCTAAGGTACCGTCAACATTGTACCGTAGTGTGATGGGTGGAAAGGCCATAGAAAGGTAAGGGCAATTCGGAGACCATCGAGTATGCTCCAGAATAGCTGAATCTTTATAGATACATAGATCCATTCGTAACTTCAGTCCGCAAGCGAAACACTGTACCTCGTATCCCAATCCTGACTCAGGTCCCAAGTAGACAAATCCTGTTCTAGCTAAAACATGCGAAAAAGGTAATCCTTCCCTATCCGTAGGCCATTTCTGAAACGTGTCCAATCGACGGGCACAATCACAATAGTCAGGTAAGAAGACTGGAAAATGGTAGGGTTTGAACTTGGAGTTCTCATCGGGTTTCTCACTCGATTCTTGCTGTGGCGAAGTCATCTTTCTGGTGGGGTAACTATCCTCTTACAACCAATGTTTTATACCAACGTGTCCATACGGTAAGGTGAAATGATTGGGAAGTCGAACTCGCTTCTGGTACACGATTTGATAGACTTTTTCCAAGGGCCGACTGACGATGTGGTGAGTGGGTAAACGTACAATCTTGTTCGGTTGATAGGTGGTCACTTTAAAGTTTCCATCCTCTCCCGATTGCAAGGCTTCTTTCAATACCCCAAAATTGACCACTCGACTGGTACGATAATTCAGAGTCAGTCCTTTCACTTTGCACGTCGTGTGCACTTCTCCTTGTTTGTCCCGGTATTCGTAGCCGTAATTTTTGGGACCGCCACTGACGAAACTTAGAATCTTGTCGTCGGGATGCTCGTCTGTCCAGGCTCCTAAACGGTCTCCTTCGATGTTAGGGTGATGTTGAATCGGGTGATGGATGTAAATGCAACTGTCCGTGTCAAAGTACAGGACGCGTTCTTCTAACAGTTCTAAAGCTTCGTACAATTTTAAGCGAGCATGAGCTGTCACGTAAGCCGCAATGATGACATTTCCAAAAGGGTCGTCTTGTACAAAGTCCAGATCTTCTTCGTAATTGACCAAGATCAAATTCTCTCGAACGACGTCCACGTGTTTCATGTATTTGGTTTTGTCGTGAATCATCTGGAAGTAGCGGGAAGGTTCTGTCAAATATTCCGTCTTGGGTAAACACGGTCGTTGTGCCATTTTGCCCCACAAGCAATTTAACATCACTTTGGCAAACGATCGCCTGCCTTCGTTTTTCTCGATGTGGTCTAAAGTGATGCCTTCTTGTTCGTAGTATTTCTCTTTGAATTGTATTTGGTCTTCGGGAGTGTGACACCAGGAAGGATAGCCGCTGGCTTCTTGCTTCAGTTTCAAAAAGGCATCCACGTAGTCGGCGAAAATGCCTTTCTGCGTGGGGTCAC
Organism: Sinohyriopsis cumingii; assembly: GCA_028554795.2. NCBI lineage: Eukaryota > Metazoa > Mollusca > Bivalvia > Unionida > Unionidae > Sinohyriopsis > Sinohyriopsis cumingii. Next base: position 80,174,832 of record CM068827.1, read on the forward strand.
CCTTGCGGTATTGTTGTGTCTTGGGAAAGTGGCAAATTTCGTACACTTCTAACAGTTGGTATCCCATGTCCATAGCTTTGAACAATTCTACGCTGACCCAGGTTCCCGTCAAGGCACGTTCTTCCTGGCTGTGCTGACAAGCTTGGTCTTGGTTGCACGTTTCGGCACAAGTACGGCACAAGGGAAACATCAATTTGCCTTGACAATGGTGAGGTAAGACGGGATGGTAGAGGTTCGTGGGAGGCAAAACTTTGCACTTGATCAAGCCTTCGTATTGTCGAATGTTTTTCAGGTCGATGTGTTCCGTCAGCAATTGCGGGTGCCCTACGGGAAAACGACAATATTTGCACACGTAGGGATACAGCGAACACACGTCCAAGTATTTGATTTCTTCTCCTTTCTCTTCGTCGGCTTGGTACAGCAAACAGGTGGCATTGGTCCTTCCTCCGTACAAACTATCCCTCGGGTTCAGCGGGTCCACGAACTGGTAACTTTCCACAAGGCGTTTAAACTCGGGATCGGTTTTCATACGGTGATCGTACTCGTGTTCCCACATTTCCACCACTTGGTATCCTTGCTGTTCCAACTTTAGGCGCCGCTGACAAGTGTCCTGGTACAAGTCTTCCATGGTTCGTTGCAAAAACTGATTTTTAGTGCCACGGTCAGGGTAACAGACGGGACATCCGTGAAATAAGCAACCGTTAAACTCGTACACGATCTTGGGGTTTTCTAAGTCCCAGCCATCGACCGAATACGTTCCGATGGTCTTTTCGCCCCCTCCGTTGCGGGCATGCTGAATCCACTTGTCTTCCTTGTCGCACAAGTAATGTAACCAACGTAGGGCTTTGACCGAGTATTGACGTTTGACAAAGTGGGTCGTTTGAGGACTGATGACAGCCACGGTCTTTTCAGGCATGAATCGTTGTCGATACACTAAGGAACACGCTTTGGCAATGGTGCAAGCTTCTTTCAAAGGATCGACCCCTCCGTGTTCCATGAACAGTTCTCGAAATTTTCCACAGCAACGCCGTAAAATGTCCACGTCGGAACGACAATACTTTAACATTTCTTCCTGAAAGTCGAAGGGGTCCGAGGCGTGAATCTGGTACCAAGCGTAGAAAGCTTCTCGTTGTTCGGTACGCATGTTGTCGGGGTCGTAATAGTGAGCCTCGGGTAAATGGGGTAGAACGGCGTGTTGATTGGCTTCCGTATTGAAAAAGTGTGGAAAGTACCCTTTAGCCATTTCTGTCATTCCAAACGTTTTAGGCATTCGACTCAAAGGCATGGCCAAATAGCTCATCGAATCTTTAAACTGCACTTGTCCCACTTGCATGAAAATGATTTTGGCTCCGTTCAAAGTCACTTTAGGACGCTCGGTGCCTTGTTCCGTATAATATCTGAGAAGAAACTGTCCATCGTATCCGGAGAAATTGTGAGCCATCACCGTGGCATGACGATGACAATCTCCGTAACGTTCGATGTCCTCTTGGCTCCACGTCTTGTCGACGGGGTCTAAGGCCCATTGGGCAAAATCGGCTAACGTGTTCGGTCCCCGAAAGATTTTTTCACGCCCTCCGGGTATCTTGCTGCAGTGAGGGCAATGACTGAAGATAGGTTCTTGAATGCACTTCTCGCACGCTCGATGAGCCACGCAGAAATTAGGAATGTGAATGCCAGTTTCTTGCATGCATTCGAAATCGAAAAAGATGAAATTGCCTTTCTTCTTGTGACCGTCCTCTTTCTCTGGTGGGGGTTGGTATTTTTGCACGTAACATTGGTGTTCCAAGTCCACGATGTGGTGACAAATGTGACATTTTTTCTTTCCTCGACATATGTGTGCCTTGGTATTATTGGTACGTATGACTTGTTCACACGTAGAGCACAATCTCAGCAGTTGACAAGCGCATTTCTTCTGTGAACCTTGCGTTTTCAGATGTTGTTGGTAACAGGTAGGGCTGACAAACGTGCGCAGACAAGTGGAACAAGGCACTGGTTCTTCGCTCAGACAGGGTGAAGAGGCCAAACATCCTGTGCATTTCGATCCACAATGCTTGTGTTGCTCTCGATTATTATAACCATGGTCACATTTCTCACAGTAATAACCGTATTTCAGGAATCCGGTGATACTGGTAATGGTATCGAAATGTTCATCGTGATGATAAAGATGAATGTATTTTCCGTCCTTAAAGTCTTGGCCTCGAAACAACAGAGGTCCGCGCACTTCTTGAGGGTGCACTTTCAAGGTGTAGCGTGGAGCTAGGGCATCTTGCAATTTTTGCATCTCAGGAATGCCACAGGGTGTGTCTTTGGACAGGCCAGCTTGTTGCAACAGGAGTTCTGCTTCGTTTCCTTGTTTGGCTCGATGGGAACGTTGAATAGTGTCCCAGGTTCTTTTCCATTCTACCGTGTCGTTCTTGTTGGCATAGGTTCGTCCCACCACGATGGCACGGGCTAAGCACATCTGGTCATGAGGGTTGTCAATTCGGACGAGACTCTTTTTGGTGTTGCGAAGGTCGTCCACCAATAACATCTTTTTGCGTCCGGTCCCTTGAGGAGGAGAGACGTGGGTCATGTCCAGTGTGGCTTTACCATCGGTGATGTCAAACTGATCATTAGATTGTTGTACGTGTTGAATCTTGTCCATGACTTTGGAAGCAGTTAATTCTGCAGGGGTGCTAAACTCGATCCAAACAGGGGATTTCAAACCGTCGTGTTGTATGGAAAGTCTCAAGCGATCGTCTTCTTTGGGTTGACATTGTCGCTTGAGTGCAGTGAGCAAAGAATCCCACACCTCAGTGATGAACACTTCTGCTTTCTCTAACGGTACTTCGGCCTTGAAATCTTTAAACTTCACCGTGTATTTGTAAGCCGTGGTTCTAAATTTTCTAGAGGAGCGCTTTTCCGTCTCTCGAATGGAATAGTACTTTTCAGGGTTAACTAAGGGTGGTGAACTTGGTTTAGAGGGTTCGGATTCTGGTTCACTCATGTCCTCTTCAAAATCACTGGCATGAATTTGTGCCAAGATTTCAGCCCTGGTACGAGGCGATAGATCACGTTTCTGCCTCTTACTTTCTTCTTTCTTCTCGAATGAATGGGATCGTTTCATCTTGAAAGCAAAAAGTCAAATGACTCAAGTTCAAACACCATAAACTACTTTATAGTCCTGACAGACCAGCGTATATAAAAGGGTGTGTGTCTTGTCCTTTCACTATTCATTTCACTCTCAAGCCGAGCACAACGATGGAAGAGACTGACCAGATGGAACGTTTCGTCAGAGCTTTGCGAGGGGTCATTAGAAAATTCTCTTCAGACCAGCCTACGGACTACTCTCCTTCCTTTAGAGATAAAAGTCAAGATACTTGCTATATCTGTCAGAAGAAAGGGCATTGGTCTTCAGAGTGTCCAGACCGTCAAAAAAGAAAAAAAACAGGGACTAAAAGAGACAAAAGTGAAGATACCTGTTATTATTGTCAAGAAAAAGGACATTGGTCTCCAGATTGCCCAAAAAAGAAACAAGAGGAGTCAGAAGAAAAGAGGAATTCTTCAGAAGAAGAGAGGGATTCTTCAGAGGAAGAGAGGGATTCTTCTGAGGAAGAAAGAAGACAGGTGAAGAAAAAGAAACAGGAGAAAAAAAGAAGAAGGGAAGAAAGCGAGGAGGAAAAAGAGGAAAAGAGTGTGACGGTGAAGAAATTCAAAAAACGGAGAGACTAAACAAGGAGAAAAGAAGAAATTAATGAACTTTTAATTAAAGTGTTGTGTTATAAATTGTGAATTGGATTGTAAAAAATGGAGAAAAGAATAAATGAATGATATAAGGTAAGTGTCTTTGAGTTGTGATTTTAAAATAAGAAGCTACACTCACGCACTCATACACAGACACGTATTAAAAGGGTAACATGGGTGAGTTTTTTTTTTGAGTTATTGGCAAATTGAAATTGTATTTCTTTTCGAGAAATGTGGGTGGCCCTGAAAAGGGCCTTTTTTCTTCATGGTGTAGGGGTGAGTTTAAGCAATCAATTTTAACTGCCTTAAGCCTTTGCCACGGCCAAGGCCTACTTCTGGACTGCGTAATGTTGATGATGATGATGATTGGGTTGAAATCACTAAGGGTGGTACGGTAGGCTTAGTCACAGGGTTGACATGTTTGGCTCGGGAAGGTCGTATTCTCTTCGGTCGTGATAAAGAAGTCTGATACATTTGTTTCAGACTTCTTAACTCCGCTAAAATGTCCAACAGTACCGTGACCGTTTGATTTTCACCCTCTTGTTTCTTTGCTGCTACTTCTTCTTGCTGTTGTTGCTGTTGTTTTTTTCTTACCTCTTCTTCTTGTTGCTGTTGCTGTAGGAGAAAAGTCTGTTCCGCTTCCTTTTGTCGTTGTATAAATTTCTCCAATTCTTCTTTCTGTCTCTGTCTAAAATTCTCCACTTGCGGTAATGAAGAAAGTAACGAAGGTTCCGGAACAAATTCTTGCGAGGAGAGAAAATCCACAAAATCCCAATTCACCTCTTCTGAAAGTAAGTCCGGGTTCCCTTGGGCAGTCTCCCCTGCTGGTGCACCCCACTGAATCGTTTTCTGAGTTTCCGTCATGTTGAATCACTGTCGCATAGATTGACTGCACACAAGCGCTAGCGAATCTATATTGACTACGTGACGTCACAGACTGCTCTCTTCGGATTGGATGCGAGCTGACTGAATTCTGTAACGCGTGTTCGGATTGGTAAATGAACTCAATCCGTTTCAATCCTTCCTCCGCCTATAAATAAGCGCCGTTCAATGCATTGATTCACCTGTTCTCGTCGCTTCAAGATGTGGACTACAGTTGAGTCATCCACCCTTGTGTCTTCCATGATGTTTCGGACAGACTTGCTTATGTATGTCCGATCGAAGTGGACCGTTGTCCACAGGACCAACACCAGCCTGTGGATACGTAGGATCTACGTCGAAAGACAAGGATGCCTGAAAAGAGTGCTGATGTACGGACCAACAGTAAGACGCAGCCTAAGGACAAAAAGAAGACCAATGCGGTGCCATTTATGTTAATGAATACATTAACATAAAACCCAAAGGCCCTTTTCAGGGCCCCCATATTTCTCGAAAAGAGATAGTCTTTTGAATTGCCTACCCCTTTTTTAAATTTAAATTTAAATTTAAATTTTAAAAAAAACTTTTTTTTAAAAAAAAAAAATCCCATGTTAAATTCCCCTTGTACGTATAGTATCCCACAATTTATTCCCATGTTAAATTCCCTTGTCCGTAAAGTGTCCCACGATTTATTCCCATGTTAATTCCCCTTGTCCGTAAAGTGTCCCACGATTTTTCTCCATGTTAAATTTCCATTGTCCGTAAAGTGTCCCAAGGGTGTTTTTAATGCTAATTCCCATTGTCCGTAAAGTGTCCCCCTTCACTACTCACGTACACACATATCTTCCTATAGTTAATTCGTAGAAAGAGCACTTGGAATAATGTCAATACGCATTATGTAAGATTACGACTGTAGACCCGATTCTGGAGAAGAAAAAAAATCTGCGTGTCTGTTATTTAACCACTATGCAAGGTTAAATTAGAAGGGAAATCTAAGACCAGGTAGAGGCGTCTGTTTGCTTTGCAATTAGTGATATCACGGACGGCTTGGCAGCAACTTCGGGCTTTTGGGGACCGGAAACCCGTGATTGACAGGTAAGTGCTCAAAGAGACCAGACCGGATCCAATCAAGCGCTATGTTTGGACCTAATTCATTTTCCATTAGTACATGTCTGAACATCGCTAGAGGCGGATCATAGAGAAGTAGAGGCACTAGACTGTACTCCAAGTAGTGCGCTCGTTAAACGGCGCGAAAAAATTCTAAAATACTAAGTTTGAATTAGCGGACAAGGGCTTCTTGAGGTAAAATATCTTCGCCCGAATTTGTCTTACTTTCATAAGTAGACGTTGTAAGATTGATACATTATTATGTACATTTAATTTCGTAGAAATGGAATTTCCCATGTATAGCTGAATTTTCAACATATCGTAACGTAGCGTATAGCGAATTATTTACACGCAAGCTTGACGTATGTTGATTGTTGAGTTGTGTAGTTTACTATTTTGCATCGTAATGCATGACTGAATTTATTAGTGATTTGTGTTAGAAAACTTGTACTTGCTTTATTATGATATGAATATATAGATTGTGAATTATGCAGAGTTAGTCATTTGTTGGACTTAAGCACATATAATTAGGTATTTGTATATCTGTATGTGTCTTTTATACTTTGTAGGGTAGGAAATGCGTTTGATTGCTATTGATGATGATAGTTTACTATATCAAGAAGTTACAAATTAAGAATGTGTATGCATGTATTAGAAGTTGTTGATAAAAAAAAATTATTTTTATAGCACTATTATTATAGAACAAAGCATGTATGAACTATTCTGAGTGCGTGAGTTTAACTGATAACTTATTAGCCATTATTCTGATGAAAGGTCTGTGAGAATGTGGTTGATTCTCCAGAGATTACAGCAAGGAGACACGATTATACGTCCCTTCTAATTCCTCAAGAAGCTTTCTGGTTGGGTGTAGAGTCGACATCCGAGGATCGGAGAGAGAGAAGATACGTGGAGACCAGTTGGGAGGTCTATTGTGACGTAAGCATTGTGTGTGGAGGCGCAGTGCCGGAATGAATACATGGAAGAGAGTACCAGAAGCGTCGGAAGGACGGATCCTGAAATTTCAGGAGAGCACGTAGTCAATGGTACCGGAAGTACCAGAAGAGAAACGAGGCGGATAGATGAGTAACAGAGACAACACTGAAGGGAAACACTCTTCCGTAAGACTGTAATTTCATATGATGATGTAAGTGGCAACTGTGAATAGGTCATTGATTGTATTTGTTGGAAAGAAATTGCGATTGAGAAATTTGTCGATGAAATTGTGGAATACGTTTAATATATTTTATTAAACTGTTGTACCTTTCACCTTGAGTTATTTATAAACCTAGATCGTAGGCACTGCTGCGCTCCGTGCTATTTAAATTTTAGTTGTCCGGTGTTATAAATAATACCGCAGAAGGCACGTGACATTGCCAAACCAAAGACTGAGAGAGAGAAATAGACAAAGTTTAAATGAGAATCTAAGGATTTTCTTCCTAATAAAGATCCATTTAACACCATACATTCTAAATCAACATTATTTGAATAAGCCCTCAATTTAAAAATTGAAGAAAAAAATGAAGATGAAAGGATTAAGAATAGTCCCTTGCTCTACATGCATAACTGACAAACAAATTTTCAACATGAACCTATTGACAAGGCTGAGAACGTTAGTAAGAATTGTTTCCACGAACTAGAGCAGCATTATTATACCATCGATACAAACTACGTCGTCGTTTCTTGAGAAATCACCATCATAATAAGTCAGCACGTGTTCTGATGGGAATCAATAACTGCTGAGGACGAAAATGCACACAATACTGCCCACATGATTTCAAATATAACCCTTGTAACCTCACATAACTGAGTCCGGTTGATACAGAATTTGCTCTCGTCAAGTCGATGATGTCTTGCAGAGGGGACAATCCGTAGGAATTGAAATTTTTCATAATACTAGTGATGTCGTCTTCCATAAAGGTACTCAGCCGGAATAAAAGTCTACGTTGTAGTCTTTCGTTACGTATATAACTACTCAGTTGGTTCCTTGGTCTATGACTGTCATTTATGCTGATGACATAACATCGGAAGTACTTAGGCTATCGACGAGGAAGTTCATCTTTAACACACGCTACTGGATTCCAAATTGTTTAGAAATTTGCCTAGTCTTTATAAATTCTAAGAACGATACACTCATTACGATAGTTTCAATTGAGAAATAAATTTCTTCTCTTTGCAATTGAATCATATGAAAGTTTATGCACAATACTTCCTGTGTATTTCCTTTTCTAACTGATCTCAGTAAGACATATCATTCTTTTGAATGATAGATCAGATTAATCAGTTACCAATCAATTATTTTGATTATGAGATCAAATCCGTGGAGAATCGCCAAAAAAAAAAACACACACACACACAAAACAAAACTGAAACCAGATATGGGAAGTAAAAAGAGATTACAAGCGCACAGTGAACTTAAAAATAAATCATTTTTTCCTCATGGGCTTCGTTCTAACAAAAAGTGACTCTATCCTACCGATTGTCTTTTCAAAAACAGCAAAATTACAGTAGACTAAAGTAGTGCATCGTAAACGAAGTGTTGGTACTTATTAAGAAATGATTTGTCATTCTCTCTGTAAAAATGTGCAATGACTATGTCCAATGGAAACAAATGGCTCATAAAATATTGTACAGAAACAGTTATATATATTGTTTTACATTTTCTATCAATCTTGCATAGAATTTGCTTTTGTGCCAAGGCAAAGAATGACAGAGAGAAAGTAAAACTGTCTGTTTGAGTTTCAAAACGACTAAATTAAATGCATACTTTATAGAATGTTTGTATTTTTTATGTAAAGAATTTTGTCTCTGTTGGTAAAAATGCGAAGGCTAGAATTGCTTACGCACACTATACTCAGAATACCCCAACCTATGTCATTCAACTCACCGTTTGGAGTGACCAACACCTAGTTATATATCATCCAGTACCCAGTTATGTACAAATCAAACGCCAAATGTACCGTCTGTAATCACCAATACCCAGTTATCTGCTCTATCTTCAGGTTTATATATTATCTGGTATGTAATATTTGCATTTTTGGAAGGGTTTATCTTTCTAAATATTTATACAATTCATCTTTTGAAACTTAAACTTTCTTGGAATTACTTGGCCACTTTTGTGTTTAATTGCCGTAAAACACTACTATATACATAACACCAATACCCAATGATTTAATATTAAAACAAAACAAAACAAAAAACCTCCAAAAATATTTGCTATCACTCACCCAGTTATCTACTGTCCAACACCCCACATTTACTATCCACCATGCTGTTTCTAGTGACTAATACCCACATATCTGCTATCCAATACTCTTTTGTTAACTATTTACTACCTACTACCCAACACCCCACATCCACTATCCAACACGTAGGTTGGAATGACGTTTATATAGCGATCAATGTACAGAGAAGTTTGCAAATTCATCTAACCATTTTTATAATTTACATATTCCCAGTCACTCCTGCGATTAATCCAGTTGTTGTAATCCGGTGAACAAAACGAATGATTTTTCCGTAAATTAATGAACCGACATTCAAGGCATATTTTTGTATCGCAGAAATAGCCGAGGTAGTCTGAATATACTGGAAGAACTGAAGGATTGACCGTCAGGTTACAAAGAAAAAAATAGTTTTAAAAATTTAGCCTTTTGATAAAGCCTTGTTTTTTTTTTTAAACTAAGCTTGTATCTGTAATGCTTTGCTATTCTTGATCAGCAGTAAAATAACTAATCCTTCTTAATTATGCCTATTTTCATAAATATTTATCAAAATATCGTATTCGTTATAAATGGTTTCTAAAACTCTCGAACATATATAATCATTAGACACTTACCAAAATAACGACCATGCTTTTCCAATTTGTAACTACTAGGACGCTCTACCTTTGTCAGCCTTTGCATTAGGTGAATTGAAAACAATTTATATCGCATAAAAAGTGTGCATTAGCGTTATTCTAACTGTTTATCTGGGCAGTTTATCTTTAACCGACCTGGGTTGGTCCATAAATGTACGGGCATTCGATCCGTTTAAACATGTAAATTGAAATTATCTGGCCACTTTATGTCCTCAAGTTTTCGTGTATTTGCCGTGTAACAAATAATTTTTGGTTGCTGTTTGTTCCTAGGTAGTAAGTGTTATTTCCTAATTGGTTGTGCCTCAAAAATATAGAAAATGGCTATTATTCCACATAAACTTTGCTTTTGTGACCAGGACAATGATATTATGAAATTTACCTATTTTCCAGAACATTCCAAATAGAGTCTGTGCTGAGTAAACTTGGAGTAACTTCTAGAACTTTCTAGAACTTTCCAGTAATATAAAAAGTAGTATAAATACAGGATCCTTAAGCCCACCAGTTCAGTTTAGTTCCAGCTTCCTAAGTGGATACGTATCTGCATTTTTCTGAGATGGCATCAAGAGGCTGCAAGCATCCGGCAGAAGCATTTTGCTATGTCTGCGTCCAATTTATGAAGAGAAGAGCGAAAAAGTACTCTGTGGAAGCATCTGCTAAGATGAGAAAGGAAAACAACGCATATTTCGTCATGCCTGTCGGGGATCAGGATAAACCCTGGGCACCTCATTTCACCTGCGAGTACTGCAAAAATTAACTTTCCGGAACGTAAGATGGACAATTGTTGCTCGGAATTTTATGTTATAATTTTTTTTTAAATTTACAATTGCAAATGTTTTTAATTTTAAAATGTTTTACAATTGTCAATGTTATTGAAAAACTATATATGACAAATGTTGCGAGAATCTCTTACACATTAGTCATGGTTGAAATAACTGTATTTTTGTAGGATGGCACAGAGGGGAAAAGATAGCCATGACGTTTGCTATCTCAAGAATTTGGTGTGAACCCACTGACCACTCAGACAACTGCTACTTCTACGTGGTGGACCCTTCCAATCGTCGGACTGGCAAGAATGCATCTAAAACGTATCCGGACCTTCTTTCATCCATCACCCCGGTGCCACACTGCCCTGAGCTCCCCGTACCCACTCCTCCGGAGACAGAGACCAGCCGTCTTTAAAAGAGATCAGCAAGTCAGAGAGCGAGGAAGACGTTGTAGATCCAGATTACAATTTCAGAGGTGGAGCAGAGGAGAGAAAACCATACTACCCCAACCAAAATGACCTCAACGACTTGATCAGAAATCTTGGTCTCACCAAGTCCAATGCCAATCTTTTGACGTGTAGGCTCAAGCAGTGGAACTTGTTGGACGAAAGTGTGCAGGTTGCAGATCAGAGAAGCGTCACAAAGCTTTTTTCAGCTTCTTCACCCGTCAAGATGGGTTCTGCTTCTGCAACAATGTCACCAGTCTGTTCCATGCAATCGGAATCGCCTGTAACCAGAATGAGTGTCGCCTCTTCACTGACAGTTCATCCAGGAGCCTCAAAATCGTGCTGCTTCATAATGGGAACAAGTACCCGTCTCTTCGCCTGGCTTACCCGGTGCACATCAAAGAGGATTACAACAGCATCAAGACCTTGCTGGAAACCTTGAAGTATGATTAGTACGGCTGGGAGGTCACCAGAGACTTCAAAATGGTGGCATTCCTGAGGGGTCTCCAATGCGGCTTTACCAGGTTTACCTGCTATGTTTGCCTTTGCGACAGCAGGGACACCAAGGAGCACTACCACTGGCAGGACTGGCCACAGCGGAAAGAGTGGGGAGGAACAACGTCAAGTGTGAGCCACTGGTGGACCCCCAGAAGGTGCTGATGCCACCACTGCACATCCAACTGAGCCTTATGAAACCATATGTCAGAGCTCTAGATAAGGAGTCGGCATCCTTCAAGTACCTTCAATGCTTCTTCCCTAAGCTGTCTGAGGCAAAAGTCAAAGCCGGTGTCTTCGTCCGTCCGCATATAAAGAAGATCCAGGCGTGCAATTAATTTCCCAAGAAGCTCACTAGTAAGGAGAAAGCGGCTTGGAAAAGCTTTGTCGCAGTGGTTCGGGTCTTCCTGGGCAATCACAAGGCCGAAAACTACGTGGAGCTGGTTTAGACTCTGGTGAAGAACTACGGCACATTTATGCATGATGTCTCTCAAAGTCCATATCCTTTATGCTCATCTTGATCAAATCAAGGAGAACATGAAAGCGTACTCGCAGGAGCAAGGCGAGCGCTTCCACCTGGATCTACTGGACTTTGAACACCGCTACCAAGGACAGTATAACGAGAACATGATAGGAGACTACACTGGGGGCTGATTCGTGAAAGTGATTTACAGGATAATCGTAAATCTCGAAAAACGAATCACTTCTAAATCTTTTGTAGTCTTGATTCATATGTTGTTTTTTTTCTGACTTTATGTGAACGAAAAGACACAAATTCGCCCCTTTTTTCATTGGAAATAGGTAAATTTCAAAATATCACTGTCCTGGTCACAAAAGCAAAGTTTGTGGTGAATAATGGCCATTTTCTATACTTTTTAGGTATAAGCAATTACGAAATAACACTTGCTGCCCAGGAACAAAAATTATGTTGCCTAATGTTATGTTTGAGTTATTCATCATTGTACACAGAACAAAAATGTCTACAGAAAACCCATCTTCCAAGATAATGGTCCTATATGAATTATTGTTAACAGCAATAATTTCGTGCATTAAGATTTTCCTTAACAAATTGCATTTTAAAATTGAAATGAGATAAATAAAGTAGAAACCGACTGGAACTAAACAATATTTAATTTCATGAAGGTGATATTTTTGTTGCGACATTATATTCATTTTTAATAAATGAAATAAATTTTAATATCAATGATATGGATCATTTTCAATTATAATTATTTTAATGATAAAGATATTATAAATTAACATATTCTATTTAAGTAAAACAATTCAGAAAAAATCAATAACATCTTTCATTTTGGTTCATTTAATATTTTCTCGAATAATTTAATTGTTACAGAACGCTGGCCAATTTACATGTCAACGTACCCTAAACAAAATGACATCATTTTTGATGACAGCATATTTTACATGACAAAGCTATTTAAAAGAACATAACGAACTGCCACTAACCTCGTTACCAGCGGCAGTTCGTAAACCCAGTCCCCACTCCCCATTTTAAAATATAAAAGCCTCAATGATATAAAAAAATGCACAAAAATTTAATCATTTCATTCATTAATTTATAATTTCTAGCCCAATTGATAACTTTGGATCCCCAAAACTGTCATGTTGTTTGTATTTCAAACTGAAGTGGGTTCAATTACAAACACAGCATTCATTTTTGTGGGGCTAACTATTTTTTTCAGACTACAGGAGTGATGCAGTTCATCGTTTTTGATAATCTCCCATTAAATCCGTCATTTTTGGAAGCCACGTCTCTTTGAGACCATGTGCATCAGTGTTAAGTAGCGTGCCCTATTTAATTTGTTAAATGTTTCTGAGAAATATTAAAATTAAACATTGCAAATAGTGGATGGAAACGACAATGTTTTTTTACCTTCTATTTTGTGTGACGTTCTAGGCGCCTCACCCTTTTACCTAAAATAGACTTTTCCAGGAACTGAAAACGGCTAGTGAGCAGGCTCATTGCTTACACAGAAAAACATCTAGCGTGTTTTAAAACTCGAACAAGACAGTGATAGGGACCTCCAATCTACAATCATGTTAGAAACTATAACTTAATCAATTAAACAATTAAATTACTAAACTTTGTGCCTTTTTAAGACAAAAATTTCATGATGATTTTTTTTGTTCTTTAGATGGGGGGGGGGGGGCCAAACTGCCAATTGTAGGGATGGAGGTAGGTCGATAAATCAACCCCTCACCTTTAATATTGACTGGCGGCTTAGAGGCTGATATCATTTATTCACTGCAAAACTGCAAGAATCTGTCGCCACTCTTGTCTGCACATATCGGTGCAGATTTTATACACTTACTGCTGTATTTCGCAGCTGTTTTACTTCCGTAGGCTGGAAGGTTCTTTTGGCGATATATACATACTATTCCCGGATGAAATGCTGTTTGTCGACTTGCAAATCCACGTGGAAATACAGCACCCTCTGTCCTGTGGCAATTTTTGAATTTCGTGCTAAATATGACTGTTACTAAATACCAGTACGTATTAAAACTGTACGTAGGTGTGTTCCGGAAATATTTTCATGCAGCAAAATTGCACATTTTAATAAACAGGTGACACCAGACCTGCATATTGTAATCAGTATCAACACAGATTTTTTTTTTTGGGGGGGGGGGGCTGATTTATCGGACTAGGAAGGAGGGTGGGCGAATACTACAGTAATTTAAAACCAAATATTGAAAATATAATTTTGTTGAAATTATTTGACCTTAATAAAATATATTAATTTATATTATCTTAATTGTAAGAACATTTATTAAATTTACTGAATATAGTTAATATAATGTAACAGAAGCAAATGAGTTTTAGCTTCTTTGGGTTGGTATTGGGGGTCCATTGGGCTGGTATGAGGGTATATAAATATTTACCGTTAAAATGTCTACGAGTTTAACACTGAGCCGGGGGGGGGGGGGGGTAGTGGTATGGGAATTTTACATCTTGGAACGGGGGGGGGGGGGGGGGGCGGGTAAATGAAAATATATTATTTGTGGCAGGTAAGGGGGCGGAGGCTATCCGAATTTAGCATTGTGGTTAATATATGGGAATTTTAATATGTGGGCCAATATGTTTATCTGAACTGGACATGAGATCTAGCAAACATCCTTAATAACGTGATGATATCCGATTACAATAATATTCAATTGAATTAACAATCAAGGTACTGTGTGTAATTTTTAAATCCAAGGCTGCTGCTATAATAAGATTATATAGACGATGCAACAGTCTTTTTAACCTGGTTTCTTCTATGTTCCCTGATTTGGTCAGCGCCATAATTCAAGACGTCTACCATATGGATATAGCCTAGTCTAAAAGCCAAAGTGAATGTTCCGAAACGAAAATGGAATTTAGCTTTAAGATTAGACATTCTAAAGGTTAAACGCATCAACAAAATGTTTATCACCATGTTTCTTACGACCTTATAACAATACGATCAGTCAGTTCATGAACCCAAACTTCGCCTAAACCTTTCCTCATGAGGATTTTAACATAATAAGATCCACACATGACACCAACATTTCTTGACTAAAATTGTGTCTGCAGTACATGGAAACAGAATAACACTGAAATATTCGATAGCTTAAGATTCTTTAATTCCTCGCTTGAAGTACTATCAGACAAGTTACCATAGTGGCAAGTCTTATGTAACGTGTAAAATAAATCAAAAGAATGATAAAGGAGCGGAGGAAGGAAATGTATTTTCAAGAGTACATCAATTGTCTTCACAAGTCGAGAAACCGGATTACTGCCAATTGAGAAATCTTATTCATTACTATGGAAACAAATATTTAAAAAAAAATACGGAAGAAGCGTTTCAATGTGGACAGGACGTAGCGGGGCACTTCAGTTTAAGGCTATTGTGTAATCAGAAAGACATTTTGCAGTGTATTTGAAGAGTTTCGTTTTACACAGTACTGGGACAGAGAAAAGTATTTGACGATGGGGGGGGGGGGGGGCAGCGGATACGAGACCTTTTTGGGCAGGGGCATGCACTTAACGATCCAAAGCAGAAAAGAGACTATTCGAAACAGCTGTGTACATGACAATTTAAAGCAGAAGAGAGAATATTTGAAATATGTACTTGATGATCCAGACTGGAATATAAACTATTCGAGATATACATTTGCTACTAAGTTCCAGAAACGTTTTTATATATGGTCCAGAAATTGCCTGTGAGCTTGAGTTAAGTACAAACAAACACCCAATATACGCTAGGCTAGTCTGATAAATCAACCTCACAAATCTGTGTTGATACTGATGGACGATTTGTCGGTATGATGTCACCTGTTCATTAAAATGTGCAATTTTGCTGCATGCAAATCATTCAGGAACAAACCCGCGTACACTTTAGACACATGCCGGTAATTGGTAGCAGCCATATCAGGCGCGAAATTCAAAATGGCCACAGGACAGATGGTTGTGCTATTCCAGGTGGATTTATAAGTCAACAAACATATGATTTGCTCAGGAAATATAATCTACATGTCACCAAAAGAACCCTTCAGTCGACGGTAGCTGCACAGCCACGAGAAATACCGGTAAGTGTATAAAATTTACACCGATGTGTGCAGCCAAATTTGGATGCAGATAATTGCAGCTTTTAATGAATAGATGATATCAGCCCCTCACCCAAAAGTCAATATCATCACGGGTGAAGGGCTGATTTATCGGCCTAACGCTATTGACGGATATCAAGTCTCCTAAAGCTAGGCCAGAATATTGACGGATATCAAGTATCCTAACAGGCTTGTTGCTGATGTAATGACCCAGACATGTATCAAGGGCACGCGCGCGACACAGATTAAGGGCGACAGTAAGGTAGACCAAAGTCTTCGCACTTAAAAAAGGGACAGCATTTAAAATAACTTGGTAATCTATTTATTATATAGTCATGAATGTACTCATGATTGATGACGTTACTCGTTGTTAAAAATTTTGTATGAACTGTTACGTATATTTGATTTAATTTTATATTTGATTTAATTTGTGTTTGATTTGATTTGATATTGTTGATGGGTTTTGGAATCTTTTTGTTTTCTTTACATGTCAATATAATGTCATTTTGTTTGCTAGGAATTTGATATTTTCCAGAAAATTCCGTTTGACCTGAATCTTTCCATAAATACCTAATAATAGAAGCACTTGTTTTTATTTTTGACTTTGTTCCTGGCCTTGATTGATGGTCAAGTAAACAACATGATCACGTGATCCTCTAATTCTCAATTTGGCATTTCCAAAATTGCGAAATACTTAGTATTAATAGTGTTGTTGAGAGAGAGAGAGAGAGAGAGAGAGAGAGAGATCAGAGTTTGGGGGGCTTTTAAACACTTGATGTCAAGTTGTACACTAAGAAGAAACAAGGATCTTGAATCAAGCTTCTCTGGAGTTTGATTTTTAAAAGACACAAAACCTTGCTTTTACGTAACATAGTGGGATTGTTCTGTTTACAGATCAAATGAAGTACTATCAAACCATTTTTCTTGCAATTTCACAGTAAAATGTCTTCGATTGCCAACTTATTCGTAAAATGTTTTCTAATCAGCCCATTAACATTTGCACAAAATTAAGATAGTTTACATTTTTTTTTTACTTAGAAGTAATTCAATTATTAACACCGACAAAAATTGTATAAACGGGGCCCATGCAGTACAATTCTTTCGCACACACACACACACACACACACATATATATATATATATATATATATATATATATATATATATATATATATATATATATATATATATATATATATATATATATATATCCTGTACATTGTGCTATATAGTAATAGTGCTAAACAACATATATACTATTATAATCAAACTGCGTCCCTGTCAATTTTTTTTAAAATTTGATTAATATGATAATTATCGTAAGTCTATAGACCGCTAATTATATTAAACACAAATGATAACGTGACGAAATATATCTCTTGTCAATTTGTTTAAGAATGATGAAGAACGTGTCTTCCCCATATGTACAGTTACGACTGCTTTATCAATGCCATTCAGTTTGTCCAATCATAGTATCGCTGTCGGTTTCATACTATTGTACAATCATAGTATCGCTGTCGGTTTCATACCATTGTCCAATCATAGTATCGCTGTCGGTTTCATACTATTGTCCAATCATAGTATCGCTGTCGGTTTCATACTATTGACCAACCACATTATCGCTGTCGGTTTCATACTTTGCTTCATAGGCACGCCCTTCATTAACTGAACTGCAAACAGCAATAGCGAGATCATCTTTGCAAAACTATTGATTAACGCCTCTATACTTAAAGCACGTTTGTTGTCATTTTACAATTTATTGATTTTAATACCATTCGAGAACACAAGATATAGCGCGAGCTTTAGATAATTGTGTTACAGTTTGGAATCATATATGTGTAAATATAATACAATCCTTTTTCAGTAATGAATATTTTAATGGATTGTATATCTTCATAAAATTAACCTCTGTGTTCATTAATATTTGAAAAATATTTAAGGGCTAGAATGAAAATAAAATAAGTTAGTTTAGTGGTTCGAGATTTTACCAGGAAGAAAAACATTCAACGATAAAATCAAAATAAGTTTTGAATATTGCCTTACACCTCTGTCCGAATGGGTTCTAGTCTTTGTCTCGGCCACTGTGGGTATATGAGAAAAATTTCAATAGCTGCTCGTGGGTAGGTGGTTCTTTTCGGGGTTTTTCTGGGTTCTTCCTCCACCAGCTGTACCGGCCGCCACGAACAGCCTATCTTGCGCTGAGAAATGGCGTTAAACCCAAACAACAACAACTATGCTTTGAAACCCAAGTATTTTTTTATGTATAAATTTACACAAAAGAAAATGATATACCAGGTTGATACATCCCTCTATCATATCCCAGTTTGATACATCCGTCCATCATACCCCAGTTTGATACATCCGTCTATCACACCCAAGTTTGATACATTCGTCTATCATACCCCAGTTTGATGCATCCGTCTATCATACCCCAGTTTGATGCATCCGTCTATCATACCCCAGTTTGATACATCCGTCTATCATACCCCAGTTTGATACATCCGTCTATCATACCCTAGTAAGATGCATCCGTCTATCATACCCCAGTTTGATACATCCGTCTATCATACCCCAGTTTGATACATCCGTCTATCATACCCCAGATTGATGCATCCGTCTATCATACCCCAGTTTGATACATCCGTCTATCATACCCCTGTTTGATACATCCGTCTATCATACCCTAATAAGATGCATCCGTCTATCATACCCCAGTTTGATACATCGGTCTATCATAACAAAATAGGCATGCCATATTTATTTTCTGCAAATAAGAAAGTGATAGAAAAGTTCAAGATTGTCAAATGGTGATGTTATAGAAAATTATCTAGCGATTAAGTGAATTAATTGAATTAGGTGAATTAATTTGCAATGTGTAAAGCCGTAATTAAAAAACTACAATTAGGTCAGAAAGACATTCGTTAATGTTAGAAAAATTGCCAGTTTTTTAAATCATCAGCCGTACAATTTAGAGATGAACAAGATAGCCATTAGCCAAAGAGATGAAAATAACTA
This sequence comes from Sinohyriopsis cumingii, assembly GCA_028554795.2. Lineage (NCBI taxonomy): Eukaryota > Metazoa > Mollusca > Bivalvia > Unionida > Unionidae > Sinohyriopsis > Sinohyriopsis cumingii. The sequence goes on from CM068827.1 coordinate 80,193,680, forward strand.
GCAGTTAAAGTTTTAACTCAACGCGTGGTTATTCTCTTCTACAAATACTGTTTATTGATAACTTACCTTTGGTAAGCTTATGTAATCGTATGCAGGGCACCATGTTATGTGCAAAACAAATTGTCAGATAAATTAGAGTGGAAATGATACTACGAGCTTTGTGTAACGGTGGAGTAAGCGACTTATCCAAAACTGATCATTGTAAATAATGGAAAGTCTGGAGGATTTGAGAAAAGAGAAACAACATTCTCCAGAAACCCTGTGAAAAGCAAATATTTCAAGCACAAAGCACATGTGTTACAAAGCCATGAAAGAGTATATCGTAAAAGCTCCACCGAGTTATTCGAGTAATAAAAAAGTATAAAAAGGCGGACTTTGCATAGTGAAAAGTAAATTTATTAAGCCCGCGAGAAGAAAAAAAAAGAACGAAACTATTAGAAGTAGATGAAAACTGCTCAAAGCTAATGCGTGTATATGAGAAACCTAAATACTACTTATGAAAGATATTAGAAGTGGAGGATCTTTAAATATATAATACATTATAGGTCAAATTTTCACGAATTACGGTGTAAAATCTGAGTGCAGGCTATGAGAGAAGAGCGTATGCAAATTATAACCGTGTTGAAAATAAGAACGTTAGTTCACACATGGGGAACTTCGTCCTCCAGGGCGCAGACCGGCTACGTGATTTTAAAGCCACGCCCTATGTAGTAAATTAATTTTTAAAACCAGGTCCATGTCCAGATCCGGCCCGCAGGCCGTATTCTACCCACCCCTGCTTTAGGTCGAACCTTGTCGTGGATATGTGCCAAGGCAACGTGTGAACTCCCGGTGCAGCGACTACGTCGAAAACTGTCCTAAAGGAGAAGCATCGTCATAAAACAGCGCTTCGTGTGTGTGTGTGTGTGTGTGTGTGAGAGAGAGAGAGAGAGAGAGAGAGAGAGAGAGGGTTGGTGTGGGTGAGAGATTTGGTTTTTTAATGTCGTTTTAACAATATTTCAGTCATATCGCTACGATGTCTGTAGTGTGGCAGTTTTTAGTGATGTCTAGCACTGTGGGATCGTGCCGCAGACATGTAGCATCATGTCCCACCCAGTCATATTATCGTGACACCAGGCCGACAAGTCCTAACATTAAGGTCTCACTGGACAGTTTATCTGGTGAATTTTCATCCAACAATGACATATTGCAGAAAAATGAGAATAATTTTACACTGAAGATACAAATAAAAACAAATTAATGATTTTTGTAGAAATCATACATGTGAGATTTTGACTGCAGCAGTCAGGTTAATTGCTGATGCAACTGGTGGATTTTATACTGAACCAGCACTGTCACCAACCCCTAAAGTTTGCGTTCATTTTTGACAGGAAATACCTATTTTTAATATTTTCATGTGACAAAGCAGCTAAAAGAATCAGTATGTGCTTTATGCATGAATAAAGTTCACTAGCACTATAACAAATTAACATACTTTTCATCACCCCTCAACCATCTAGATTTTTAGATATTTACCTCTGTAGCAGACACACGTAAATACATAAGCCAAGTCGGCTGCTCATTTGCAGCCAGAGTTACGCATTTGATCTCCAATGCTCATCTAACTGTGACAGGCAGTCACCAACAAGCCAACCCATTTCCAAGCCTTACTCAAAGTAAATCTAAACCACACTACAGATTTAGCTTATGTGTGAATTTATAAATGCTAGGCTTGTGATGATTAGGTTCATGTCTTCTACCTTAAAAAATTAGGGAGGTGTCAAAATACAAAACTATCCAGTGAGACATAACCTCTTAATGCTGAGCGCCTAGCGAAGGAGCTGTTAATACCGTTTGTATAAGTCTTTGGTATGATTCGGACGGGTTCGACATTCCTCATCCGAGGCTGACGCTTTAACCACTAGACCACCAAAGCGGTCCCGAAGTATGTTGAAATTATTACAGTACTAAATTCCACGAAATCTATCGAATTTAGAACTCTGGAAAATTATAATCACAAAACACTGATTGAACGTAATAATATGACCAACGCGTATTAAAATTAAAAGATTGTATTTATTATTATTATTATTATTATTATTATTATTATTATCATTGTTGTTTTTGTTGTTATGTTCGTAAATTCACTGTTACTTACGTATCGTCTCCATTTCACTATTTAATACATGCATTACTACGTATCATATTTCTTGCTTAATATTCTTATGATTATTATTAAGGAAAGTATTTTGAATATTGCAAAAATATTAATGACACTTTTTGTGTCTTCTCTCGAAAGAGCTCGTATTTAAGCGCACGCATGTTATTGAGTAGATATAATACGGTATATTTGGTAGGTCACAGGTTAAAGCAGGGGTCGGCAACATACGGTACTCGTGCCAAAAGATGGCGCGTCAAGAGGTTTTGTGTGTCATACTAAAGGCGGCCAAAAATCTCAATTTTAAGTGTTACTCTCTAACTGGTGACACGCGCTCGTTTATTTTTGTTGTTGTTATTGGGTTTAACGCCATTTTTCAGCACACGATACATAGCGGGCAGTATTAATGGTCGAGGAAGAACCCGGTAAATCCCCGGAAAGAAGCACCGACCCACGAGAAGCTACTGGCAAGCTTTATCGCATACCAACACTGCCCAAATTCAAGTCTCGAACCAACGCAGACAGAGGTGAGATGGCAGCGATCCGTAACGGAGAGCGCTCTAGACCACTCGGGTCCCACGTTTAATTTGTAATTAATCCGGGGTGTGGGGGGTGGAGGGGAAATGGCACGCTATGTAAAATAGGTTGCCGACTCCTGCATTAAAATGTTATATACATGTTTAAAATAATACTTCAAGTATATATGCATGCAGGTATGTATGTATGTATGTATGTATGACTATGCGTATGGTTGTATGTATACATACACGTGTAAGTGTATAAATGTATATACGAGTGTGCATGGACATGTGTGTATGCATTTAACTTTAGTATTGATGATATATATATATATATATATATATATATATATATATATATATATATATATATATATATATATATATATATATATATATATATATATATATATATATATATATATATGCACTTGCCGATGGCCAATCAGCTAAATGCTAATAAAGATAATTCCGTCATTCATTCCTAACATTTGACTGATGAGAGACCGGACCATATTTTTGGTCACCCCGGCTGTCCACACGAAACAAACATGGAATTAGCCGGTTACACAACATAATAATAGCTACCATGTACTCTCTAAAGGTACTTTTGGTGCAATCGTTAGGGTCAGCACTGTCATCTTGCGCGTGTCGTGTAGGTTACTTTCGAAGTGGTATGAAAATGGTATTTTCTCAACCACAACCGGTTTCATGGAACATAAACCGGACTGATACAGAAATTTCTGTGCGAAAAATTTCCTGATTGATAAACGGTCTTTTCTGAGCCTTAGTGAGATTAGAATATAAAAAGTCAGATTTTTAAAAGTATTACTCTACCTGGATTTTCTAGTCCACTTTGTGTGAGAATGTTCTTTTTTGGATTGATTTTCAGACTATTATAAAAAAAAAAACAGAGAAGTTTAAATAAAAACAAAAGGGTAGAAAATTCTCAAATAATTAATAATGTGGAATTTTAAACAATATTTTCCATGCTTTGTTCTGAACTATTATTTTTTGGCTAGTAGAGCATCAAGTGTTAAGGTCGGATTTTACAAAATTTGTGTTGAAATAGATGCAGTAATAAAAGCTATAAATAGGTTAATCATTTCTTAATTTTGTAGGTTTCTATGTTTAATATTTTTCATATTTGTTACTCCTTAAAATATATATTGCTTTCTTCGCTTTGCTTTTCAAAGTCTACGGATTTGCATTTTCCTTGTTTAATTTTAACTCAACAAGTAGAATTTCAAACACTTTTTGTGGAATTTGTTATAATTCCTGAAGACAACATTTTAAGATATAATTTATACATTTTAATCAACGTTATTTCTCGTTATTGATTGTCCAGCAGGTTATGTCCTGTGACTTTGCTCCTCTTCGTCTTGTACACGTTTATTATATGCAGAGACTCCGTGACTGTGCCGTTTGCCAGCATTAGAAATTTTGCGCTTTGCAAAAACACATATTAACGCCTTTTTCTGGAAGAATTGTGCTAAGTTTAAATTACTTCAGAGAGATGCGATAGACTGACTTCATTCACTCATAAAAATTAACAAAGCGATGGGGCCACGTTTTTGGAACTAATTTGTTGCTCTTAACTTGCATACGTGACCTCAGAGTTGATCGGTGTAGGGACACTATCCAAACTATGATGGAATAAGGTCACAATTAATAGTTCTGGTTCAGTAACCACGAATGTAGTTCTAGTCTATTTTAGGGCATTTTTCCTCTCTCATTTTGGTGGTGATAGAAGAGTTAGATTTATACATTTTTGGTAGGGATCTAAAAGTAGTTCTTTATTCTTGAGAATATGAGCTCAGGGTGTGGTTGTCGTGTGTATTTTGGCGACAGTGCACAGTGAGTAATAAGGCCTTGGTGATGATCTGGAAGTGAAATCTGTGTTCTGTTTACATGCTGCTATGTTTACAGTCCAGCCTCTCAAAAAAATGCAGGTGAACCTTTGACAAGAACTTCACCGTAAAGTCATCTTTGAAGGTATTTTAGATTAACATATGATTTGTATTGATTGTCACACAATGGAAAGGTCAGTACTGAGAAACAAATGTAATAATAATAATAATGAGGACTTTGTCTAGCGCCTAAACTTTAGAAGCTCTAAGCGCTTTACAACATTAGACAACACCTATAACATAAAAAAAAATATATATATATAATGATATGATTGCAAAAAACAAACACCATGAAAATAGAAAACATAAAAAACATGCTGAAAATATTTAAGGTAGGAAACATTATAAGGTCTTTAGGTTTGTTCTTGCAGTCGAAATAAGTGAGTTTTAAGAGCACACTTGAATGGGAACACTGTGTCTTTGTGCCTAAGTTCAGTGGGCAATTCATTCCACGTTGCTGGGCCCTGGTATGCAAAAGAACGCTGTCCATATGACTTTTGTTTTCATAGTGGGAATAATGAGTATACGATTGTCAGAAGAGGAGTGTAAGTATCTTGCTTGTGTGCACACATGGGTGAGGTCGGATAGGGATGTTGGAGTAGAGTCCGACAGTGAAACGTAGCACAGAGAACAAATTTTGTGTTTGATTCTGGATCGAATGGATAGCCAGTGTAGGGTACAGAGATGCGGGGACGTGTGCTCTGATCGTGGTACTCAAAGTATGATCCGAGCAGCTGTGTTTTGAACTTTTTGAAGTTTCTGGAGCAGATATTGAGATGAACCGGACATAATTGAGTTACAATAGTACAGTATTGAAAGTGCTAATGAACACACGAGTGTTTTAGTGGCATCAACTGAAAGATATTTGCGAATTTAGCTGATGCGTCTCAGCTCAAGATATGCAAGGCCATGTTGGTGCAATGTGAGTGTACTTGTCCAGAGTAACACCTAGGTTTCGTACTGATTGTGTGAATTTAATCTTGGTGTTGCTGATATTTATTGTTTGAGGTAAAGGATGTGAATGAGAAAGTCTTTGTGATGTGATCAGAATGGCCTCAGTTTTATCATCGTTCATCTGCAGCTTGTTACATGTCAACCATGATTTCACATCAGAAATGCATCTCTCTACACCTTGGGTGGTAGCATCAACTTCAGTTGGGTGGCTAGATTTGTATATTTGGGTGTCATCAGCGTACAATTGGTGAGACACTGGATGATGATCTATGACACTTGAGAGCGACTGAGTGTATAGAATGAAGAGAACAGGTCCAAGAACAGACCCCTGTGGAACACCACAACATATATCAACTGGGCTGGAGTGTATTCCATTTGCAGATACAATTTGTGTCCTGTTGACCAAGTAGGACTTCAACCACAGTAAGGCTGTATCATGAATGGCAAATACATGCTGGAGACGGTGAAATAATATATCATGGTCTATTGTGTCAAATGCTGCACACAAATCAAGGAGGGTGAGGACTGTACTCTTTCCGCTATCCAAAGCAGAGAGAATGTCATTAACTACTTTTAGAAGAGTAGTTTCAGTACTGTGGCAAGTGCGATATGCAGATTGTACATTGCTAAAAAGACTGCTTGAATTCAGATGAGATACAAGCTGGGATAGAACAACCTTTTCTAAGATTTTTTATATGAATGGGAGATTATAAATTGGGCGGTAGTTCTTTAAATCGTTATGGTCTAGTGTTGGTTTCTTCAGCAGTAGCTTTACAATGGCAGTTTTGAAAAATGATGAGAATTCCCCGGATGAGAGAGAGGTATTAATAACATCAGTTAGTGACGGCAATACTGGATCTAAGCACTCAAGCAGCAGTGATGTTGGAATTGGATCAAGTTCACATGACTTTGGTGCACTCTTCATCAAGATTGTACGTACGAAATCCATAGAGACAGGTGGGTGTTAGATCCGCGCACTTGGGCTCATGCCTGATGTTTTTAGCCATGTTTCTGTCAGGAAAAAGACGTCGATATTCTGGTTGTTCATAAAGTTGACTATTTCTGTGCGCTTTTTCGGTGGTCCTACTGACTGGGCATTGAATAATGCAATAAGCAGATGCATGTCTTGGATAGTTTTTACAATGGTTGACGATTTAATAGGGATTTGAATTAGGTTATCTAAATTAACGGTCGAATTTTTAAATTGTTGAGCCGGAATAAGGGAGATACCTGGAATTCTTCTTCCTGTTCTACGCCGGCCAGCTTTGAAACAACGTTTCTTTTATATTTAGAGAATATATGGTTAAATTAATTGTGTTCTATGTCCGGATAGTAAAACACCAGAGAGAAGAGACGCATATTGTAGACACACGGTACCAATCGTATGGGGAAATGGGAACCATATATGGGTTTGGCTGGTCAGGATTGGTTAATAATAAGTTATCTTTTTAGGAAAAAGAATATTTTGAGAGCCTATCCAGGTTGTAACTGAAAACAATAGAGACAGTGTTTTATTGATGAAATTTCAGTCCTTTAACAGTCCCAAATTTGGAACACTCATTGCTGAAATTAGCACCTGACTCTTTGGTTCGGAATTTAAAGCACATGTTTCAAACACATGTAGGTCCAGAAAATGCAGCGGCACATATCCTTTTCTCTACAAAGAAGCTGACATCTAGGTTTCGTCTATACTGATAAATATAGGTTTGATCATGAGCGCTCAGAAAGTTAAAGTTATTGAATTTTGAATATGATTGTGTTTACGTAGATTTACTGTGGGAACTGAATTAGTACCGTGAGTCCTTGAGCGACTAAGGCGCAGGCTGATCTAGACTAACGATGCCCAGTTTTTCTTTCCAGGGCGGTTTTCTATGTCAGCAAGCATTAGGTTGAATATGTCATATGTTTTCTATATTCTGAGGAGATAAGCTTAGTCCAGTGTTTCAGAACTAGGTTGTTGGTGTAGGTGTTGTAGGGTTTAGCGCCATTTTTCATCACATGATAAGCTGTACATGGCGGCCAGTATTAATGATTGAGTAAGAACCCGAGAAAACCCCAGAAACAACCACCGACCCACGAGAAGCTACTGGCAAGCTTTCTCATGTACCCTCAGAACTGGGTAACATATTTTGATCTGCAATGGTGTCCTCCCCAACTGACCATATACGAAGTCAGTTGATGCAGATTTATTAATCCCAGTAAGATTTTTGCAGAAGTTAAAGGTGCAAACTGCTCAACTGCATTTCCTTCGATAAATGCAATGCTTCTAATCTAGAATTGGTGAAATTAGCAGGCACATTTCCAAATTTGTATACATATTTAGACGTTGATATAATGCCTTTCAAGCTGGTGCGCCTTAATTTTGTTGAGCAAGTGTGAAAGAAGCCCCTGTTGTAAAAATTGAAATTGAAAACCTTTGTTGCAAAATTTCTAAGGCACTCAGGGTGACTTTGGTTCAGCTAAATTCTAAACATGAATTCAATTCCAAGCGGCGGTTGTCTCTTTGATCTTTCCCAGTTCTAACTCCTGTTATCCTGCGGCTAGACAGTGCTCCAAGTCCAGTATGTATTCACAGCTGCTTCCGAGAACACACACACACACACACACACACACACAGAGAGAGTATATGTTCATGATGTATTAGCTTAACGAAAACCTAAGATAGGGTTAATTGACACTGCAAATTGCTATTGCTTTTTGCACTATCCTCTGAGTGAGAAACCAGACAGAAAACCCCATCAAACTGAGAAAAGATTTTTAAAATAAGCAACGCGAGGAGAGAGAGAGAGAGAGAGAGAGAGTAAATTTTACAAAACTGAGCAAGCTAAACAAATGAAACGGTATACATGTATACATTCAATATTGAATATGTCAAATAATATCATCATTTTCGGTCCTGTCTTAAAAATGATCTAAACGGTGTGACAAAATGAAGTAGATCGGACTTGGTGAGAGAAAAATCGACACCGTCCAATTTATGTACAAACTGGCGATGTAGATGTTTAGTAATGAGATACGAATATTTAAACAGAAAATGATAGTGTATTCACTTCATCGCAATGGTTCCCATTATTTTCGATTATGAGGACCCCTTCTTAACTAAAAATAAGAAAAATTTCGCTAATACAGGTAAACCACCGATTTTCCAGCACCCTTGTTTCCAAAGCATAGCCGGATTTTAAGTTTTGCCAGACCAACCGAGGTCACCTAATAATGATTCAACAATGCAGGTATAAATAAAACAGCTTTATTAATTACTGTACTTGCAAAGAATGTTGCTCTACTATCACTCCCAAAGTGGCAAATTTTAGAATTTTACTGGAACTGTAGAGTTAATGACAAAGGTCTGGAAGTTGAGAGCTGTCAGGATTACTGTTTGTTACATTGATGGTTGCTTCACCATGGATTTCTGATGCTGCAGGTGTGACATCCGGGGTACTTGAAGTTTGACCCACAGGATTCTCATATGTACTGCTCTGATACACATTCTTCTTGGCTATCTTTTTAAGCACTTCATCCAAGCGAAGTTTTTTCGTGTGTTTTGATCTTTCCAGAGATCTCGGAAACGTTTAATTACGCGTATTTCGACGCAATTTTTTTATATCTTGGACTCAGAAAATCACCCACGCAGGTGTCCTCAGTACGCACTTTTTGTTGTTCGTCACACAATAAATATGTTTTATCAGAATGAAAAATTAAACAATGCTTTTATTTAAGTTTGTTGCTGATTTCCACTGACCAAAGGTCGTTGGCTTGATTTGATGAAGGTGCGTGTGTTAAAGGCACTCTTTGAAGGACCAAACAAATACCAGTTTGTTATTGTTGAGGCAACATCAGATGATTGTAGAACTATCTGACAGAATTTTTTAAAACATTTGCTTAGTATATATCGGTGCTTCAAAGGTAATCAGTTTTCTTTGAAGCTGCAGCAAAACTATTTTTCTGGTACATTTTTTAAAAAAAAAATGCCGTCGTCTGGTCAACTGTAGTCAATTCCCATTCCCGCCTTCAGTTTTTTATCAGTCAAAAATATCGCCAGATGGTAGATTTTCTCGCTAACAAGGAAAAGAAATTGCAATTTGCGACACTGGCGAAGCCCAGCGCGATCCGTTATTGTGTTCATTTCTGATTGTAGCCGTATAAATAGTTCATGCGACCTTGAAATTAAGACACGTCGAGACTTGAACAAAATGCCGTTTGCAAATTTGGATAAGTATTTTGGGGTTAAACGGAAAACTGATGCTAAAGTTGCTAGAACTGATATTTCAGATGGGGCAGTAGCCAAGTGTAATAAAGTGCGTGATGAATTTGGAATAAAAATTTCCTTGGGTTGACATAATTAATTCTGAAGGACAAACAAGAGCTATATGCCAGTGGTTTAAAGAATGTGGACATTAAACTCAGTGGCAACTAGTGGTTCTTCTAATCTGCAAAGTTCCACATTTTCTAGGCATGAAACATATAGAGACCACATACTTGCTAGGTAGTCTTAAAATCATTCAACTGCACACTAACAGAAACCTGTACAACACTGCTTCAAGAGTACAGAGATGTCTTTGCAGACTTTGCAGTACTGGATGAAATTGTGTTGGTGTCACCAGTGACCTCTGTGGCATACCAGAGAGGCCTCGGTGTGCAGAACAAAATGAAGACGTAGAGAAGGTCCAGAAGAAAACATGAGACCTTAACACAACAGATGCGAGTCGAAGAAGAGGGACCTAGTGTGGAGGAATACGATCCGAAGCCAGGCGTCAGAAACCATTTTAACATAATCACGGTGGTAATCCAGCCATTTTTATTCGCAAGGTATGTTACTGGGTAAATTTTAACACCTTTCAAAGCCATAGGGCATTTACTTTTTCATATCGCCAGCGGTGTCATCTGTGCGTGCTTGCTGAGTATGAGCATCCTAAGATGGTAACTCTGTCCTTAGACTGTTTGAATCTTGTGAGCCTTTCTTCGTCCTCCGTTGTTAGCTTCATTCTAGGTGTGCATCGCCAATATAATGCAGTTTAATCTGCATTATACGCCTGCTCAGGACTGAGGTGCTCATCAACTACAATCTTATGAAATTCGTCCTTAAACTCAGCAGCTCGTTGGTAGTCTGCGGGCCGTTTTTTTCTCCACACATTTTATGCATGAAATTCCATGACGCTTCTTGAACCTTTGAAGTCATTCTTCACTATAGTAACACTCGTGTTCTAATTTAAGTTCTTTATGAAACAACTGAGCCTGATCCATCACCATTCTAACCGACAAGTCCACTCCGTCACTCCGACGGTGCCAAAACCATTCCATCATCACTCAGTCATGCTCAGTACTCTTACCATCTTTCATAGTTTTTCTAACGTTCATTCGCTTCTTGGAATCACTGTCTGAATAGAATTTTAATATTTTGTCCCTCTGCTTCTTTCTAGCGTAAACAGTTGATCACCTAATACCATATGTTTCACACAGCTTTCGCACGGAAACACCACGGTTCAGTTTAGTTTTTTCAACAGTTCTGCTTTATCTTGTATCGATATTAACTGGTGTTTACGCTTGACACTACCACGGATACTTGCATCTTCCTTAGAAGCCATTACTATGGTTAAATGTAAGTTAAATAAGCTAAGAATAGCACAAAATACATGTATCACCACCAACAATTGCAGTGTAAACAATCAACGCGTGCGCCCAGGAAACTAATTTAGTGGTGTTGGGAATATCACGTGCCCTCTCGTAATTTTGTCCGGACTAAAAGAGGTGCCGGACCATCCGTTGCCGGAAAATCGGTGGTTTACCTGTAGTTGTAATTTTAGACTCCTTTGGAATAACACCGCGGCCCCACGGGGATCGGCGGCCCCCAGTTATGAACTACTACATTATCGTGATTGATGATACAACAGTAAGAAATAAAAACAAAGAAAGAATATATATATATATATATATATATTAGGTGGTTGTGCAGCATGTGCTGTTGCTATGAAGCCCAACACGGAAGTGGCAGTCCTTGCTGTACTTGAAGGTTGAGTCTGGTATGGGTTAGAGATCTTAGTGTTCAGGGTCAGCATGCTGTTGTCCCACACTCTTTGCGACAACCCGGAGAGAGTTGTTGATGCCTTTCCAATTTGCTTGTTGAGCTCAGCATCGAGCGGGATGTTGTTGGTGATGGTAGATCCGAGGTACGTGAACTGACTGGCTACCTCAACACCGTAGTTGTTGATGATGATGCTTGGGGTCAGCGTCCTGAGCCATCGCGTTGGTTTTCTTTTGGCTGATGTCAACCCAAACTCATCGCATGCTTTAGTAAAGTGGTCCAGCAGGTGCTGTAGCGCAGCTTCTGTGTGAGTGGTTAGAGCATCGTCTGCGAAGAGCTTGTCCCTGATGATTGCTTCTCGCAGTTTGCTCTTTGCCTTCTGTCGCGCCAGGTTGAACAGTCTGCCGTCTGATCGCATGTGCAGGTAGACGTCCCAAAGGCGTTCTTGAGCAGGACGGCGAAGAAGATACCGAAGAGCGTGGGGACAAGAACGCAGCCCTGTTTCACTCCTCTGCGGATGTCGAAGGGGTCGGACGTTGAGCCATCGTACTGAACTATGCCTTTCATGTCATCATGGAAGGACTGGATCATGCTCAGCAGCTTTGGAGGGCATCCGATCTTCGCCAGGATTGTGAAGAGTCCGTCTCTGCTGACCAGATCACACGCCTTGGTGAGGTCGATAAGGCCAGGAAGAGGGGTCTGTGTAGTTCTTTGCATTTCTCCTGCAGTTGTCTGATACAGAAGATCATGTCGTACTGCGACTCTGGATACACTGTAAGCAAGCGTCTGCAGTCTGTACAGGATGATGCGTGCGAAGACTCTCTCTCTCTCTCTCTCTCTCTCTCTCTCTCTCTCTCTATATATATATATATATATATATATATATATATATATATATATATATATATATATATATATATATATATATAAGACGTCTTCGGCATGCTTGTGATACCGTATTTATCACAGGTTAGGGCACTCTAGATTTTCAAGCTATACCCTTTTCGTCACCCCAGATTACAATACAGCTTGTATTCTCTAACACAGGGATCTCAAAATCAAACCACCCTGAATGCCGCTTGAGGGCTCACGGTCCGCACCAACTTTGTTATTTCCCATGACACCTTCTGACGCCAATCATTTTGCGGGCCACATGATACGCATGCGGCCCGCGGGCCACGTGTTTGATACCCTGTTTTAACACTTGCAACACACATGAACCACCAATTATAGAACAGCCATTTTACCTTACTGGACACAGCGCCGAAAAGCACACCCTAAAAATTTTAAAAGTTAAAATCAGTATTTGGAAATTATATATGTCAAAGTATAAACTTAAAATTTAACTCGTCCTTTTTCACATTGTAAGCAAGAATTTCTTCTCAATCCATCAAGTCATAATATCTGACCCTAAATGTAAGGCCTAACTGTCACGACTTGTGAAACGTTGATTAGACCTCTACAGAAATATATTCTGGAAGTTTACATGCGATCTACTGTGGCTTACTAAGGGCATATTGGTGCCGGGGGCGACGATGAAGGCGCTAAGTGGTCCTGGGTCCTGGCGCCACAAGCCCCAAGACCTAAGGCACCAAAGACAATCGCCCCGTCCGCCTCCCCCCCTTAGTATGATTTTATATATATATAAGTGCACTGGATCCAGCAAGGGACCACCTGTGTCAGGGATTAATTAAGATAAATGCAATAACTGGCAACGAACAGTGCAAAACTAGTATCTAACTAGCCTAAGAGCTATCGACTCTGAATGAGAATTATTTAAAAGAAAAGAAAATGTGTCGACTGCAAAAGATAATTTTATTTGTGCATGGCTGTCTTTATCTAGTCTTCTTGGTTTAATCCGCTTGGTTTGAATGTTCTAAGGCGGCGTATCCAGTATGATTCCTTTTCTTTCCTGATTTCGGAACTCCGGTTAGGATTGAGAGCAATTGCAAAGAGTATTATATCATTGAAAGTGTGGTCAGGCGAGGAGAAGTGTTCTGCGACCGGGCTTCTGTACAGCTTCTTTATCATCCAATCAGATCTATGAAGGTTGATCCTTTTGTGTATCGTTTCAGTTTCTCCGACATTCTGAAGGCTACAGATCTTACATGTGATGAGAAAAATTACATTCTCTGTTTTGCAAGTTTTGTTTGGACCATGCATGTTTAGTTTTTCTCTAGTCACTGCGCTAGAAAATGTCCTGGTCTCTATCGTATGATGACAAGCTTTGCACCTTTTATCGCCACAGGGGCCAGATTGACCAGGATGGTCTTGATTAGTGATTGGTCTTAGCTTCGCCCTGACTAGGATGTCCTTGAGGTTTTTTGGTCTCTTGATGATTTTACCTACTTTGGGGTTTTCTGGATGGTAGGTCAGGATAAATGGCATCCTGTCATCCTTTTTCTTCTTCCCATACTTTAGTAGGTCACCGCGGTTTGTTTGTTTAGCCCTTTGGGTTACCTCCGTAATCAGGTCTTTCTCTTAGCCTCGGTAAATTAAATGTTTGGATAGCTCATTTTAGGAATGTTTCATCGTCGGAGCAAAGTCTGCGCATCCTCATTGCCTGGCTATATGGGATGTTCCTAATGCAGTGTTTTGGATGATATCTGGTTGGGAGTATATACTGGTGTTTGTCGGTTGGTTTCGAGTAGATGTCTGTATGCAGTTTGTTTTCTACCAGTTTGGTTGTTGTGTCCAGGAACACGTGGTATGACTTGGAGACTTCTGCCGTGAATCTTATTGAAGGATGGAAGTTGTTTGCCATTGATATGATATCATCCAGACTTTCTCATCTATGTTGCCACTTCATTTCTATATCATCGATAAAACGTACCCACTGGTATGGTGTAAGTTCAACCGATGTTAAAAGTTGACCCTCCAGTTTTCCCATAAACATATTAGCATATGAAGGGGACATTTTTGTACCCATTGCGGTTCCTTTAATTTGGAGGTAGGTTTCTTCAATAAATTCAAAGTTACTGAGTTTTAGGAAAAGCTCCAGGAGTTGGACTAGGAAGTGTGTGGATGGATTGTCTGCAGTTCTTGTTTCCCATGTTTATCTACACGTCTGTATCCCTTCGTTGTGCGGTGACTAGAAAAGCCATGCACAAACACAATTTTCTTTTGCAGCTGACACATTTTCTTGTAAATAATTCTCTAAATCTGTTTAATAGCCTATAATTACTCCTATAACAATGAAATATCCGGGATATAATTTGTCCTTACATAAATTTACATAAAACAACATATGCCGTTATGGCTCATCGATTTTTAGGTCAATACAAATATTTTTCAGCATCCGTAACAAGTTGAAATAGACTAGTTGAAACATAATACATTTAAAAGTTTAATTCCTGTAGAAACAGCCATGCAAATACAACGGTTTTTGTGTCTTATTAATTTGTCGTGGCTATGTTTTGTATTTGCCTTGGAAAAAGACTCATTTGCAAGCGCTTAGGCCAGTTAGATACTAGTTTTGCACTGTTCGTTGTCAGTTTATTGCATATATATATATATATATATATATATATATATATATATATATATATATAAGAATTCTGGGGAACTCGATCTCCTCCACCCTTTAACATTTTGTCCAGGGGTGGTTGCATATGCGGATGTATCCCAAATTGGGGTTGTATTAGTTTGATTAAGCGAACAGAAAAAAATGTAGTCATTTGTTTATTTTTGCGAAACAGACCTTAACAATCGTTGAGTTCTATAATAATTAAATAATGAATAAGAGAAAATATTACTTTGGAAAAACAGGCCAAAAGTTTCGCGAAATTCCTAAAAGGTTTAATTTCTGACTCATAAAATTGACTTTTAAATATTCCGGTTGATGTACGAACAAATAAAATTTGAGACAATGTTAAGAATATGAACGAAACTGCAAGTCGGTTTGACCTGTAATCTCGCAGCTCAAAATCCTTGAAATTACAGTGCGTACATAGTAGGTGTGAGGTAGCAGCAATGTAAACAAGAGGTTCCGGACAGATTGAAACATTTTTATTTTTATATTTTTGAATCGGGTTTACTTTTACAATTCGTTAGCTCCTCCTCAGTTTCGGCCTCGCCTAGTGTAAACCTAAGCGGCCCGCCCCCCCCCCCCCCCCCCCCGTTTATTTCAACGTTAGTGATGTGCTTGAGTTCGAGAAGACATTCTCTGGTGATGCAGCACATGCCTTGTTTCATGATGAGGTATCTATCGTAGACGATGTGAAGCATGCCGTGATCGTATAAATCTATTTGCTGCTGAGCTGTAAGCAAGACCTGGTCGGGCTTGCGTTCTACCACTTTGGTGAGCGGTAGTTCCACCGAGATGTCAAAAGTTCAGAAGATACGCGTTAATGAAGGCATCTTCAAGATCCTTGCGGTTTTCTATGATGACGTGGGTGATGTATCTTGTGTTGTCCACGGCGCACATGACGTCCCTCTTTGTATTAGGATTGCGATAATTTTAACAGTCGTCTAAAATACTGTTCCCATGCAAGATACACACTGATGCCTGATGATGTATGCATCGTACGTGATAATAAGGATGTTAGGATCCGATAATTCTTGTCGCTGCACTCGCGTAAACAAAATTTACCAGCTCGCTATGCCTGATGCTTTTGTCGCGACGAGTTCTAAAATTACAGGCAGGTTATTTCTTATAACCGTAGCGGCATCTTCGTCCAGCCACTCCGGGTTGTGCAAGGTCAGATCTGTAACGAATAGGTCCTCGGGCCTTTTTTATATATTAGAGATTACTATCATAATAATCATAATGGATTTTCATCAACAACTAAGTGACTTTATTTCACGGTAGCATATCAAGCTAAAATCCGAGGAGTGGTATGATTTGATGGAGACAATCATCGAAGGTTCTGAACTGGCCACGTTTTGGTCTTCTTAAAATTGAAATTTAGAGTCATATTGTGAAAAAAATGCGGATTGCAACGTTTCTATTTAGTCTGGAATGAATAGATTTTGGTATTTTTGTAGATTCTGCTAAAGTTCGTGATAATGACTGGATCTAATTGTGTCAATTCTACATGAAGTACATCTGATTTCACCAGCGAGGGAGGAGCGTGTTGACATATGCAAGTGTATTTCTGTTCTGTCATTGAATGTCTGGAATCATAAGGTGGGAAACATATGAAGTCTTTCAATTGTAATTATCAAAAAGACGCTATGGAATATAATGTTTATTTCATTTTTAGTGCAGTAAGGAGGATGTAACTGCACTTGGAATATAGTCGAAATTACAGTACAGTTTTGAAATTTGTAATCAAGCTTTAGAACCGATGACATGGTTCGTGTAATTCAGATTTGCAGAACTAAGAAGGGACGTTTTGAGGAAATTAAGGACATAAAAGAAGACACGTGTATGCCTTGTCACTTGCATGTTATTTGTAGGGACCCAGCTATGTTATAACCTGTCTGGCGTCTATCGCCCGCCTAAGTCCGAAACATTGTATCAAGAAAGTTAGCTCGGAATGTAGCAAAGCAGCTTAGTATGTGGTAGTCCACGAAACATCTGATTTAGTTCATTCAGAAACAAATTTAATCAACCAAAACTTAAAGATTATGATACATGAGGGTACATGTTTTTTTTTACAAAGTAGTTCCTAATACACTACTGGGCACACGTGTAGTGCACGTGAGTGCAATACGAAGGTGTGCAATATCGTAAAATATTGCACGATTATGACAATGTAAAGTTAACGGAGACAAAAATGAACATATAATAATGAACAATTATTGAACGGTAAATTCGTCGGCAATTATATTTTTTTATATACGACGTTATCACGGGTTTCCGATATTCCACTGAAGGATATATTGTGGAGGACAATACAGTTTATCGCTGGAATTAAAATGCCCGCTTGTAAGACGCGTAGGGACCCTGCCTGATTATTATAATCCCCAGGTGTTATCGGGTTTAACTGTTTCGCCGGTTGCTTCCCAAGACGTAGTACTGCTGGATGCGGTTGCCACAAGTGCTCTCACCGTGACCTTAGTTTTACGCCGCGTTAGATAAAAACTTCCATAACAGTGCTTTTGGCTGGTACAAAGTTACCCCCATGGTAATCGGTCTAATTTTATTTTTCGGGGATCATGACCATCGGGTAGATTTAGGTGGCGCTGATGAGACATCGTTGTTGAATTTACTCTGCCAAGGCCTGGACACGGAAGTGATTTTTGTACACTGAAAGTTACCAAATGTTAAGCATCTACCAGATATGATTTATTCGTAGAAAAACTTCGTGGCGTTAATTCCGTTTAAATTCATGGAACTGCTCACACACTACATGGGCTATCAAGAGAATTACATACCGTGTGATCGACAAGGGCATGTCACCAGTTGATGAAAAAATACGATTAATTAAGCAATACAAACTATTCCCATGTGTATCAAATATGTGGCTGATGGAACACAGCGATCCACCTTTTCCCGGCGTCTAAACGTTCATGTCTCCTTTGGCTGGGTCTGAAAAGTTTTTGCTATAGTCGTTATTAAACTGGTTAACGGCTTACGGCTTCAGATCGATGATGATATCATCTACCGTTCTATCTACTTGGATCAGGATGGACATGCCAAATTTTGACGTGCGCAAATACGACCCGATTTTGTATTGCACTTTGTGGAAGGCTATAAACGCCTGAAAGGCTCTACTTTGTTGGCTTCCAATTTTAGTTCTATCCTGTTTAACATCTTTTGTAAGCCTAATACCTATCCGGATAAAATCAGTATGACCTGATTGACCGTAGCGCCCGTGAACACGATAGCGGCCGCGGTCACCGCGATGTACACCATTGTCGTGATCGTTAAAATACATTTATAATACCTAGACTTTAAGGTGGCAATATCAGTAATAGGATTTCAGTTCGTGCCTATCTTTCGGTGGCGGATGTTTATTGATGTGATTAAAATCGATCACAGTTCTCGCCATGTTATACTTTTTCATTCCTAAACTCTGGAACAACACCTCGAGGTTCAGCAGGTGTTCCGTCAGGAATTTCATGTACTTTTCCACGCTAAATTTTCAATTGCCGATATCATCTGATATTCCGATTTTAATCTTTCTGTTGAATCACGCACACAAAAATATAACCATGTGTTTATTATTTTTAACTGATTGGGCTTGACAAGATTGTTCAGCATATCCGTAGTTAACTGCAGATTAATAATCTCTAAGTATTAGTAAGGCACAAACGTATTAATAACATAACATGTGATATCAAATTATGGTGGTACCTATAAGGTAATACAAAGCCAGGATAATCATTTCACGATGAGGTCTTCCTTTTCGTACTTCATTATTTCAGGAACAAGGGTTTCGGCATTCTTCTGACGAGACCAAGCAATATTTATGTATTATGAAACGTCGATTATTTCTTTAGTAATATTTTTGCATGTCAGGTTCTACCACTGGGGGATCAGTGAAATGTCCTTTAGTAACATTAACCACATACCTAAGAGCAAGTGCGAGTACAGGCTGCGACAAGTTAAGACTTTCCAGGTAATGATACGATGCCGCTACCAGGTCCGGATCGAGTTTTACATGCTCTTTATATACCACGAGATAAAGTATCGCCTCCATGGCTTTGTTATCATCAAGAGCCCTATCCGGTTCATTCTCTTTAGGGGTGTCATCGGGTTTCATGGGTTTATCGGACAGCGCCATGATTTCCATGATGATGGGGATATCCTCATAAGAGATACCGGTTGCCTCGAAAACTGCTTGTTTTGTCGTCCTGAGACGCAGCGCGGGACGGTTTTTTAAATTCTTTCTGGCCAAGGTTTTTTTCAAGCATTCGTGTTCATCCAAGTTTTTTTTTTATCATCCATGGCCTTCATACCACGCCGCCGTTATTTGCCCGGGGCGACGATGGCTTCGACTATGTGGTGATCTAACTGGGCTTTGATACAATTAATGATGTTCTTCATTTCACTGGTCAACACGCCTCCAGGGACTACTTTGTACGTGAACACGGCTACTATTGGAAACACCCTCCAGAAATTCACGTTGGCAGCGCCATCGTTGAAATACTACATGTATTCAATTTATTGTGTCCCCTTCGGTGCCTTCGAATTCCTGGCTTCTAATCTCCAAGTGGTAAACCTCTCGGAGTTGCTAATACGTCCTCGCAAGTGAAATTTCGATATAGCGAACTCAAGCGGAGCCGTAATCTGAATCCAAAACTTAGGATATAACTCCAGTGTGGTACACTCGTTGACGCCATTGGATGTATAAGCCAGTTTAGCAAAGGCGAAATAGGCTTGAGTAGATGTCGAATACTACGAATAACGACGGGTTCTATGTCGTTACAGATCGTAGCCACGGCATTCCATTTGTCGAGAACTTGTTTCAGATGAGTTTGTCTGCTTTCTACCAAAGACAAGAAATTGTATCCACTGATCCGTAATCCTCGGCGAAAAATTTGGCTGGATCGTTTTAAGTACTTCCCACGTCTGTTTTAATTTCCGTAGGGTGTCATATGCGGCTTTAACCTTCTCGTATGCAGGTTGACTCGCATGCTTTGGTAAAAACAGTAGTCTTATAACGTTGCGAGATATGCCTACAGTAACGGTCATTAGTTTTAATACTGTTAGAATCATACAATATCGTCCACCGAGAACAAGTGGAAATAAATGAGTCCAGGATTCGAAGGCTCCGAAGGGGACAAAATAAATTCAGTACATGTTGTATTTCAACGATGGCGCTGAAAACGTGAAATTCAGGAAGGTGTTTCCGATAATAGCCGTGCTCACGTACAAAGTGGTCCATGTGGAATTTCCCTATTATTTGGCTTATAATCTAGCATTAGCATGTTTAGCAAAGGTGAAATAGGCTTGAATAGCCGTCGAATACTCTGAAAAAGCGCTGGCGATAAACCTCGTCTTGCTCCCGGTGTTGGAGGTCAGGGTGGGTATCACACCTACGTGATTTGTTTTAACTCTGAGCACTTCCAAGTACAGTTTATTAGTGACTTAAAATCCGTTGATGGCGATCGACCTCATGAACATTTTATTGCAATCTTTGTTGAGATACCCAATCATCGACCCGCCCGTATGAGCCCATGATCTGTAACGTGTTTGTAACTGACTGCCTCATCCTGAGCTGGTGGCCCGGTGCTAGGTAATCCGGTAATAACATAACCGCCCATATCGAGATGTCTCCCGAGTTTTTGAGCGTGTAATTGGCGACATTTTTTATAACTCGGCACGTAGCTACCCAGCAAAGCCGTAGCCAGGCTGACGATGAGATGTCCGTCCACATCCAGATTGTCTTCCATTTTATCCTTACCAGCCTTATTGAGCGTGCGTAATCTTTGGGATTTTTATAGCTCAGCGCCTGGTATTCTTCGAGCTGATACGGCTACTGTACAAGTCAGGTATTGTTTTTATTTTATTGTACAGCGTCTGCGTCATCTTGAAGTAGTGCTTGAGGACTCCTAATATTTCCCCAGATTCGAGCACGTTGATCCGTGAATCTTCTAGGGCATTGACGGTGATAGGGTCATACTCTAGAGATCGAGTTTTAGCGTTAATTTCCTGTGCTTTTATTATCGTTGTTGTCGCTGTAGGTGCCAAAAATTACCCCGTCGATTACCTAAGCGCTCAAATTAGAATCAATGCTGACTAAATTTACCAAGCATTTTATTTTGAGCAAAACCGGATTTACATGCAATAGTTTACTGCCGCGCAGACCATGTAGTCATGGGGATTAGCAACTATCGTGGGCAGCGAACTCTAAGACATGTGTTTGTTGTGTTTCAATTATTAACACGGTGTGCTGACCAAACCCGAAACAAGCACGTGCCTAATAATCTTAGTTTATTCAACATCATGTCCACTTGAATATTAGAGAAAGTATCCAGAATGAGAATGCGAGTGAAATTTCTCTCTTGCAACTAGAATTTATCCGCACCCATACACGATGCTCATGGGGGCAATGCAAAACTATCAGAACACGGACAAGGACATACAAATTTCGCTGGAGAAGTTCCAAGCTTTATACCCCATTTTCTATTTCGATATTTCCAAGCATTCCGATCGTCTGAAATATTTCCCTGCATATATTGAGATCTGATGGATCCTCAATCCTTCTGGTGCTTATCACACGTGTTACGCGCTGGTGACGTCAGACCGGTTTATCACACTGGATATACTTAACGAAAAAATAAATGCAGTCGTTTAACAGCGAAGCTTTTCCCAAAGACAGTCATAGAAATGCAAACACGCCGCCTGTGAATGGGTCAAAACAATTTTATAAATCATGCCAGGATGAACACAACTACAGCCGAAACGCAGTCACAAGCCACAATGTGTCCGCAAACTCCGAATCCGCTAGCGCACTGGTGCTTCTATTTGCGCGATAATTCCCCTCGTCAGAACGTTTGCACCTAAACTGTTCACTTCGGTGTTTCTGCCACTTGGTCCCTCCACCGCATCAGGAGCAATATTTGAAGCTACCCAGAAAGCGGTGTTGGCCAAAGGTGTTGCCCGCCGTCAAAATCATATGATTGGCTCCTTATCTCGAGGTCACCTTAATCCTAAAATAATATAGCAACTGTTTGATATTTAATCATGCCGTACATGCCAGTAAGGATTTGGGTTTATTGAAGGCAGCTACAAAAGAAACACATTGTAGTATCAGCACGGGGTCAGAGACCGATATTCATTAAACTCGGTGTGCACGCGTTAACAGGACCTGACCAGCTCCTGGTGACGCAGCACCAGGGCGAATCGATAGAAATAAAAAACAAAAGAAAAAACATGCCACTGCTGGCAACGGTGTCTTTATCCGATTGTCTGCGTCTCAGTTAGCCAGGGAAGGAGGTTTTATCGGATTTCTGCTGGCTTGTCTCGCCGGATCATTAATTCCACAGGGATAGCGTCATCGGAAGTGGCCTAAAAGAAAGAGGCGTACGTGGCCTGGCTTTATCCGAAACTATGCCACGGAGGTGACCCTGTCGCGAGCGATAAAGTAGCCAGAGTCGCTAACACTGTCTACTTGGGATGAAGAGCTAGAGCTGGCTCTGACGGTAAAAAAAAAATCGTGATTTTTTTCCAAGAACCAGCCTCCCATACAGGCCTGGCCCAGCGAAAGTTGCGTGCCTAATATTTAAAATATTCACGATGGAAATGGCAAGCACTGGGTCGATGTGGTTAAATATCACTAACAGCGACGTATAATACTTTGATTCTTTTTTGTTTACATGCTCCGGACGATGCTGTTCGGTATTTAGTGATTTCAGCGACGTCAGCAACGGCAACGTTGTCAGCAACTACGTTGGGTACGGTTACACGCAACAAAGTTGCCAACAGTGCCAAGGGAGCTGTCTATATTTCACTTCAACTTCAGTACATCGACGATAGCACGTCTGGTAGGTACTACATCGATTATATTCAGGAAATATACAACAAGAAATCTCCTATTGAAGTTATCTAACAACTTTCGAAGTGGTCTTGTCGTTTTGAGAAGTGTTATCACCGCTTATAAGTTGTCTTACGTCACGTAAATCATCGGGAGCACCATCGACATCCATAAATCATCCTTAAATTCTCCAGGTGTAGCGGGGGCTAGAACTTACCCGGCCAAAAGTACACCAGGCCTTGGAATCTACTGGAGAAGCAGCTGTACGAAAACGATCAGCCGTTGCCTGACTAAGAACCTTATAACGATGCTAAAGCCAGATGCGAAAACGTCATGCTGAGGGACTTGAGGGACTTTAAAAAAATGTCAGTGACCGATTGGACCGCGTTCTCGTGCTTGGAATCATTGGCGCTAAACATAATCTTGGTGTTAGCGTGCCTGCATACCGAAAGACAATGGGTGTGGGCACACGCCGTGTTGGTGTCAACACTAGAATTTAAACGCATGAAACACAACTGGCGACAACGTCATTGGCGACAGAGCCTCTAACGGAAGAGCTGTACAAATCTGTTCGTTGACATTTTCCGTGGTGTAAGGTCATTGCTGTGAACGGTGGATGATATTTGGTCAGCGGATTTGGTGGACATGAGATATTACAGTACACACAACGATACTTTCAAATATTTGATTAACGTTATTGATATGTTCAGCAAGTACGCTCGGTGGTTCCGTTGGAAAATAAAAGAGGACATTCTATCGTTGAAGCACTGCGTAGTATTGTCGGTGCAGGGTCGCAGAAAAATTGTAGGTGGATCACGACAGCGAGCTTTACAATACAACTATTTAGGATTGGCTTTTAAAAAATAACATCGCGCTGCACAGCACACAAATTGAGTGAAAAACTGAGGTCGTTGAGCGGTTTGACAGGACGCTGTAGCAAAGTTTTTTTCAGGGATAACAATAACCGGTATTTAGGGTTTGCTGGAGAGAGATTGTGAACCAGTACAATCACACAAAACATGTCAGCACTAAAATGACGCACACAGAAGCAATAACTGATGGCCGCAAATAGAAAGTATGTTTAAGCATACATTTCAGGTGGGAGACCTCATAAGAATCAACAGACATAAAAAGTACATTTCAAAAACGATACCCACCAACTGGATTGAGAAAGTATTTGTGGTAGATGAAATTCGAAAGACTGCTGGTCACGTACACGCTTAAAGATGTGGTAGGAAAGGCTATTTAGGGTTCTTTTTATGAGCAGAAATTACATCAACAAAAAGAACCAAAAAAAAAAAACAGTAAGAACCTATTTATGATCGAAAAAGTAATTTCGACTAAAGACAAAAAATCTCTCGTTAAATGGTTTGATTACCCAGACAAATTCAACTCGTGGATCCTGACGGCAGTGTTAGCGCCAATTTCAACTCAGCAGCAACAATCGTATACGCAGCTGTCACGATTTTGCCAGAGAATGGTCGGCATTTCGCAGCATGTTCGGACAGCCCATTGCCTCAGAAATACGCTTAGACACGTAATCGAATTTATTACATTCTATCCGACCGGGAAGTCGGGTGACAGTGACCAGGTTAAGCAAAAATTGATGTGTGATGTGATGTGATTTGGAATTTTAACGTAGCTTTAACAATTTTTCAGTCATATCGCTACGATGTCTGAAATATGGCAGTTTATAGTGATATCTAGCACTGGGGCATCATGCCGCAGACATGTAGCATGATGTCCCACCCAGTCCCATTATCCTGACACCAGGCCGACCAGTCCTAACACTAACCTCTTAATGCTGAACGCCAAGCGATGCAGCTGTAAGTACCATTTTTGTAAGTCTTTGCTATGACTCGTCTGGGGATCGAACCCACGACCTCCCGCATCCGAGGCGGACGCTCTAACCACTAGGCCACCGGAGCGGTACTAAGCAAAATTGAAAAAAAAATCTCTTGTTGTGGTACGGTAAGGTTAAATCGCTTGAGAAAATTTTGGACGTGGTATTGCTGCTTATACCTTTGAGCTGATGGTGCTGGCACCGTCTCCAGTGGTCATCTTCGTACAAGTCAGGGTCTTTCTCGGAAAGAAAGCAACTCGGGAAAATAACTCCGATCCTTATTCGTTATCGCCACAATCTCATCAAAACGTTTCAGTACTGACGCCAGCGCTGGATCCAGTTATAATAATACCAAAATAATTAAAGAAACATAGTGTATATCCACAACTGAGTTTAGAAGGAGGTTTCGGGCTATTGCTGGTTTTGACAAACGTTTAATGCCCGTGTCGATCAATAAAATCTCCTTGGTATCGAATTCTGGTAGATGACGCATGCTATATTAACAGAGCAGAGAGCACAGCAGCATGAAATTCAATGTGATCGTCCAGGTGAGTTTAGTTAAGTTCTTTAGTAATGACTACGATAACATCGAAGAGGTGACCGAGTCCAATGTTACTACTCATCTGCGTTCCCCTTTTGGCGTGGAAGAGCTCGACGTCAAATCGTTCTAAAAGAAGATAGCACAGGACGTGGAAACATTTTCGCGCAACGGTTCTGGTTGGGTCCTCGATGGGGTAACTGAACTCATCGTCCACACGTCCAAGTATAATCCGCTCAGGGCAAGTTCGTGGTTACCACTGCCTGACAAAATAGCCAACATTCAGGGTCGCATCAACATTAAAATCAACGACAACATGTGTTTCATATGGGCCGTGTTATCCGGGCTTTATCCTACGGTGAGAAACCCAAAACGAATAAGCCGTTATGCGCAACACCAAAACACGCTAAATTTCACTGGAATTACGTTTCCGGTGGAAGTCGCTGACATCTCCAAATTTGAAAAACAAAACAACATCGGCACTAATTTATTAGGTTTTGGTGCGGAAGTGTAACCGCTCAAATAGAAATCCCTGAATGGACCAGAAACCTAGATTGATCTCCTGTTTATCCAGGAGGTTGTTGCCGGCGACGGTCACTATTGTTGGATCAAAAATTCTCCAGGATCATGAGCTGACAGGTCTCCAAGAGAAAGTGTCAGATGTTTCTTTTTGTAAAAAGTGTTTGACAGAATTCACCACACAGTAGAAGTTCGAAAGACACAGTTTCGATTGCGTTAACATCATGGCGATGAATCCATCAGAAGAGAAACGGGAAAGAATCTCATTTGCCAGTTTTCATTGCATGACCAGAGTTATTTTTGTCGTGCACGCCAAATTCGAAGCGCTGATTGTTCTCAGTCGCAAAGAAGATGTGGTTCCTTATCAGAAACGGGTGCCGTGTAGTTTTGCTTATACAATTGTCAACTTGAACGAAAATTGCAAATTCCAATGTGAGAATGTACTGAGGGCTGGATCGCGTGGAAACATCCTTGCACGATTTGCTGCATGTGTCCAGCAAAATAAATGAAATCGTGAAGGCTCAAAAAAAGGTTTAATACGTAAAACAAAATCGATTGCGATGGTGTCGTAAACTGCAACCTTTGCGGGAAAAGGTTTGGCGGTGACAAGGTGCAAAATCATTGCAGGTACACCTTGGAGCGGCCCACGACACGTGCTGTGGTCACTATCGAAATACTCAGTTTATTCGGGTGGGGTTGTATAATCTCCGTGACTATGAGTAGCATCTCATGTTGAAATCGTTCGGAAAACTATCGAAGCACAAAATCAAGTGTATTCCTAACAATATGGAAAAATATATGTCTTTCTGGTTAGGCAGACTGAGGTTCATAGACAGTCTTCAATTCAAGGCTGCTTCGCTGAACGATCTCGTCAAAAAACATGCGTAACGAGTGTGGGACGTGATTGGAATGGTCAGCATGGGTGATTTACACTATTTATATATGACCACAATCGTGTTCTTGTTCGCAAACGTTTTCGAAAATTTAAAGAGACGTGTGCACGAATTATTATGGGCTAGATCATTACTCGTATTTATAATCGTCGCGATTGGCTAGAGATGCCGCGTTGAAAATCAGCGAAGTCACCTTGGATGTGTTCATGGACGTGGACATGTTCGACTTTGTCGAGAAAGGAATACGCGGAGGAATCATCGTGATTACACATAGGCACTCAGTAACCAACTACAACTATATGCCCGATTACAATCCGGAAAAAGAATCCATGTACATCGTTTACCTGGACACGAATAATCGGTACGATTGACCATGTCACAACCGGTTCCGGTGTGAAATTTTGCCTGGTTGAATCCGAAAATGTTTACAGAGCAAATGCTGAACTTCATGATACGCATATCGATTACCCCCTAGCGCCAGAAAGTCTAATGATCGACGAGTCCACATACACTCGGGCTAAAAACTAAATTCGACTTCGGAAGGTTAAAGTACCCAAACTCGTGCCTAATCTCATGCGAAGAAAATAGGCACGCCATTCATTACAAAAATATAAGTCAGTGTCTGTTCTTAGGAGTCGAGCTGTTGAGAATTCACCGCATGCTTAAATTTACCCAGATAAAGTGGCTGGAGACTTACATCAACTTTATCTCTTCAAAAAGGTCCTCGGTCACGATGGATTTCGGAAAGGACTTTCAACCTCAAGAACAGCTCGGTGTTTGGCAAAACCATGGAAAACTTACGAAAACGAGTCAACGTCGGATTCGTCAACGATGACGAACGTAGAAATAAACTGGTGAACGATCCCACCTTTGTCCACATGAAAATCTTTGACGAAAACATGGTGGCCATTTACAGAGCGAAAACCGAGTAGGTCATGGGCAAGCTCAGCTACTGCGGGTTTACAGTTCTGGAACTGTCTAAACTACAAATTGTACGATTTCCATTATGAGTACGTCTAAGCACGCTACAGATCCAGTGCAAAGCTGCTGTTTACGGACACAGTTAATGTTACGAAGCAACACCGAGGATGTGTACAAGGACATATTCCACTATAAACGTTTATTCGACTTTTCAGACCATCCTAACCCAATACGTTTTACGACGATTCTAACAAAAGTGTCATTGGGAAGCTCAAGGGCGAAAAGAACTCGATGCCCATAGTGGAATTTCTGGGACTGCGCATTGTCATATACTGGATCAAATTATCTGGCGGCAAAGTAAAAAAAAAAAAAAAAAAAAAAACAAACAACAAAAAAACAAAACAAAAAACAAACAGATGCGCTAAATGAATCAAGAAAAACGTCGTTAAAATCTCTCTTCCACCATCATTATCTGGAGGTGCTCGGAGGAATCAAAACTGTTCTCGCAAATGTTCCCCACCCGATCGATTTGTCATAACTTAGTTAAATACTCAATCAACAGTGTAGGGTAAATCTGTTAAGATGATAAACGGTACGTTATGGATGACAGTGTTAGAACTCTTACATATGGTCACAAAGATGCTAGACATCGTGATCAAGACAACGTGCTTGATGAGCTTAGCTTAGTAAATGGGCTTGGTGGGGTGGGGGAGACCAATTTGGTTTTTACAAGGATAGGCGAAAACTAGTGGATTTTTTTTGTTTGTTATGTTTTTTTACATCGTAGTGAGCTCGAAACGGACTAAAAAGATAGGTAGGATCTAACCAATTGTCAAAATAAACCTTATTTAAAAAAGGTGTCAAAATAAACTTGTTTCAATGTGTTCGGAACCGCCTTTTACATAATACGTGAGGTGACCAAGCAGAACGAATACAGTAGGTTCGCACGTGACGTTGTAGAAATGTTTTTCGTCACACATTAATTATACATTTTAGTTCAGCTGTATGGGATGCAAGTATTAATGTGTACTGCGCATTAATTAAATGTGTATGATGTTATCACTCTCAATGTATCATTTTATACCTTAAAGAGAGCAATTACCTTTAAACAAATACCTGGCATATTTTAAAGAAATTAATCACAATTTAAATAGACCCAGCACAACATTAAAAATTTGCTACGTTCAAATTTCTGATGTATGTTTTAGTGGTTTACGGTTCTCATTTAAATTCAAACCTCAGAAGAAGAAGAGAAAAAAAAAACCCAATAAAAACAAACAACAATCCTGGATCAGCTACAGCACAGAAAGACTTCGATATCAATTTCATAAAAGCCTGATGTAGTTAATACCATGCGCCTACTCAAGCGTGCTATTGCAACCTGTCGCAGAGTATTTAGTCACGTGATTTATCTACATGATGTCATTGTTCAAGATGGCGTATTGCGGTAATTGAGAAGTGTAAAATGTTCAGTCACCTTGTGAAACAGGTGGGTTATACTTGAAATTGATACAGTAAGCAATTTATTGACTATATCACGATACAATAATATATATACACCAATGATCAAGGATAGATTAACGGCGGCCGTTAGTCTAAATTTCCGCTTACCTTTCCCCACCCAGTGTTTGATTTTACGGACATCATGTTAGGGTGGGAGGTGAGTGAGAGTGCATCCCATATTGAAAAGTTGCAATTCTCTGTAACCGCGCTGTAGTGGCATGGCGCAGTCGCTTGCTGCAATGCCTAGCAACTTTAAGCGACCTCATAGTGAGCTCTGCCTGCATGAAATTGATAGCATGGGTATTTGTCTTTCAGAAATACCATATCATTTATGCCTCTTTAGTGAGCCGACCACCGGAGCCAAAACTACTGTTTACAAACTGGTTTTTGTACTTGGCCATTTCTCACAAAGCTTGCGCACAAAATGTTGACAGCGTTTTAACTTACACATTATATTTGAATGGTTAGATAAGAGAAAATGGATAAATATTGTGCATGTTTATTGATTTTAGGGCAGGTGGGGTTCGATAAAAAGGTTGTTTATTATGGAAGCCATAGTTCTGCAATGTGAGAGGTTAACCCTGATATGCATGAAGTGGGAGGGAGGGGTCCATGTCTTACTTCAGGAGCAGTCAGTGCTACATAGCATGTTCTGAGGCCATTTGTCCTCAAAAGACCAAATTTTAAAGAATATCTCACATTATTGGCAGCCCATATTGACACTGTTCAGTTGGTTGAAAAGCAATCGTAGCCAAGAATTGCCATCGTTTGTTAATGTATGGTTGATTTTAGTTATTGAAATGAGTGGTCTAATCACATTGGCACAGTTTGATTAGATTTATTAGTTTCATTTGGAAACATTTTCCCATAGTTCACCTGATTTAGCTTAATTATAATGATTTTTTTTATGACTGCTTGTGTTCCGATATGAAAAGTGTAAAAGTGCTACATGTGTATCTTACTGAGCCTGATTAAATAGAGACTGTTTTGAGCACTGAATTGCGGAAGTGGTGGTTGCATTGTTACAATCAATTCAGTCAGCATTGTATAATCATGTTAATTAGTATTTTGTATCAAAATCAACTAAAGGGGTAGTTTTAAAAAAGGCATGTAAATCCTGTTTGTGTAAGAGTCATGGTCATGTGTTAAAAGTTGACTATTTGGACACTTGTGTACACTAAGCAGATATAACACTATTGAAGTATTTAACATTTATCATTGATTAATCCTACTCGTTTCCAAATATGATCAATGATGGCCAGTGAATGATGCGAAAGGTGTACTAGGTTCATGACAATCATAGTTTCAGAGATAGGAGGGTTTATTATAGAGAAGTGTGTTTCATGGTTTGTAGTGAACCTACAATTTACGGAATTGGCATGCGGAGGTTTGCGTAGGATATGCAGAAATATGTTGCTATGAAATCACAGTGTCAGTGTTTTAAACTAATCTTTATGATATTGGGTATATTGAAAACAAAAGTAATTTATACAGAAAAGTAAACAACTTCATTGGAAGAGTTATTTATTGTTAATTATTCCCGGGATGAATATTAAATGAGTATTCACCCACCCACCCAATTGTAGATGTCCACCCCGTTAATTTTTTTAAGAGGTCCTTTGGTAACTTGAACCCTTGCTTATGCTGCAGTCTCAGTTTTAGACTCCTGATATGCAGAGCTATTGAGGGAGAGGTGTAGCTACTTAAAATGTGCAGTTAATTTAATTTAATCGATGTGAAGCGTAATTTTTATATCAGTTTCATTTGGGTTTTTAGTGGCAGCTATAATATAGTCAGACATGTCTTTACAGTTTATGCCATTTGGAACAAAATTGTTTGATTAAAATTGTATGTTTTGCAGAAATTTAAATTACCAGATATTACCATGTTTTAGATGATCAAATATCAGTCAGTTCATAATGTTACATGACAATGTTTTGCTATTATTGTTCCCAGGGTTGGATAGGGTGCTCCCCCGGCCCTGGGGTCCTATGGGAAATCTCCCAGTATTCTGATGAGACAGTCAAACTAACAGAAAAAAAACTGGAAAAAAGTTCGATTCACAGGACTTAAAATTAACGTTTTTGTTTCACTAGTCAAGGTGCTGATATGTTAATCTGTCTCCACTTTGGCAGATCAGTTAGATATTTCTCTGCTTCAGATCTGTGAATTTCATTGGATGCGGTGGCATGCCACAAGGTCAAGTCAAAATTGAGTTGTTCAGATTTAAACACTGTTCCTACATGATCAAGACAATGGGGGCACATGCCTGGAATGGACTCAAATAAGCAATTTTCCACTGCCAATCCGTGTTTGCACAAATACATTCTTTCTTTCAAATACACCTGTAATGGCTTGGCTTCTGTCTGGTATGTAGTTATACTTTTGATGTTAAACTAACAAAGTGTACTTTTGAAGACAGTTGCCTCCACTATTTTTATTCAATGTACAATGCTCTGCTGTTACATGCTGTTGGTTAGTTGGCATTAGATGCTTTGGGAGGAAACTCATGAAATACAATATGTCGCTGGGGCAAAGCAGTGAAATATCTGATCCATATGCCAAAGTGTAGATAGGTTAACATATTGGAACCTTGGCTAGCGAAGATGATCATCACTATGATACATTTTTACTGATTCTGCCAAAATTTCACGAAACAGTGACAGTTAACTGACCAGAAATGCACACAGACACACACGCTTGCATTTTTTATGTGACTAATCTAAGATATATTCATTAACATAACTCAAAATAACATCTGTTTTTCCCACAAACAGGGCTCGTTGAAAGTTCATATTCCTGTCCTATATCTGATTCATCAGCCCATATACATCCTTAAGACCTAGTCTCTGACTCTGTTCTTCATCCATTGGCATGCCACGACTAGATGGCAGCATCTCTTGTCGTATAATTGAGTTGAGTAGCAGCATCATTGGTGTGATTTCAGGGATGATTTATAAACTTTGTTTGCCCATCAAGGAACCAAAATGAATCACCCACACACATTCATGTTTCTCTGAATACTCTGTGCAGAAAATGTACAACAGCATATCCTTTCCTGGGTCATAATTGTGTCATTCATATACATTTTCATTTGTGGTACATTCTTAACTCTCTTCTCAATCCTTTTTATGATCTCTCTCTATCTCTTTCATCATCATCTTTTTTGATTGGCCGGTACTCATATGATGCTTGAGATCTTTGTTATTGAAATCAGTGTTTGTAATCAGTACTCTAGGCAAGTCCAATTTCTGGTGCAGGATATATTGTACTTCATCAAGTACATGAAGTTGGTAGTTTTTCAGTTAACACAATGAACAGGTCAGTTGGCCATGATAGGGAATTTCATCTTGTGTTTTATTTGATACATCTGACAAAACAAGACCACTTGTTAATTGCCAATGGAAATTGTCACTGCTATAACAGATTAGTGATGGCAAAGCTGGGTTTTAGTCAAGTCAGTAAAATCACTGATCTTGGGTGTGTGTCAAGTTAGTAAAATCA
The DNA here is from genome assembly GCA_028554795.2 of Sinohyriopsis cumingii. Classification (NCBI taxonomy): domain Eukaryota; kingdom Metazoa; phylum Mollusca; class Bivalvia; order Unionida; family Unionidae; genus Sinohyriopsis; species Sinohyriopsis cumingii. The sequence continues at coordinate 80,226,308 of CM068827.1, forward strand.
CTGACCTTGGGTTAGCTTGTTAGAGTTAATTTTGAGCCGAGTATAAATACACACAGACAGACATATAGTGGAATTGTTTGATAAATATGGTACAAAAAAGCAAGACATGTAAATATTAGTGAGGGACTGTTAGCTTTGTAGTCAAGTTGCATGACAGGCTAGTATTGTAAATCACTACATGAAATTCTGGGAGCATTTTTGCATGTTGAAATATTTTCTACAAAAAATTCAGCAGTTCATGATCTAAAAGAACAGGCCAAAAAGTCTGACTTAGAAAATTAAAAAATATAAAAATTTTGTTCTGCTACTATAGTCTGCTTCCAGTCAAGTTTGACTTGTACATTACCTTCAGTCTTGAAAAGTATTTGTGATACAGTTACAATCATACTCAGTATTACTTAATCTCTTCATACTATAAAAATTTCTAACCCATACCTTCCTCAGTCTGTACAGACCTTTGCAAATTGGAAAAATGTGATCAGTGGTGGCAAGTGTAATGTTAAATCCATGCTATTTTTAAAAGACGGTGCAGCCTAATGCAGTGAAGTGGCAAGATGCGGACTCTTGGCACTAGTAGAAGAAAAATCTATACTGGTATACATACAAGATATTTACCACTTTAATGGCTAAAATAAAAAGGAGATAAAATGATGGTACCTAATTCTTTAGTCTTAAAAAGTCATGAGAATGAAGCCTTTTTGTTTTGATGTCATTTATTGTTCACGCCAAACATTTCACAATAATAGTCTGAACAAACAAGATTTTACTTTCAAAAATAATTTATATATATTGATATGGTATGTCAGCAGACTTCCTTCCTTTTAAAAGCTATGTAGTGCAGATATTATTATTATTATAGTTTAAGTATTAGTAAAATTAAAAAATTTAAAATTGATTTTAAAAAATTTGATTTTAAAATGATCATGAAAAAGTCATCATTTTAAAATATATTAGTAATTTTTATTATTCATCGATTTATATCTAAAATTAGTACTTAGATTCCACATGTATTTTTAAAATAAATTCATAAGAATTGTTTTTGTTATTTCTTTACATATATGTTAAGTCACTGACATCTGAAATATGAATACATTTTTTATTTAGACTGCATTATTGTGGAATGTTCGTTGTGTACAAAAATGTATTTGACTGAACTTTATATGGGTTGTTTTCATGACTCAGAATTGTGTAACTTTGTTTCATCTCCATTTTGATTAATTTGTAGTCATTGAAGCTGTATACAGTACTGGCTTGTTTAATTTACAAGCATGTGCATCTGTGTCATGTCACTGTATCTCTTTGTGTACTTTAGGCTGTCATGTCTACTACCAAAGTAGCATGGAGTTAACGTTGCAGTGCCTCTGTCAACCACATTTTTCAGTTACACAAGTTCACTGGACAGAGGAAGGTATAGGTTTGAAATTTGTTTCAGAAAGTGATTAAATTAGCTTAAATGTCATTGTGCCAGGTAATACCCATATATACTCTCATGTATGTCTAGTCCAGTTGCAAGCAGCATAGATCCAGATCTGCCTTGTCATAAAGTGCTAGTAGATCAGGGTCAGTATTGATTTACTGATTACTCCCGATGAACTGCATAGATCTAAATCTAATGGGACATTATGTGATGCTCGATCTGGGTCAGTGAAGTTTGCACTTGGACTTGGAAGTGAATATAGACAGCTGAATAAGAAGGTGTAGTATAATTTAGCATGACAGATGATGGTATTCTTGTCTTGTGCTGTCAGACCATTTAGCCACCACTCGAAGGTTAAATGCAGTTAGGTACAGGACACTGAACAAGTAAGTAAAACATATACATAATTATTTCAATATTAAATTATACTCACTAATCTCAGCATTACAGAAATTCTTGAAATACTTTTTTATTTTGGAAAGAAGGCTTCAACGACATCAATACACTAGAAAGAATGTCATAAGGGGCAGTTAAAGAAGGCCTTGACGTTTTAAAAAAAATAAGTCAGGTTTATGAGAACTTGTATTTTTATTAAGGGTTTAATTTTGACTTTATTTGCTGTTTTTATTGGTTCATGTATGTCTAAATTTACTTGGGACTTTGTAGTCTAGATTGTGCTGTTGTGCCTGTAAGCCCTTTGCATGCACACACATGACTTGATTGTTATTATGTCATACAATTTTGAAGTATTGATATAATATTTCCATTGATATATCCTAGCAAAAAATACTGATGAGCCTAAATCTTGCAAAGGTGACAAAAATAAAGAAGTTCAGACTTTTAAATAGTACTGAAAGATACATACAGTATGTAGCTAGCAAAACCAGGGTGACTTGGATTTAGACAGTCATCAAAACTAACAGTTTGTTTAATTGTTATGTTTAGAAATTACCGATGCAGCAAATTATTTGCAAGTTCTAATGTAATATCTGTAATCCTTGTGCAAACCTCCAAATGTTAATTAGAAATTTTAAACATTGGAAATCGCTTCTCCATTATGAACCCTCCTATCTGTGAAACTAAGATTTTCATGCACCTAATGTGCCATTCACTAGTGCCATTAGCTTCTAATAGATTGTAACAGTGCAGACAATGCTTGTGCAAGTTGAAGATTGAAACATAGTCAGAACTTAATTAGACTCTTGCAGAAATGCTTGCCGATATCGCTGTATGGTCAGTTAACACTTTTTCACATTTGATACAAGAGGGCTTATCACATTTATGATGATTAGTCTGAAATTGAGTTTAAAGATATAACTGAAATTGGAATTTCACTTTACAAGACTTTTTTAATTGGTATTTATTTCCTGATGTATTGCCACTAGTTGCCATCATGGACATTTTAATTGATTTCACAGTAGAGTTCTGAATTTCATAACTTTGAATACAATTTCTTGGTACCAATCACTGTTTTTGACAATGACATGATATATCAAGGATTTTCTTACCAGACAAAAATGGGAGCGACACCTACCCCCATATTATAAGTGGGTTTGTAAGTTATCAGGTTGCACTATAATGAGGGATTAGAGGTTAGTGTACTTGGTTTCCTGTAGAAATAAGGTATTACATGTAAATATCCTTGCTTTTCCAGTAGGTCACTACAGAGGAAAATCTGTTTGTGAAATGAGCAATGCCAAGAATGTACTTTGGAGTACAGAGTACTTTTCCATTTCACAATAAGAGGATGAGCACTTTAATTCTGTTAAAAGAATTGGAGTACAAATACAGACCCAAGTGCTAACATGGACTCCAGTGTGTGCTGTAATTGAGTACAATGTACTCTCCCGATGTAGGATATGATTTTCAGCTGGTTATTTCAGTCAGCTCCTCTTGGGCCAATTACAGTCTTAGCCTGTACAATTTGTAGGTCATTTCTTAACACGTACAACATTTAAAATGGAAAATAGGAATATTTATGTTGAGGGAACCAAGATTTTATATATCCATGATAGTTGTGAATTAATTCTGACAGAGACATCACAAAAACTGTCATGCTTGTTAATGACATTACATCTTCATATCTTTGCACTTTAGTAACTGTTTATTGCCAGTGCTCGATAGATGGATCCTTAAAAGTTGGGCTCCTTTCAAGTTAGAGGCTCTTTGCACTGCTGATAAAAAAAATTTAGGTTGCCTTCAGAAGGGTAAACTGACAAAATGCTTCCATTTAATCTTTAATGAAATAAATTTCCCATCTTCAAGATTAAGGTCATGATGCAGTGTTATAATATTTGCATCACACTTTTCTTTCTGTTCAAGAACTGCTCAATGGATGAAACTTGCTGTATCGCTATACATCGTCATTAGAAAGCATTTGGTGTACATGAGGTGTAACGATACTCTAATATTTGGTGAATCGAAAAATATCCCGTAGTCAAGTTGTATTCGGTATTCGCAACACCATTATTAGAATATTTTCAGACACAAGTAGTTTAATATATAGATCTTAATGTGTGCCCAATAGTCCAGTGCTAACCATGTTTCAAAATAGTCAACCTTTCGTTGATTTAAAGCATAATTTGTTAAAGTTGCAGTATAAACATAATACATCAAGCTATTTATTCCAGAAGTTGAGAGACTAATTTTTCTATTTTATGCTTGCGAGATTAAATTTCGTTAATAAATAATGAAAGTTGTTTACCATTTTTGAATGATAATTTTATCAGTATTGTTCAATAATTATGCAATTATTGATGAAAATTTCCAGTCAATTCCATTTTCCAAGGACACGTATTACAACAATCAAAAACCAGTCTTGCAATTCCCACAAGAATGTTTGCAGCGGTTGAAATTTCAGAGCCTTGAGCTAAATACAAATCGGCTGTGTCTAAATACTTTGGATTTCCTAAGCACAAAAAAGGCGATAAATATGTTATGAAAGAAGCAGAAACTATCTGCAAGTTATGTAGACACTTTATTAGGAATTTATTACTGCTGTATTTAATATATTTTACAAAAACTGTTATTCTTGTTGTCATCTTTCGTTGCCTACAAAGGTGAACCATTATGGTCCAGTATTTGTAAATCCTTTCAATAACAACTAATTTAATCAGTTTAATTTATTCATGCTTGAAATCTGATAAAATATATTTGAAATCATATCCCAAGTGAGAGAGTATTCAGTACTGCAGGGGTCTTTTGAACAGCCCAAAGGGCAGCTTGGATACCAGAGCATGTTGATATGCTTGTCTTTTGAAAAAAAAAAAGAATATTATTATTTGAACTGCTTTTATGTTACCAAGACTAGTAACGAAGATAATTAGTAGGACACCCGAGAGTCCACTAACATTCGATTAAGAACTTTTTTTTAATTATATTGTTGGTTCAAATTTTTCTTTACTGAATATTTTCAATATTCATATTTGTATTCCCAATATTTGTGCTATATATCATATTCACCACTCCATGCATTTGTTACAGCCCTATGTTGTACCATACTGAGGTGGTTTTACTTCATATCCAGGGTCATGGGACTGTAGTTAAACTTTCTATTCCGCTTTCCGTTATAATTTAAAAGCCATTGAAGATGAAGAGATGAAACTTGTTATACCTCATTAGCAGTTGTGTCACATACCATAATGGATAGCTCCTGTGGTTAGAACATCAGCCACATATGTGGGAGGTCATTCGTTCGAATCCTGGCTGTGCCATACCAAAGACTTTTAATGGAAATGGTACTTACAGCTGCCTCGCTAGGCACTCAGCATTAAGAGGTTAGTATTAGGACTGGTCAGCATGGTGTCAGGATAATAAGACTGGGTGGAACAAGGTGCTAGATGTCTGCAGCATGATGTCCCAATGCTCGACATCACTATAAACTGCCACTGCAGACATCATAGCGATATGACTCAAATTGTTAATTGTAGATTGAAAATCCAAAACATACGCATAACACAATGACGGTCCTGTCTTAAAGGTCATGGTCATAAGTCAGCATCTTCAGTTTTCCTTCATAATTTCAATTCTTTTCTTTAACATTTTTAAAGTCATTTGAGACTGTTTTATTTATAGTGTACCTAGTACCTTATATTGGGTCCAGTATTCAAGGTCAAGTTCAGTTTTTAGGTATCAGTAGTATTTTCCCTTCCACTCCCTAACTTAAGAGATATTTAAGATATGTGGATTTAATTTGGTACATCGGTATATTGTCATAAGAAGACATGTTGCTTCTTACGTTATCTTCAGTGCCAAGGTCACAGGTATATATTTCATGCTTATGTTAATTTCTGCTTTATATTTTATCAGTTATATCAGTACACTTAATGTGTTTTTCGGTTTAATTTCTTTTTCCCCCATCGCAGTTACTTTAATATTTTAACAATTCATTTTGCAACATGCATGGTTATTCCATTTCGTGGTGGTCAAAATTGCAGTGATAGAACATGTGCATGATATTTTTGGTGAAGTTTTTTTGTAATTTGGTAATGTTTTCTAAATCTTTTGATTATGATAATACTTGGTATTAATCTATGTTAAGCAACAACAACTCATTGTGTGATGTGACCGCTTCGGTGGTCTAGTGGTTAGAGCATCCGCCTCGGAAGCAACAGGTCATGTGTTTGAACCCCAGCCGTGTCATACCAAAGACTTACAAAGATGGTACTAACAGCTGCCTCGCTTGGCGCTCAGCATTAAGAGGTTAGTGTTAGGACTGGTTGGACTGGTGTCAGGATAATGTGACTTGGTGGGACATCATGCTACATGCCTGCAGCATGATGCCCCAGTGCTAGACATAACTATAAACTGCCACACTGCAGAAATCTTAGCGATATGACTGAAAAACTATTAAAGCTACATTAAAAATCCTATCACACACACTCATTGTGTGACATGCTCACCTGTCCCTGTGTCCTTGGGGTCAAGGTCATAGTCACAGAAGGTTGTCGTGATGGTTTTGTTTCAAATTTTTCTCGTTTGTGTCTATTTCCTAAACCTATTGATAGGTGTTCTTTCTTTAGGTGAACCTTTATGATAGTAAGAAAAATCATTCAGTGACATGTATGCTGGCCCATTTAAGTTTTTGGATTGATCTAAAGGAAAATGTTATTGATTACATCCTGTATGCTTGCTGCAGTGATCAATTGGAAAATCTTGTTGTTGTTTTTTTTTTTTTTGTTGTGGAGTTTAACGCCATTTTTCAGCACACGATAGGCTATGCATGGCAGCCAGTACTAATGGTGGAGGAAGAACCACCGACCCACGAGAAGCTACTGGCAAGCTTTCTCACATACCCACATTGGCCGATTCCTACACTCAAACCCACGCAGACAGAGGTGAGATGGCAATGATCTGTAACAGGGAGCGCTTTAGACCACTCAGGGAAAATCTTGTCACCCAAAGATAATGGAGATAATGTAATAAGTCAACAGTTCAATGAAGAACCGGTCTTATCTTGGATTTCTGGAAATTATTTTCAGTCAAAAAGGAGTCCGTTCCTTTGAGGGACACTTCTTTTATTCTGAAAATTACTAGCTCTTTGACATGCACATTTTCCCAATTTCAAAGGCTTGGGGTAACACTTAAAAAATGATAGGAAAATCCCTGTTATTTTAATCTGTTACAAATACTTGTTTTTTGTTAAGTGATGCATCACAGTTCTGGAAGTTTTGTTATGTTGTTTCTACACTAGTAAGTTAGAAATTACATTTCTGTAATCAGAGCTTGGATAAGAAATGAATAAACTACTTTACTACCTTGCTGGGAGTTAACTTCATTTTTAAAAAAATAATTTAAAATGTGAATAATATCGAAACACAGAACTTGCATTGTGACACCAGGTCTTAATCATCAAGATGAATGCATCAAGTGGCTTAGTGACAAGGGCTAGTTTTGGGTTAAAATGATTTTATGGCTCTGTTTGAGTGTTGTCACCGTGATCTAGTACTATCATTTCAGATGCACACAGAGTGTCCAGGATGTGAGCGCAAAGCCTAGTTTGTATTTATCAAAATGTTCCATTATACAAAACGGACTGTACTTAGCTGCATGAGCAATATGCTGACAGCTTTAAGTTAAATTCTTAAAATTAAATTGTTTGGCAAAATTTGAATGCATTTACAAATTTCTTTATGTTTTCTTAGTCAAACTATATGTGTAAAATATGAAAATGCAGCATATACTTGCTGAGAAGTTGAGTCCAACTGCAAACTACACAGCCCAAGATGTACCATCTCATAATGCAATGGCAGATTTGGGTCTGTGCAGTTTGTTAAGAGTATTCAGTATAATGACAACAATGTAGACCATGATCTGTCAGCATATTATGCAGTGGTAGATCATGGTGTATGTCATTTGCAGTTGAATTCAACTTGTGAGTATATACGGTATGTTGCTTATCAGGATTGCCGTGCAATGTTATCTGGTGCTGCTGTCATATATCCCCTATTACTGTAATGCACAGATGTGACGTGCAAATTTGTACAGTGCTTCTTTCATATGGCACTATACTTTCCTGCACAGATGTGACATGTGTAATGTCATACAGTGCTGCTGTCATAGGGTCCCATACATTTTTGTTTTGCACAGATATGACGTGTAATGCTATACAGTACCGCTGTCATATGGTCCCATACAATTTTGTTTTGCACAGATATGACGTGTAATGCTATACAGTGCCGCTGTCATATGGCACCATACTTTTTTCTGCACAGATGTGATGTGTAATGTTATAAAAGTGATGCTCTCATATGGTACCATACTTTTATTTCTGCACAGATGTGTCATGTTTAATGTTATACATTGCTGCTGTCATAGGGTCCCATACATTTTTGTTTTGCACAGATATGAAATGTGTAATGTTTTATAGTGCTGCTGTCATGGCACCATTCTTTTTTTTTCTGCACAGATGTGACATGCATAATGTTATAAAGTGCTGCTGTCATATGCTACTATGCTTTTTTCTGCACAGATGTGACATGTGTAATGTTATGAAGTGCTGCTGTCATATGCTACCATGCTTTTTTCTGCACAGATGTGACATGTGTAATGTTATAGTGTTGTCATAGTCCTATACATTTGTTCTGCACAGATATGTGTAATGTTACACAGTGCTGCTGTCATATGGCATCATGCTTTTTTGTTTTGCACAGATGTGACATGTAATGTTACACAACGCTGATGTCATAGGGCTCCATACTATTTTTTTCTGCACAGATGTGACAAAACTTAATTTGTCACTATTTTCTTGGCACAGTTTTCCAAAGATTGACCTACATTATGTCATATCATTGAAAAAGTACAATAAAATTATTTTGTGTGCTTAGTAATTTTCATTGTTTCCTAAGACTTCTCGATTTCTTGTTTTAGGAAAATGGGTTTGAGTGAGAACAGAATAAAATGCAATTGTAATGTTGTTATCAAAGACTAGATCACTGTCAAAAACTATTTTGCGTGTAGTTGTCAGATACTGTTATATTTAGATTACCCAGCAGTATTTTGAAAATGGAAATTGGGACCAGTTTTAAAAACACAGGAAGGTCCATAATGCAAAAGCAATATGTAGACCTGATTTTCAAAACTGGGAGCATTGAATTTAATTGTCTTTTGAAACCAGTTATTTTACAGCTGACTGAAACATTTGACCCAACAGTTATTGGCAGAGGAGCTGAGATTCTCATTATAAAACAAAGTTTTAAAAAATTTATGAAAAGGGGGACAGGACCAGAAACTGGAGGTTCCATAAGTGCAGACTATCAGGAATACAAATGTAGGTGGGTGGGTGGGTAGGTAGGTATGTTTGGTATATGCATATGTATGCATAAAACTGGTCAAGTGCTTTCGAGATCTGTGAATCCTTTTTGAAGGTGGATGACATGAACAGGTGACAACTACAAACATAAAAACAGAAACAAAATATTAATTCTTACAGGCTACCAGTTTATGGAACAGTTATTCATTCAGGGTTGAAAGAAAAATAGTTCTGGTGCTGCCATTGTTCAGTTGGTAAAGCATTTACATGCATAGTCCAAGGATCATGTGTTCGATACTGAAACAGGACAGCCCTGGTTAGCTGTCCATGGGAAAGGCACTTCGCTTCTTGTGTCCTCAACATGATGGCACTAAAACCAAACAAAGTCGTGTGGTAGCCCAGTGAATTACCAGGAAAGATTTTTCTGATAGTCTAGCCCTAGTTCAGTAGTTGAGATAAGGCACTTTATTATGAAACCAGAAATATTTATATTATTTAAGATTAACTGAGCGGTGTGAGTTGTGGAGAAAAAAAATCAAGAAAGTCGTGGTATTCATATAGTAACCCAGTAGTCCATCTGTATTCAGTATGATGCAGTGTATAAAAAACATTCTGGTTGTACCTTGTCTAGGGAAACGAACCCTAGATTACTGTGTAATTACATTAAATAATTGCAATTAGCTTGACAGTTTTGGTTTCATACCACAATCATTAGCACCTGTTTTTTTTATGTCCTCTTTAACCATAGTCTTTCTTAGTAAAGATAATGATTAGGAGACATTTCTCTGCATTTATTTAGTTTTCCGGTTTTGAACTGTAAAGATGACAAAAGCCCTTTTCATCAGATGTGTGTCAAACGAGATACTATTTGTATTTAAAGAGTTACCTTGAATGGTTTATACCTGTGTAAAGTGTGTGTTTGCCTTTGTAGAGTGTCTTCTGGCCAATTTAAGTTTGCATGATTTAGCTGACTGTTTGCAGTTTATCTTGACACTGTAAAAATAACCTTTTCCTAGCTTATCTTTTTCTTCTTTCTAGGGCTTGGTTACCTGCGATAAATCACCTACATGGTTTGGCTATTCTATCTGAGATTTCAACCCAACTTTGAAAACATCGAGAGAAACAGGTGGGTAAATGAAGTAAATTCTTACATATAAGTGCTTTAGTATGGTCAAAGATCTAGAACTGTTTTAACCTGGTAAAACCTAGATATGAGTGAATGTTTGATGTTTTCCAAATGTGACCCTTTTTTCATTTTTAGGTTGGTACTACAAAATATAAAGGTATAGTGCATAGAGAGAGAGTTTGGAAAAAGTTCATACTCATTATTGCTTTAATTGCAGCCAGGTACAGTAATGGTTTGATGTTATTGCAAAATAATACAAGTGAGGAATTTAAATATAAAAATAACTTTTTATAAATGATAAGCATGCATATAGATATATTTTTACCTCAGTGAAATAGAGGGCTGTTGTACTTCACCTAGTACTGGTGTTTGCACATGTGTGCAGCCTCACTTCATCTCAACCATTTGTTTTTCCTAGGTTCTGGCAATAGTTTGGAGTTGGTTTCATAGCACCTGATCCTAAGAAATGGGGCTAAGGAAGCTAACTTAAATACATGTACATTATTTGTACATTCTTACATTATTTGTACATTCTTACATTATTTGTACATTCTGAGTTTTATATGCCTGCCACAAGGTAGGATGTATTGTTGTGATCTTGTCCATCTGTAACCAGTTTTGTTTCTTCACTAAGACATGAGTTCTCTACCGTCTGTAATTACCACACTTTGTGGACAGTTTCCATAAGAGATTAGGGCAGAGGTGGGCAAACTATGGCCCGGCCCGTCAAGGGTTTTCATGCGGCCTAGGAACAAGTCATCATTTGCACAGACTCTGTTTATGTTACTCTGTTTATCAAATAAATGTGCTTCTTTTGAAGTTTAAGTTTTCAAATATTAACAACATATTAACAACTGAAAATTAATTAGATGTTATTTACAAAAACCTTTTGTTTTTGCTATTTCAAATATTAATTATTTTACTTAATGAACTATGTGGCCCGCAACAAGGTGTAAATTTGTGTATGCGGCACTTGCACTGGAAAGTTTGCCCACCTCTGGATTAGGGGGAATCTCATTGACGTTGGGGTCAAATGGTCAAAGGTAAAGGTCACTTGGCTTAAGGAAGAAAAATGGTTTCCACACAATAATGTCAGTTGTCCACATTCTACAAGTTCCAGATTTTGTTCATTGGTTGCATTTGTGGTAAGGAACCAAAGTTGGGACCAATTGATTAAAGGTCAGGGTCACTGATTTAAAGAAGAAACATGGTTCCTGCATGGTAACTTGTTCTACATCATCCCTGGTTACCAAACTTTGTGGATGGCTTGAGGTTGGGAAGTACCCTATCAGTTTTGTGGTCAAGGTCACACTGAAAAAGAATAGCTGTTTTATTACACAGTAACATTAACCCAATATCAAAAGAAAAATAGTGTCTGCACAAAAACACATACCTCGACTAATCTTTGTGGGTGGCTTACACAAGGGATAAGGAAGAAGCCTATTGATCTTGGGTTCAAGGACACTGACTCAAAGAAGAATTATGGTTTCTGCTTGTAGTTTGCAACCTGTATACTGTTATACTTGGCATGATATAACTTGAGGGGCTGCATCTTGACAAGGACGACACCTCAGAAAATTAGGTTGCTGTAAAGCATATTTTATACTTTATGAACTTTGGTGAAATATTATGTGTATGTTCAACTTCTCAAGCTCTGTTCTTTCAGGAATCATCAAAGTAGATTTATAAAGAAATAATGGCAATTTGGTTTATTTTTCAGAATGACATTTAAATTTTTTTTATGAAAATTGTGAGTTCTAGAATAATTCCTTCCCTCAGTTTTTTTCATCCTGTATACATCAAGGGTTTTTTCAGAGCCAGCGATTCATTACTGTATGTATTATACAAGAATAGCTTCTAAAATTGTAGTAGTTTAAAAATGTTTACTGGAAAAGTTGTAAAGTTAATTGCTTTATTCTGTCCGTGAAGATTGATTTAATTAAGATTATATATGTATATGTGCATTGTCCAAGAGTTGACAGATGAGAGATGGCTATTTTATTTTCATAGCAGTGGATGTGTATTCATTGTTTTATTAGAACCTTTGTTTTTTTAGCTGTTTGATAGTTGACAGTAGTGATTGGTAATAACCGATGCTCACATTTTGTGCTTTGAAGTGCTTGAACACATTAGAGTGTTTTCCTTGGATGCGGGAGGATGTGGGTTAAAACCCTGATCAAGTCATACCAAAGACTTATACAAAAATGTTAATAATGGCTGCCTCGTTTGGCACTCAGCATTAAGGGGGGTGTCAGGATAATGTGATTGGGTGGGACATGATGCTACCTGTTTGTGCAATGATGTCCCAGTGTTAGACATAACTGTAAACTGCCACACAGCAGATATCATAGCGATATGACTGCAATAATATTTTTTTAAGCTATGTTAAAAGTCCAAGTCACACACACACATACACACACACTTATTTCTCCATGTACATGTACATTTCCTTGTTTTTGTCTATTAAAGAAACTGAGGGTCCTCTGGTACAAAACCATTATTATTTTTACATTTACTTTGACAGATAAAAAAATACAAAGAAATTTGCTTCCTTGCAACTGTGGAAGTAACTAAACAAATGAATTACAATTTTTGGCTGGAATGTAATTAAAGAAAGACCCGCATTCTTACAAGAACTCTGACGTGTCAAGATCAGCAGCATTTTTTTTCTTTTTTTGGTGGGGTTCCCAGGTTCTTCCTCCACCATTAATACTGGCCGTCATTTATAGCCTATTGTGTGCTGAAAAATGGCATTGAACCCTACAACAACAACAACAACATCTATTTTGATTTTTAAAGGAGCCTAAAATCTTGATATTCATGTATGGTATTATATACTGGTATTATCTTTCTATGTTAAGACTTGCAATTACTTTATAATTACCTGGTAATTTTAATACCTGTCATGCTATTAATTACATTCTCACAATGTGTCCTTCTGTGCCAGCCATTACTTTCACATCACCTGCCCAATGATTTGTCCACGCCTAAATATCCTGCCAAATAAGGTTGATGGTCAGAGCCCTTCATTCAGTTGTGATTTCAAGTGAATATTATAGACATTGATCTGACAACCAAAAGGAGTCCTCAGTATTTATCAAAGGTTGGCAATGTAGAATATTGTATATACGGGTACTTGCTTTTAAGTCAAGTCAAACTGCAAACAACAAAGACCCTGATTAGATGTGACATAATTTGGCTGCAGATCAGGTTTTATGCTGTTTGTTCTGATGATTGCTCCTTACAAACTGCGCAGAACCAGATTTTCTGACGCATTATTGCAATGGCAGATCTGGTTCTGTGCAGTTTGCGGTTGGACTTGTATTATGCATATATGTGGTGGGCTTGTTGCACCCTTCTGTATGTCATAAGAGACAACGGATGGATGCAATCTTTTTGAAATGGGATGTGTCCTGTGATGTCATACTGAGAAGGCTTTAGAGATTGTGAAAGAGTTACATTACATAAAAAATATGATTTTGCATTTTAAGACGTTTATCCTTGTATGCCTTTTGGGGATTGTTATGTGAAATTGAGCTCTCTACATACATGCATGGTGGGGGACACACACACACTAGATATGTCAGCAGGATATTAAACATGGAGGTCCAGGCCCATTTTTCACTAACACCAGTATCTTATTACTTGGTAAAGATGCTTTGTCAGTCACAGGACGAGTCTCCTGAAATCAGTCTTTCTTTACTACTGAGGAAATGTTAAGGATTTCCTCAAATTTGAGGAATTCCTCCACACCTTTTTCTTAACAGTTTTAACGTTTTTTGCATCCTGAATTATGTAGCACGTGATTTTGGATCTTTTCCCTTATCTCAGAATTCGAGAAAACTTTGATATTGTCTGGAGTAGCATGTGCAAGAGGGGGAAACATTCTAAGAAATTTAGAGAGTCGGGGAATTCACATGATCAACCATTCTGGAGAAAAAAGACTGCTTGAATTCATTTAACTTATGACCATTTTTTTGAGATAGGCAGCCCAAAACCGGTAACTGATTAAGGATCTGGCAGCAGGCACTCTTTCTGCCAATTGCTGTAACAATATAAATGTTGCCCTATTATTCATAATACAGTGAGTCTGGTAGACTTGATAATCCAGGAGACAGCTCAACTTAAGTGTGTCTAAACTGGGAACCACTAAACCTCCATTAGTAATAAGATGAACCAGGATGAGTTATTCTGATGAGGACATTTCAAATTGTGATCAGGAAGGAAAGGCAATTATCAGAGGACACACATAGTAGAGAGCTGAGAGCTGGATTTATAAACAAACAAAACAGTTGTGTTGATTCGGGTTGTTCTTTGTTGGAGCAGGTTGGTGTCCTAACAGTTAAATATATAAACTGCATGATTTGTACAGGGCACATAGCATTCCATTGTAACTTTTCATGACACTTTTGTGCTGAAGTGACTGATTTAATTCTCAGTTCTTACTTATAAGCTGATATGGATGATTATTGGTAAGTCAAAACGACAATATTGTGTGAAAATTTAGTTCAGTAGCATGTAATGTGTTAAAATTGCTATTAAAACCTATGAGCCAAACTTACTTTATATAAGCATTTTTAAATTGCCTAGCCATAAAACATTCAACTACAGAATCTTGTTATTACCAGAGAATATCAGAGGTGGTTTCTACACTTGTCAGTTAACAGGAAGAATTGGTCGTACCTTGAATTTCTGGATATTCTTTGCACCCAGTAGAGCATCAGTACTTCCAAGAGACTCACGTTTATGTTACTCTTGGTAGCCTACTTTGCATAAAAATCAAATTTGTTTTGGCCATATAACCTTTAATCCCCCATTCAACACAATAAAGTTTAAGGGGATTAATTAAGTGCTGTTTCAGCCAATACATGTAAAACTAGATCTATGGAGAAAAAAAACATTTTTAAAATGGGTGATGGAGACATTTTGAGGCAAGTTACGTAATAATTTATTCCACTTAAACACTGCCATGAATGTGTGGTGTTGGTGAAAATCTGTGGTGTCCATGGATATGGTGTTACCCTCTTCCATTTGCTCATATAAGGAGAAGTTTCATCTTTGGGTCAGTTTCTCATGCTGTCATCTGCATGGGTCATACAGAGGAGGGTGGAGAAGCATTCATGTCTATAAATACTGTTTAGTACATAATTTTTTATTTGAATATGTAGCCAGAAATGTGACAAGTCAAAATTAATTTTTTTAGCTGTCAGAATCAGGATAAGTCATGAAATCCCAGACTTTTTAATCTAATAATAGTTCAAGACCTTAAAATCATCAAGAATGGGATGTGAGTAATTGATATATGTTTTGTGATTCATATGAGTATTACTAAATTTATTGGAGATGTTGTTCATGTAGACATATGTGAACGGATGTTATTTATGAAGTCTCAGTCATATTGGTGGTGATATGTAGGTCTTTTTTCGTGTTTTGTATTTTTTGCTCTGTTTTGTACCAGAATATGTAGTGTATAATTCAATTAAAGTTTAGAAAATTTTATCTATCTGCCTGACTGGTTCACATTCTCACCAAGAGAAAACATCAGTCTCAGTGATGAAACGTCAGATACAGTTTTTGTCAGGTATGGTTGTACTAAAGGAAAACTGAACCACATGTATTAAACATGTTTTTTAAATTACAAATTCATGTATAAAAGTTTTAGATTTAATTTCAATACAGAAAAGTAAATTCGGATCTCATAATACGTTTGTTAAAACCGTAATGGTGGATACAGTCTTAAACATAAACCCCTCATGTTACTAATTTGAAACTCCGATCTAGAAATATTTTGGGTTTCATGGGTCGGGTAATTATTACGGCATTATATAATTAATGACAGATTACCAGTATAAACAGAATCTGCAATATGGTCATGATATATTCAGGTAGTGCTAATGAAAGTAACCTTGTCACATGCTTAACAATACCAACAGTGTGACAAAGCATTACATGAAAAGATAGACAAGCAGAGGGGTAGTCTATATAGTAATACAGACAAACATTCCACCCCCTTCCCGGTGAATTTTTAAAAATTTTTGTCCAAATTTGAGTGCAGAGAATTGCTAAAAAGAACTTTAAAAAAAAAAATTCTTTACTATACTGTTTTGGGAGTGAAATCAGTTTACGAGTATAGAACTGACTTACAGGGTCAGTGTAATTTAGGTTAATAATTCAGTGTTCATACTGGGCTGAGTGGTCTACATTGCTCACTGTTATGGATCACTGCCATCTCACCTGTCTGCGTGGGTTCAAGTCTCGGGTTTGGCCAATGTGGATATGTGAGAAAGCTTGCCATGAGCTTCTCGTGGGTCTGTGGTTCTTTCCACGGTTTTCCCGGGTTCTTGCCCCCCATTATACTGGCTGCCATGTATATCCTATCTTGTGCTAATAAATGGCGTTAAACCCTACACCAACCTTAGCCATGATAGGGTGACTTGTCAAAAACATAAGCAGGGGAGAATGTTGAAATTTCAGAATTTATTTTGCTGAAATTAGTCTTTTTAAACATCTGTGTTTGTATTATTTTTATGTCAGTTAAAATAATGATGAAATACTATTTAAACGTGAGCATTCTTACTTTGATTCACAAGAGTTCTTGATCAAGCATCCGCAAAAATGAGTTAACTGCTAGAAATCAGGAACAGTTTCCATATCAGAAATCTGCTTCATACATTTATAGGATGAAATATTAAATACAATGATTAATTTTATAAATACTGGACCTGGAAACAACCACCAAGTGATAATTCAGCTACAGCAGTTAAGCTTTTCCAAGGATGATGGGCAAGTTTATGACATGAATTCCATAAATAACAACACAGTTTCAGTTATTTATGATCATCAGATTGGTTCTGTGTTTTAATTGTGTTTAGGTGTAATTATCATAAATGCAGAATATCCTCATGCGTTCAACATGAAAAATATTGATCTCCGATGACGGCTACATCCATGAGCATTTCTGTCAGAACCTTATTAAATGCTGACCATGTTCTGATCTTTGTCATCTGGAAGTATTTGTTGTATTGTTGCTTTATCACATTAATTATGTCTTTTGTGTCAATCAAAATTGAGGGGGTCGAATAAAAGAAAAGCTAAAATGCATTTAAAAAATCCTCCCTGCCTAGCGGTCGCTATCTTGTATCAGGTCAACTCAATTGATGAACCTAAAACTGTTATAAATATTATTGTATAAGTAACATAATTAAATCTTAATTTAGCCTTCTCCTTCACAAATTGATCAAGATAGCAAGGCAACCAGGCAAAAGGATTACTTGAAATTACTGAATTGGCACTCGCAGATTTCTTCAGAGATCAGAAGAAGTTACACTATTGGTGGCAATGAAATCACAGCATCAATATTTTACCAATAGATCAATAAAAAAAATTATGTTTGACATTGACAGTTGTTTCATGAAATAAATGTCTAGGTTTTTAAAGAAAAGGAATCTTGTTTTTTTGTGCGTCAACAACAAAAAGCAGTGACCTAATACACAATGTATTTATGTACACATGATGGTTGTTGAAGCCAGTTGGAATAATGTTCTCAATGACCTTTCATGAAAATAATGGTTATTTATACAAACGAGCAAACAGCTTGGTTCATTTGAAAATGCTAATTATTGACAAGTATTCCCAACGCAATTGTAAAACGAGTATTCAGTCATTAAGCACCCGTTACTCCCTCCCTCTGGTTTTCTCAACATCCAGCAGGGATGGTATAACATCTAGTTTTATTTTTATGTCCCACAATAACTTGTGTCCTTGCTAATAAAGCAGTCTTTGTTTTTGGACCCAGTTGTGTGCGAATATGGTTGGAGAGGCACAGTACTGTTAGATATTGATGAAAAGTTTGAAAATGATATCTTAGATTGGAGTGGCAATGACCATTTTAAAATCAGGGTCTTAGTCCATAGCACTGGTAATTTTTTTGTTACGTGCCTTAATTGCATCTTGTTGGATTCAGTTAACATGGGTATGTGAGAAAGCTTGCCAGTAGCTTCTCAAGGGTTGGTGGTTATTTCCGGGGATTAATACTGGCCGCCATGTATAGCCTATTGTGTGCTAAAAATGGCGTTAAACCCAACAACAACAACAATTGGATCTTGTATTAATGTGTAATTAAGAATGCAGTAACCAAATGCTTTCAGAGATAACACAAGTTGGCCACCTTTGTTGACTGTAAGCTACATGAAGTCGTGTGTGACCATTTATTGTGCTGACAAATGTACATCATACACATAACTATTACTTAGTATATTTTCTATCACTGTCCATTTATTTGTACAATAAATGAAAGGTAATCTATGTTTTGGTCAGTGAACAGCAATTTAGTATAACAATTAGTATGCATGTAACATGTTTCCTCAAGCACTTACCAAATAGATATGTTGGTCCAGGTATGAAAGCCCACTTTATTTCTGATAGCTAATCTGGATTTTTTCACTTAATGGCATACATTTATGTATGCCTGAATCTCATTTCAGTTCATGATGGTGGCTAATATATGCTTTCACCTTTCTTGTTACGTATGTATATTTTACCTCTTGCCCGACACATCAAAGGAACAATGTGGAGTGCATGGTAAATTCAGATAAACTGACATGCAGTTGTATTGTACTGTTGATTGTGTGTGAAGTTCGATTTGAAAATCACGTTTTTATGGTTGACAACAAATGTGTTGCATATGGTGTTACTGGTGCCCTTTTGTATGTAAGTATGGCTGTCTGTCTTTCCCAAAATGTTTTGAATTCAGATGAGTTTTTTCAGGCCCTGTGGTGGGTCATTTGTGTTCCATTAACATATTTCTGGTTCTTTTTGCGTCAGGTGATGCATCTGAGTTTAAGAATGTGAACAAATATATTTTTGGTAAATTTTCCAAAACTACTTAATTGTTTAAATATTACAGTTCCTGTTACAGAACTTTTTAAAATACCTTTTTAGTTTTCCCTCACTCTAAGGTACCTCACTATAAAGGGAGCATGGTAAGAAAAACCTATTTCATTCTTAAGTCTGACTAAGAATGAAACATATTGTGATTTTCTTCCTTGTTCATAACTAATTGGGTTTTTTGACATTGAAAGGGTATTAATTTGTCAACACATCGCAGTCGGACTGAGACATTATCATCAGGATGTTAATCATGCCTTTATCAAAGTGTCAAACAGTTCAGTGACTGAGACTAGTGATGGGTGCATTTGATTATATATATATATATATATATATATATATATATATATATATATATATATATATATATATATATATATATATATATATATATATATGAATGATAGTTCTGACCGTGATTCAAGTACCATCTTTTTTAATGTGTTTCGAACAATTTGAACTTGTACCCATAGTGTAATTCACATTAATATAATGCCCATTTAACAAAACTGATGGGGGGATCACTGCCATCTCACCTCTGTCTGTGTGGATTCGAGTCTCAGATTCGGCCAATGTGGGTATGTGAGAAAGCCTGCTAGTAGCTTCTCGTGGGTCAGTGGTTCTTTCCGGGGGTTTTCCCGGGTTCTTCATCCACCATTAATACTGGCTGCCATGTATAGCCTATCATGTGCTGAAAAATGGTGTTAAACCCTACAACAACAACAACAACGACAACATAATTGATGGTGCTTAAGGCAGGAACAATATGCTGATGATTTTAGATGAAATGTTTACAGGTAAAACAGTTTTGAGTTACATGTATTTGTATGCAGTGAAAATTTCTTTATGCATTTTTAGTTGAATTGCATGTACGTATATGCTGCTGATTTAGAGCTCTATCATTATTTAATAGTGATATTGTTGTATATAAAAATACCTTAGTATAAAGTATCCTATAAAATCTGTATAGGCCATCTTGAATATGTAGTTATTGCTGCTTTGGATGGACTCCAATAATTATCGGTAAAGTGGGAGAGTATTGTCAGAATATATATATATATATATATATATATATATATATATATATATATATATATATATATACATTTTTAGTTCAAGGTCATTTATCTAAACATCTCTCTCTCTCTCTCTCTCTTATAAAAATGAGCAACAGTAAAACCTGTCTTGAAAGACCACTGCTGGACCTTAAACTAAAAATTAAACAACCAATAAAAATATTCTAGCCAGGGATACTAATTAATCCATGATAATTGGTACTGGGTGTCATATTGGTTATTTTTCTTTAAAATAAGTTCATTAGGTACTTGACCACATGTCTTGAGAGACCACCTGTCTTGAGAGACTGGCTTCTCAAAGCAAGAATTGGTTCATTCTTAAGTGTTCATTCCAATAATTACATGCCACCTGTCTAGAAGAACCATCATATTTTGGCAAAAGGATGTTTTTTTCACGAAAGGTTTTACTGTATTTCCAAACCTTTATCTACCTGTCAGTTTACCTGTCTACATACATGTACACATGTCTTCTAACTTTATCAGCATTGTAACCCTTTCTCATCTACATAATTATCTACATGTATTATTTACATATTTTGGTATAACTTAAATCATCTTTATATGGTTTCAGGGCCCTAACAAAGACAAAAATAAAAAATAAAAAATAAATATGTAATTTCCTTAAAATATCACATTTTATTTTTAAATCTGAGGATTTAATATGAGTCACTGTAAGTATTGATTTGAAGAGCATACAGGACTTTTTTATAAGAACAAAAAGCTTGCAAATGTTACGGTCATATTCTTGGTCCATTGCAGTCAGGGATTCGGACTTGTATAGCACTGAAAACGTCCCCTTCAGAAAGCCTCTTTGCTGAGGCAAATAAACTTATACTTTATTGTAGCTGAACAAAAGTGGCTCTCAAGTTGTATACAGTTAAACTATCCTCACATTTGACAAAACCAGCAAGTTATATGCAGTCAAACTATCCTCATATTTGACAAAACCAGCAAGTTACATGCAGTCAGACTATCCTCACATTTGACAAAACCAGCAAGTTATATGCAGTCAAATATCCTCATATTTGACAAAACCAGCAAGTTATATGCAGTCAGACTATCCTCACATTTGACAAAACCAGCAAGTTATATGCAAATATCCTCATATTTGACAAAACCAGCAAGTTATATACAAACTATCCTCATATTTGACAAAACCAGCAGCCTGACATCATTGTTTGGCCCAGATCCTAAAATGTGTATGATCCAAAATAAAGTTTCATTCCACATGAATTTACCCTTATTTTGAAGTACTAAGTAGCAAAAGTCAATCTTGCCAGTTATGCGATATTAATCAGTCACACTGATATTTTGAAAAATTTGTACCCAGGTACACAGTTAAGTACTTGTAGCAAAGATCAAGGTTTTTACATGTGAAAAGTTGATGAGATGGACTATACCATGCGCCTTTTGAGGAATTCTTGTTGTAAATAGCAATGTCTTAAAACCTATCATAATTCCTGTGAGAGATGTTTACTAATTGGATGATGCAACATCACATGATTTGCAATCATTCATCATATTTTACTGTCTTGCTGTCATGGACCTTTTTATGTGACAACATGACCAATATTTTGTGGCATCATTCAGGTGAAATGGCAATCGGCTATTCTGAGATGAGTTTATTTTTGGAAGTTTTTTATACTAAATCATGTGATAAAATTAGACCTGTCAAGGTGAGCTTTTACAGGTTCATAAATATTCCCCATAGCAAAGCATTGTAGCTATCTGCTTGTCAGAGCTGTCAAGACTTCTTTAACTACAGATGCAAGTTTTGCACCCAAGTTTTGAAAATACTCACCATGTTGCACTCACCATGTTGCTGGATGCTTTGCATGTCTTCTGAATGATAACAAGTTACATGATAAAGCATCATTGATATAATGATAAAGGTAATTTTGTGATAAATTCCTTATTAATAGCATAATAAAGACCGCATTAATTTAATGATAAATGCTCCATTAATATCGTGATAAGGCCAAAATTATGTTGCAATAAAGGCCTCATATCATGATCAGGGTCCTAATAAAATCATTATAAAAGCCTCATTAATATCATGATAAAGACCCCATTAATTTAATGATAAGGCCACATTAATTTTAAAGGCCTTATCAGTATCATGATAAAGACCCCATTTATATATAATGATAAAGGCCTCATTAATATGATAAAGACCCCCACTAATTTAATAAGGCCTCATTAATGTTAAAGGCCTCATCAATATAGTTATAAAGGCCCCATTTATCTAATTATAAGGCCACATACATTTTAAAGGCCTTATCAATATCATGATAAAGACCCCATTGATATAACAATAAAGGCTCCATTAATATCATGACAAAGACCACAGCAGTATTGTGATAAAAGGCCTTGTACCATGATCAAGGTCTCATTAAAATCATAAAAGCCTCATTGATATCATGATAAAAAGGCCTTATTAGCATCATCAAATCATCAACACCACAATTTAACATTTTCATTGAAAGAGAGCATAAAATTCATGCAATGTTTTGGAAGAAACTGAACTTGTCAATGCCTACAAGTTGTATCATGCAGCTTGATGATACAGTTGAATTTTTGTTTGTTGAAATCGATGTGTCATATACCCACCATGGCAGCAAATTCTGCACGTTGGGTAATTCTGCGCAACGATAGGCCTACATCATTTCTGTAAACATTGGCTCATGTGTTATTTTGGGTCAAAAATCCATTTTGTATCAAGAAAGAACAGTCTTACTTTAATTTAAAAAAGAGGTACTCATAAAGTGTACAAAAATATCGCAAATTTCAACTCGAAATGCATATGAAAATGTGATTGCTAAATGTCAACATGAGGACCCACCCATGACCATCTTGAACCTGTAAGCCAGAAAGTCCTATTTACTATGTATCTTTTATAATCATACTAATAAATACATTATATAAAAGATGGAAAAGTATACCTTAAAAAATTCTGTATCTTAATCCAGGTTTCCAATTGTGCAAGGTGTCCCACACGTACAAAATATTCTGCTACCCAACTTTTTGGGGAGGGAGGGGGGCACCAGACAGATACCCACCCCCCACTTAACGAAAAAAAGAAAAAGGTCTTTTATGTGTGATTATTTCCCCCACATGTGTGTTGTTTGTTTTTTTTTTATTACAAAAGAATTTTGGTCACAGATTTATTTAAAGTTACATTTTTATGGGGTATTTCTTATCTCTAGTGTTTTCTGTAGGGTTGCTCATCCGAGCCTAGTTCGAAATCCCTTCCCCTGAAATTTTTAGTGACCTTTGCTATAGGTCCTCTGTATCCTGTGTTTGCTATGTGTATTTCGCTATATTGTGTGTATGCTATAGATACGTGTAAGGACAGCCTCTATATCAAATATCAGTTCCCCTTGGGTTTGTCTAATTATTCCTCTCTATTTCAGAAGTTTGATTTGATTTTTAATTTTATTATCAATTTAGGAATTTTGGCGAGTGAACGGTGTGCTAAGTCGTTATTCAAAAGAAAGCCTATTGTTTTATGTGGGTGGTCATATTGTGTCGTTCCTCACATTGGGCTAATATTATCTTAAATGAGACAGGATGTATCAGAGTGAGGGTCCACGTTTCCTTTATTTCGTTACGTTTCTCCCGACTCGGGTTAGGCCTACTCTTTTTATTATTTATCTTAATTAACCTTACGTGCGCAGAAATGCCCGACAACATTGTATTTGACGCTCCCAATTACAACTAGCATTATTAACAAGCCGGCGTATCGGTTTCTTCGCATTGATTTTTAAATGATGTTTTTAGTGAACAGCAGAGATAGACATAGACCTGCCAGTCAGTTGCGTTAATTTTGAATCTTGTTGTAACTGGGATGTACTTAGTCCAACAAATACATGTACTGATATGTGATTTCGAAAGTTTCCAGAGGTGATCAAAGTTCTCAGAACGCAATTCATTTCAGTTAATTATATATAATGTATTG
Organism: Sinohyriopsis cumingii; assembly: GCA_028554795.2. Taxonomy (NCBI): domain Eukaryota; kingdom Metazoa; phylum Mollusca; class Bivalvia; order Unionida; family Unionidae; genus Sinohyriopsis; species Sinohyriopsis cumingii. The sequence goes on from CM068827.1 coordinate 80,250,521, forward strand.
TGATTTAAAATAGCAGAGGTTTGTGCTGTTCTTTGCAGAATTTTTTTTTTTAACTGCAGGATATAGCCATTGTCTGTCATCTTTATATATATATATATATATATATATATATATATATATATATATATATATATATATATATATATATCCCATTTAAGTACACAGACAAAACACTTGCAATTTATATACAAAAAAAATGTCTCCTTGGGGACTGAACATTAATTTTCTGGAGGAGAGGGGGCAGGCATTTTTTTCCTTCTTTTTGTAATGAATATTCCAGGATTGCAAATACCTTTAAAATTATTCTTAATCTGATTTATAAGCACAAAGAACACACAGACAAGCAACCTATTATATCCATTATATTACGTGAACAGATAGAGGTACAAGAAAAGAAAATATCTCTGCTTGACCCCACCGCTAATATTAAATGGTCAGTCCCTAATACGTGCTCTATCAAATTTACTACTGCATAGTCATTTTAAATTCAGTGATTTTTCACTGTCGATATTATTAGTGAGTATCATCTATGTTGACACCTCTTAGTCTCATCCCAACACATTTAATTGGTTAAGACTTAGAAGTGACACCCTGGTTTTCTAATGATGTGTTATGCTTTGTGTATCCCTGTCCACCCATAAGGTGTTATAAGTTTGTCTCCAAGAAGAATAAAGATAAAAATTTGGTCAGGGTTAGTCTAAGTTTTGTTCATCATATGATAAGAGTTTAAATTATCCCAATAAAGTTTGGTCGGTTGTACTCCCTTCCCTATACCTGGTCTGGTTTCTATCCTTCCTTACTTTGAACCTAGGGAAGTACTATCCATCCTGGGGACTATAAGTCCCAGAGTAGTTTTCCTTCTCTTCCCCCTGTTGTTTTAATACTGATTAGTGACTCTGCCAGAGTCATTTTAGTCCAATGTGATGTGTGTTGTGTTGTATTGTGTCCCCTTTTCGTTTATGGACGGCTCTATCTAGGTCAAATCTTCTGTGGTTTGTTTTCTTAACTAATCCTGTCTGTGTATAACTTTGAATCGTATCCAAACATATGTGTTAAAAATAATGAAGTGTCTATATGCATAGTGTCTTTGTACCAGGAGTGTATGAGTTGCATTTTGTTATCTGTATCTAGTTTTCAATATGCCGTGGCATATTGTTGTCCAATTGTTTTTGTATTGTTGCACCTTTGTGCCTGAAAGAGGATTGGAATCTAGTATCGCATTCACCACCACTGGTAACAAACACTTCCAGCATGTACATTTTAATATCCACACATAGGCATGTACAGATGGGAATTATCTGTGCACAATCTCGTTAATTTCTGCCTAATGCCCCCCCCCCCCTTTTTTTTTTCTCCCCTCACGCAGCAGCGTAACTCCTTTGTGACAAGATGCATAGACGGTGAACCACGTATGGCAACATCCAGCGGAAAGATGAAAAGCTATTAGACTTGAAAATTACTGAATCGGTTATCGCTGACAGATACACAACTAACTGTAAGTAACAAGTGTTAGAAAAAGTTGTATAAAACGCATGTGGATTTTGTTTAAACAAATTTTCTTCAGTCGGATACATACATGGATATTGGACATTATGCTCTCAAAGGCAGATATAAGGCATTTTACAGTTCAGATGTTTACAGTATTACATGAAAATGGTTCACCTTGGCCCAAGAGCATGTATGCAGTGGTTTTCAGTCCATTTGCAGATTGGGCAGTCAAAAGTTGAATACACGAGGTCAGTAGGTTTGTAACCTGACGAGCTCGAGTCCAAAATACGAACATGTATGCGAGCCCTGTCGAGATTGACACATTACAACCCAAATTTTACTATTCAGTACGGTACGGTTCTTTGAAGTGCATAACTGGTGGCAACCGTAGGTGTCACGCATATTTTTATTCTACGCTAGCCCAAAAAAAGTAAAGTATCCATCTTGCTAGGCTTTCTATGTTGACTCCTGTACGGTAGGTGTCGATGTATTTATTATTCTTCCTGTTACAGTGATTTATGTCCACCGTATATACTCTTTAAGTCCATTTCAGTTGCAAACAGCAAAGATCCGAATCAGCCATAGCATAATGCATGTGCACACCAGGGTCTATGTTGTTTGTTCTACCGATTACCCTTAACAAACTGCACAAACCTATATCTGCCGGCTCTTTAACTCTTGGACTCGTCGTGTAAGTGAGTATGGGCGGTAATAACGCAGATGGGAACACAAACGACAGAAGATAGTCAGAATTGCATCCCTGTTGTTTACTCACTTCATTTTGATAGTACCAAAGTTAACATTCTTAAAGTACAAAATATGTATTGTTTGTAAGAACACCATAAGTAATTATTCTCCACTGTCGCGACTTTAAATTTTAGCCCATTGTTCTTTTAAAAAAAAAGGACCAACAAGCAAACAAACTGTATAACAAAAAAAACCCGGGCTGCAAATCAGTGGGCTAATGATCGAAATATCTTGCACCCTTCATTTTTTTCTCTGTGTTTTTGCAATTTTTAATTCATTTCAATAACCAATACAATGTCCATCGCCAAATATGATTTTAAGCTGATGGAAAAAAATTTAAAGTTGAAACTTTAAGTACATGTTAAGAATGTTTTACCTGTTCAAACATGTCGGATGTGGGAGGTCGTGGGTTCTATCCCCGGCCGAGTCCTACCAAATACTTACAAAAATGGTACTGACAGGTGCCTCGCTTGGCGCTCAGCATTAAAGGTTAGTGTTAGGACTGGTCGGTTTGGTGTCAGGATAATGTGACTGAGTGGGACATGGTGCTACATGTCTGCGGCATGATGCCCCAGTGCTAGACATCAGTATAAACTTCAACTGCAGACATCGTAGCGATATGACTGAAAAATCGTTAAATCTACGTTAAAAATCCAAATCGCACACGCGCATGCATGTAAGTATAAACAATTGTGTCATTGACCTGTTTTATATGGGTGCCCCCGGTCAGTCGGATTAAGGGCCGCAACATGCCGTATATATTCGCGTATAGGTCAACCGTAGCAGCAAACTGCACATATCCAAATCTGCTATTGCACAGTGTAGCGGCTGATCTGGGTTTGTGCAGTTTGTTATGAGTATGTGCAATGGCAGATTAAAGTCTGTGCTTGAAGTTGGACTTAGAATCGAGTAAACATGGTAATTATTAGCAACACAGATATTGTTAATACTTTGCATTTTTTTGTACACTAATAATGTGTGCAAATCATAATTATGTTTATTTGTATGTAATTTTTTGTTTATAAAGAGATCTTTTTACCTAATATTGTTCATACACAATAAAACTGATAAATCTTTCGATATTTACCCAGATAAAACATTAACATAAGATCTCTGAACTTCACATAATCTTAACTAATACACTGTGCAAGGTTAAAAGGTGCAAGGGAGCAACCGGATATTGCTAATGTATATTCTGTTTAATAACAGCATGTACATGTCAGTGGTCCATGATTCACACAGTTTGGTGGCTGAAAAATTTGTTTTTCAGGCTCTGCTGTTTACAACTGCAACTGCATTTGCACTTCAAAGCAGTGTAAATGTTCGTGTACTTGGTATTTGCATGCACGTAGTAAAGTGCACTTGCAGTAAGCTTACCTAGTTGTACCATCTTGTTTACAATTTATGTCCACCATACACAAAGATGGTGGTGATTTATCAATTTAGGCGATGAAAAGATTCAAGCTTTAAATGCGCTGAAAACAAAGATCATCAAATCTCTAAGCATGTCACAAATGACAAAAAATAATTTCACCCAAGTCATTGCTAACATGGATAGTTATATTTTGGATTAGTGTTTTCTTTGATCTCATTTGACTGTTGCGGTCATTCACCTACATACAGGCATATTCCAGAAGTCATTTATTACAGCATGTGACGAAATTGTTTTCACTGGCAGTAGTTGACATCGGAATTAACTCTTGACTACATCTAGGTATCAACTGATTATCTATTATCACGCTTGTGGATATGTGGTGGACATCCATTTTGTTGGGGTGAGTCAGTCTGATGTGCGTCAGTCGTTTTTTTTTGTATAATCTGATCATTCTCAACATGAGAGAGAGAGAGAGAGAGCTTGAGCTTTTGATATTTTGATGTACTTGGATGACTATGTGACAATGATGAATAGATGATGATTTGTTTACATGGATGAGACAGACCAGCATTGGTGTTGGATATGGGGGAAGGTGGTGCAGGAGTGTGTGGTGGATGGGTGTTAAGTACTATATTCGTGCATGAAGTCGGATTCAAACGCGAACACCATACTCATATCTGCCATTGCATAATACACCAGTAGAAAAGGGCCTATGTAGTTTTTCTTATGACTGACCATAAGAACAAACAACATAGAACCCGTTATGCCCTGTCATTATGTGATGACAGGTAGATCAGGGTCATTGTTGTTCGCAGTTGGAGCTGATCTGTATATGAATGCTTACTGTGACCTGGAACCTGAACTCGGATAGAGAAGAGGTGATCATATCTGTTAGTTGTTTCAAGAAAGTGGTTAGTTTTCCATTTTGGAATAAGTTTCAGGGGATGGTTGCGGATCACAAGTGGCATTTGTTTTATATTTAATTAAAAGTGGACGTATTTTTGTGATGGCCCAAGTTACATCTGCAGAAAACTATGCTTACCATTAGCGTTTTTATGCAATACCTACTTCATTTAAATGATTAAAATTGAGTTATGAACAGTACATACCCTAATTAAATAGTTATCATTTTCTGTTCACAGATAAATAACATGTAGATGCTTAGTTTAGTACGGTTTAGCAGTGTGTGATAGTCTCTCTGACGACTGCGTTGGCAATCGGCCACCATTTTTTTCTTAATGTGATAGACTGGTTTTATATTTTACTTCTTAAGGAAATGAAAATAAGGTTCATGATGAAAGTATAGATAGAATCTGTATCAAAAACCGACCTTTTATTGTAGGTGGGGGCATTTGATTTTAGTTTGAACCATATTTTTCTGTTTCTTTGCGAATTTTATTTTTAGTTTTGGAGGTAATATAATGGATGTAATTATTTTTTCTTCAACGAATCAGAAGAAAAATAAATTATAAGCGACCGTTAATTTAAAGAAATAAAAATTACAGCCCCACCCCCCTTTTAAAAAAATGGTTGGTCCTTAATTTTCCAGTGTATTCTAGTAGAGACTATAAAACATTATTTATTAGTAGTACATACCTATAATCATCTGAGGCCCCGTGTGGCCGAGTTTTCATGTGCTGAAAAAGGGCGTTAAACCCAAAACAAGTCAAATACTGTATTCATTTAAACGTTGTCGACTGTACGACTAGAAAAGGCAGCCTATTGTGTTTTGTGTATTAAGACATTAAAATATCTAATACATTATATATATTGGTATTCGTTCATTACTTAATAGTACTGATTTTTTTTAAAAATTATATATTGATGAATCGACTTAGCCTAGTGGTTTTAGTTTTGAGCCAGCTATTTCAGAAGATAATGATACATTTGTGAAGAACGTTATTTTAAAATTGCTAAGTTATTTCCTTTTAAATATGGAAATTGGTAATGGGCCCCAGTCAGAAGTAGATATGTTTCAAAATAGGACATAATTTCTGTTTTTTGTACTTTACTCCTGCAAATATTTTTTCTTTATTGATTTGTTTCCCATAATCATTGGACAGGCTTGATTCCTGTGGCCTTAAAAAATATCATAGCGAAAATATTATTGATACCACAAATTTTGAAAATGTACAAGTTTGGTGTTGTGGTCAGCTAGATTTCCAATCTTATTAGGGTCATCCTCTTTTGACTTGTTGCCTTAATTTGTATATTCTACCTAGCAAGGACACATGTCTGTACAGGACACAAGTTTGTAGTCCATTGAGTTTCCTTTATATACACGCTTCCCTGCACAGTGCCCAGGGGTTTTAAAGTTGTTGAGAAGAAACAAAAAAGTTTGCCTGTGTGACAAGTAAGGGAACCATTTACTGAGGCCTATTCCAACAACAATGTTTCAGAGCCTAGGGGCTACCATAATACAGGGCTTGAGTTATATACATGTATCAGATTCAGGTAGCCCTGTAGATTCATGTAGTCCATAAAATGTCTTCTTAGGTACAGCAGTTAAGTTTTAATACGAAGTTATTTTTCTGGCAGCCTAGCTTCTGGGTTACTGTTTTATTTTGAAATTAATAGCCAGTCAGTGTAATAGTGTATACAGTTACAAAATGTGATATTTTTGTTAGAATTGTTTTTATTAGCCATGAACTAAAATCGTACCAGTGTAGCAATATTAAAAACAAATTTAAGCCAATTTACTTGGATCCAGTTGTATAGGGAGGGATGCTATATTGAGGGATTACTCTGTGCAGCAAAGCTTCTGGATTGCTGGATTTTATCTACAATGGTGGCAGATGCAGGTTTGATGATGTTCAACAGATGCAGATAACAATAGTGAGTCAGAGATTGCACTGAAATATAAATCCAAGTAGACAACAGAGCATGACTGCTTCATATGTAAGGACAACGGTTTAAATGCACACAATGCTGACTGCATGTATGTCAGTATTATTGTGATACATGCACGTGAATAATTTATCTCATGAAATTTACTCTTTTATTGAAAAATATTCCTTTGGATTACTTTTTTGACAGTTTTATGACTTGTTTTATGATGTGTGAAGAAAGTGGATGCGTTGGTACAGAAATTGTATTTGTACATGTACCTTCGTATTTTAATGTAGGACGGTTATGCATGTGTTGTCTGAAATTGTGATACGAAATTCACTCCTGATATATGCTAAATTATAATTGGAAGTTAATCAGAAAGAGAACATTACAAGTTGCAGGGCCATTTGGATACAGGTTGAAGTACTTTCAGCATCAAAATAATTGTATTGTGTTATTTTCAGGGAAGCTACTGGATGGCGCTGTCTATAGACAAAGCTCCAGTTTATGTAAGTATGCCTACATTGTTTATTTAACTAAAATTCATTAAGGCAGTTTACCTTTGTATATTTTCAGCAAATACATACAACAGTCATGTTTTTTGTGTAACACCGTATATACTTGCTTATAACCCAGATCTGCCATCGCATAATCTACAGGCCAGTCTGGGTCTGTTCAGCTTGTTATGGCTAATTAGTAAAACAAACTACATGGACTAGTAAAACAAACTACATAGACCTTGTGTGGTGGCAGATCAGGGTCTGTGTTTGCAGGTGGAGTTGACTTAATAAGCAAGTGTATGTATGTATATATACACACACACACACACACATACATACATACATACATACATACATATATATATATATATATATATATATATATATATATATATATATATATATATATATATATATATATATATATATATATATATATATATATAGTAAATGCTAGTTAATTATGTACCATAAATACTCACTTGTAAGTCATGTTCAACTGCAAACAATCAAGATTCTTATCTTCCCTGGCAGGGCCTTGCAAATTACATTGATAATGATGCTGTGCTTTCCAATATGGTTGTCATTACTGAAACCAGAACTCTTCACCAGTCTGGAAAACATAATACTTGTCCAGATTGCTTTGCCAGCTGCTGTTCACTTTCACTTCATTTACAATTAAGTTTCAGCAGAGTGAGCATTGGTGGGTACAGTTGGGCCTCCTGTATTGCCAGTTCAGTTTACAGTAAATTTCTAAAACTTGATGGAGGTAAAAATTAGGGGTGAAATGATTCTGTGATTCATTGCACTTTGAAATATGTTACATCGAATTCTCATTTGTGGTTATTGCTTGTTTCGCTCCTGGTTAAACAATAACCACCAATCAGAAATTAATGTAGCTTATTCTCTGTGTGATAAACAGGAAGTATTGGTAGAGCAACAGAGACTGTGTGGGAAAGTCAATAGATATATCAAAAACTTAAGTGGAGATGCAGTATGGGTGTGCCATTGCACTAATCATGCAAACTTTGTATGAATTTGCATGCTTGGTCTTATATTATGTGTTTAGGCTTGAATTAACAGTAACACAAGAATGAGTGAAAACAACAAGCTTTGAAAAAGTACAATAATTTATTTCCTTGGAAAATTTTTGTAAAAATTAAAAAAAATATGAATTTATGGTTTATAGAATTAAATCCAAAAATAATCCAAGAATAAAATGGTAGTAGTCCTAATAATAAAATGTTCTACTGATTTCAAGTTTGAATCCTGACAAAGAATCCAAGATGGAGGACGATGACGTATGCTGTAACCTGTAGTTTTGAAGTCTATAGTTCCTTGTATAAACAAGAATTATTACTCCAATTTTGGAAATCTAAATAAATTTCTTAGAAGAACTGTCTTTGATTAAGAATCTCACATGAGCACATGTATTTTCCGGGAAAAAAGAATTAATCCTTTTTAAATCCAAGTAATTTTAAATAACTCCAACCCAAGTAATTTGAAATAACTCCAGACAGCACAACATACAACTTCTAGTGTAAGAAAAAGCCCAGCTGCAACTGAGAATAATTCTCCAAAACAGAGGTTATATAGTCTTCTGAAAACGTAAGCAGGGGGTCACATGATCATGTTCTGAAAAATCGTAGAAATTTGGTACTTGTTAAAGATCACATATACCCAGTGTGACCCTGACGAAAACCAATCATTTTACTCTAAGAAATAAAAAATGAAAAAAATTGTTTCCATCTTGAACACAGTCCCATCATGACCTCAACAACCAATCCTTTTAAAATAAAAATAGAACTTGTTTACGTGGTTGCTACAAATTTTGAAGCAAGGTTAGGATCTAGATCAACACCTGGTGTTTATAAACTAACAGTCAAGGACAAATTATTTTCTGAAAAAAGTATCATCTCTAGTGAATAAATTTACATTACAGTAGCATGTAATAAAAAATAATTTTTTTTTAAAACTGACAAACAATTAAATTTAAATAAATATATATTAAATCAAATATAATTAAATCAAATACACATAACATTGGAGAATAGTGAAATGTGAGAACTCTTGCAAATTCATTGAAAGTCACACATGAAAATGTGTTCAGCGAAGTGCACAATTTTGTTTTAACAGTTCTCGCGAAATCTGATTTTTGGGTAGCAAATGTTTCACATTTGGTTCTTCAAGCACAACATGAATGGTTGTGATGCTAAATTTGATTAGAACAACATGCTCCAGAATAAAAATTATGGCGTAGTTTGAACCATTTATGAAGAAAGTCTTGCAAATGCATATTTAAAATATGGGATACCTGCGGAAAATCCAAAATGTCTGATTACAGGCATGGTTCATTGCGATTTCGTTTGACATACATCCTGATGATAGTGATGATGACAATAGTTTTTAAAGTTATGAAGTATATGTGATTATTGGAGTGGGGAAGTGTTAATAGCGACACCAGTGAGTGATTTTGAGCCTGAAATGCTGGATGGACAAAAAAATAGATGGCATGACCCTTTCAGTTGTATTTCGAAATTAGATGTACAAACGGCAGAATACTGAGCATAATAAAAATACAGACAATTTAAAAGTATAATGCAATTTAATTTTTTTTTAATTAATCAGATTCGCACTGCAGATCATATGCTACAAAACCACATACATGTATCCATATCAGGGTTTAGATAAATTGAATAAAACAAGGATTAAAAAAAATGAGCTAACAAGTTAAGATAACCCATTTGAATACCTGTCTGCATAAGCACTGATGGACTAAATACCCTTATACGGCATTAAGGAACAGGTAGGAAATTAGGCACAGTAGTCAGAAAACTACTGATTTAACAAAGTTAGATTATGTTAGTGAAAAATCCTATTTTGGAGCAGATGTATGCGAAAGACAATGCCATTGATCTCTGCAAAATTGTACATAACTGTCACAAAGATCAGTTTCCAAACATATTCAAGCTGACAAAGCTAGCTGTGTATATGTAGCTTCAGAAAGAAGCATAGAGAAATATTAATATGTACAAAGAAAAGGAGCAGTGAATGCTCAGAATGAATTAACAGATTAATGCTTATATAACTAGAGGTGACATCTGTCAAAGATGTTGATTTCAGTACAGGTCTAAGAAAGTGGAGCAGGAAGAAAGAGAGACATATATTGAAGTTTAGATAAATATTGACCTATGACCATTTCTTTCTCCCCCTCCTTTTTTCTTTGATAAAGAGGGACTTCTTCCTTAAGATAAAATCCTGCCATCATCTCTCCTTAAATTGTACATGGGGAGCAAATACGGAATTTCCCTTTTTTATGCGGAGATATTTAATTAGTGAATGAAGATGTTGATGGAATAAATGAAATGAGCATAGAATGAGCTATGGGAGAGATTTCAAACTGGTATTCAACCATATTCCAATGCCTGGGCTTGTTCTAGATAAGATTTTCTTTGCGCGAGGAAATTGCATTATTTCTTCCATTTTAAAGATAACATCATAATGTCTTCCAGGTGTAACTGAGACACGAAATAGGTAATGTTTACAAATCATTCATGTTGTATACATTAAGTGGCCTGAAACATTGGATAAAACACTGCAACGAATAGTCAGTCTGTTTGAAAAGATTGTTGTTATCTTCTCATAAATGAGAATTGCATATAAATATATGATAACTATATGTTTATCTGTAGTCTGCATATAAATATATAACTATGTCTATATGTAGTCTGCATATAAATATATGATAATTATGTCTATATGTAGTCTGCATATAAATATATAACTGCATGTCTATCTGTAGTCTGCATATAAATATATGATAATTATATGTCTATATGTAGTCTGCATATAAATATATGATAATTATATGTATGTAGTCTGCATTTAAATATATGATAACTATATGTCTATCTGTAGTCTGCATATAAATATATAACTACGTCTATATGTAGTCTGCATATAAATATATAACTGCATGTTTGTATGTAGACTGCATATAAATATATTACTGCATGTCTGTATGTAGTCTGCATATAAATATATAACTGCATGTCTATATGTAGTCTGCATATAAATATATAACTGTATGTCTATCTGTAGTCTGCATATAAATATATAACTATGTATGTAGTCTGCATATAAATATATAACTGCATGTCTGTATGTAGTCTGCATATAAATATATAACTGTATGTCTATATGTAGTCTGCATATAAATAAATAACTGCATGTCTGTATGTAGTCTGCATATAAATATATAACTGCATGTCTGTATGTAGTCTGCATATAAATATATAACTGCATGTCTGTATGTAGTCTGCATATAAATATATAACTATGCCTATATGTAGTCTGCATATAAATATATAACTATGTCTGTATGTAGTCTGCATATAAATATGATAACTATATGTCTATCTGTAGTCTGCAGATAAATATATGATAATTATATGTCTGTATGTAGTCTGCATATAAATATATGATAATTATATGTCTGTATGTAGTCTGCAGATAAATATATGATAATTATATGTCTGTATGTAGTCTGCATATAAATATGATAACTATATGTCTATCTGTAGTCTGCAGATAAATATATGATAATTATGTCTGTATGTAGTCTGCAGATAAATATATGATAATTATATGTCTGTATGTAGTCTGCATACTGGAAGTAGGAAAAGAATGTCCACATACATGAAAGGACATCACCTACATTACAAAGATGGAAAGAATATCAAGTTAATATGTATATCGATGTGTATTGTATTGCAGGCTGCATATCATGGATCATATCAATATCGTTTCACCCCTAGTAAAAATGTTGTGATATACAAATGATGTAAATTTATAATTGTTCATGGGTTTACCAATTTTGTGGATTCCATCATTGCTACAGGTCACAAATTTAAAGACCCCAATGAATGTTGACCCTTTTTGGAAACAATGGGATCTCTGTCCACAATTTATGAGCTTGGGTTTCATAAAACCTGTAATGTTGATGCTCACAAAAATATGAGTTCATGGTGGTATATACAAGCATGCATGCTATGAAGATTTGTCATTTGAAATATTCTAAGTCTGATATATTTATTTTCTAATGAATATTAATGCTGTGATTTAAAGGACACCTTCATTTATGGAACAGTTGTCCATGAAAGTCTTTTTCAGAATACCTTTAAAAGATCATTATTAAATTGCCTTTATATACTGGGGAACTTTTATGGGGATTTGATGATGTTTACATTTGTTTCAGATGTACGATATGTATATAAAAAGGAAGTATTATATTCATCCATTTTCATTGGGTGTCATCTTTCAGTTCATTTTGATCAGTGGCCAAGTGGTTGGAGTGACTGCCTCGGATGCAGGAGCTCACAGGTTTGAACCCCGGCCGAGTCATACCAAAGACTTATAAAAATGGTACGTGTGGAGGGATTTAAAAATAGGCTTGATACACATGATTGTATATCATAAGATGCGACTATTATGGACACTAGTAATATTGTATCATTAGTTAGCATGCTGGACCACCAACCAATAGGGGCAGGTTCACATCTACCATTGGATCAGCCCTGGTTGTCTGTTGTAGTGTGTCGTTGGGGATGGCACTTAAATCCATTTGCCTCAGCATTAAATAACCTATTTGTGTTGCTGTGCCATAAAATATCAAACACCACACATGGTTTCTGAATGTTTAGTCATTTATTTCCATCCTTCTGTTTTTAGGGTGGCAACACATTGGTTGTAGAGTTTCCAGTTGATGTGCTGCTATCACGCGAGGCTAGTTACTATATAGTATATGAGGGCTCGATTCATCGACTTCTCACAGGAGCCAGGGTCCTGACAGAACACAAGCTGCACTCCCTTGTACCAGGTATTCACATAGAATGTCTTATTAATAAGCACACTAAAAACCTCTCTAAACTGGAAATTGTTGAGTGGTGGTTAGTTGATACAGGTTTGATTAGAGTTAGAAGCTCCTTATTGGACCATTTTGTTTGTCTATTATGTAGAGGTTATTAGAAAGAGGTGGCCAGATCAGTGAGAGCAAGATTAGAGAGGGTCTATATCAGAGAGGAACTTGGATTAGACAATAAAGATCTCAAATCCTGTTTCTCAAATTGAGCTTTTTCAATACCTTTCATATTGTTTGACTGTGAATTCATGAGTATTTCACTGAATATTAAGCAGGCATTAAGGATTGAAGATACTGTACATACTCTCTTATAAACCGAATAATTTAGGAAAAAATAAAGGCCTCGAAGAAGTGGGGTTGGCTTATTTGCTGGCCAATGTCTAAACTTGACAGGTTTTAGATCTTTTTGTTGACTACTGCAATGGTTGTAAATCATGGGACACAAAACAATATTTTTTTCCATGACCTAAGACATAGGCATGTAAAAAAAGTAACTTTCAGTGACCTGACAATTATTATACTGTTACACAGTACTATGATTGATTTTGTTATTATTTTGCATGTGCGTATTTTCTGATTTCTCCAACACAAAGTTAAATAAAGGTAAATACAGACTTCATAATTCACAGGCTGATTGAGTTTACCAGGGAGACCATGCAGAACTATAATGTGCAGTAGTTACACAGTACAAAGTGTGCATAGCGTCACTTAAATCCTTACTTATTTCCTAACATATTAGATGCAGATTTTGCTTTATTTATTGTTTCGACCAAATTGCATTCTTCTTGATAACATTTCAGCCAGTCCTTAATAGCTATTTCATTTACGTTGAATCACGCGCTCACGAGTTACTCATTTTCAATGATATAAGCAATACTACAAATTGAAGTAATATTCTTAAAAAGGTACGCATGTTTAATTGTACAAGGAACATAACCATCATAACTTACATGTTCACTAAGAGTGGTAATAATAAAGGCTAAAATTCTCATATAGATCAACTAAGATCAACATCAATCAATTTTAGTTTTGTGTTTTAGTTGAAAAAGCGTCATAACTTTCCATACAATGGAAAGCTTGATGTTTCGGCGTCTCCTGTATTGATAGCGAATTTGTCTTTCATTTTGCGACAGCATTACAGGCCAGTTAATCATTAAAACCCTGGAACTGGCTTGTGATAAGAGGGAATTTCGACTGGTAACTATACCAGTACATTTATGTGTAATTGCCTTTTATACCATAATATTAGCACAATTTACTGTAATTTTGTAAAACGGGGTGTAAGGCATACCTATGAACTTTTCAGAAGCCAAGTAGGAAGACTGAATTAACAAATAGAGATTTGAACCTAAAATCGGGTATTTTTAAAGCATTGTTTTCACTAAATATTGATTGATCTTCCTGGTCCAATATGCGTGAAATTCGCAAAAAGACTCGCCGTTTCTCCTTGTGATGTACCCTATTTTCCCCAAGGACGTGCCCTATTTTCATATTCTGGTCAGCTGTGGTCAAACTGCACAATAGGTAAAGATTAGTCTTTAAAAAAAACAAGCAAGAAAGCCAGCATGACTAATTAAAAGTTAATCCTTATCCATGCAACTCTTTTGTGAAAACAATTGGCCCTCCGTCACAATTCAAAGAAACCACGTTCTACACTATTGTGTGTTATGCAAGCACCAGCAATTGACTGGAAGATAAAGGATTCCCAGTTTTGTTGAACTAAAGGTACCAAAATAGCCAGCCTCATGGTACTGTAGATGTGGCAGCTATTTTCCCCTCTTTGTATATCCAACCTTATTCCCTTATTGTCAACTTGTAAAGTATTTAGTATTGTTTATTATAAAACATGCATTCTGAATTAGTTTTTTGAGGACACATTTACTGCGTGGTATGTATTTTCATTCCTTTTAATTTAACAATGGTAATTAACATGGTCTATATGGTATAAAAATGCCAGGTGTTCACTCATGTAAGTTTCTTTCGTGGGAATGGCTTTATAGCTAATGCAGTTACAGCATTGGCAGTGATTGTTCTTGGGATTAATATATTAATTTTTTTGTTGTGGGTTGTTTTTGTATTCTGGTTTATTTTTTTATTTTTGCATTATTGAAGAGGTAAAAAAATCATTAATTTACATAAATAATGTTTAAACTTAACATTCTGTTTAGTGAAGAAGCAAATTCTTTATAGTAAAGTAACTATTTTATCACAACAATAATTCACAGATGTTGTAACAGAACATGTAGGACTTTCCTTGTTTAGAAGAAATGAAAATCGAAGATATAATGTAATAATTGGGAGTTCTCTGCAAAAATCGGAAGATATTATGAAATCGGGAGGTTGGCATGGAGCTACCCCGAAAATCTGGAGGTTCTTTTTCTCCTCCCAGCGTGAAAGTTGACAGGTATGGTATAAGGAGCATCATTAAAGCTGAGCGTAATGATGCCCATGATTCGACTCCAATGGATTTACTTAATTCAGCGATTAATCAAACCTACAGTGTACGTGCAGTGGCGCCATTATATAAATACGTTCAGTAGCTTAATTGCGAGCGTTGAATCAAATCGTATTGTTCATCGTGTTGTCATACTGGGATTACATTTTAATGAGTTAGGTATTTACAATTTCCAAGCAAAGTAAAAACGTAATTACCGGTGCACTTATATAAAATGTCCAATGCAATAATGCATAAATAAACAATAATCAAGTCAAAAGGTAGAGATAGTGTTACAGCAACTCGAGATTGCTAAATTCTTGTCATCGTACGATCAAATTATACACAAATCTAAATAAGGCAGAAACAATAAGAAAACAGAAAATTAAATAAATTACTTTATATTATTTCTTTTTAATAATCATGTACACCAACCTTGAGATAAGTATACATGTATTTTTTTAAATATAAGTTTGCCTAAATAGATGCATTTAGAACTTACCATGTGCATCTTGAGATGTCTCAGAGTTGTAGCTCGGCTTATATGCGGGTTATGCACATTTTAGTGTTTATACCTGTTCATTGGGGGGGGGGGGGTCAACTTATACGTGAACAGGTTTTTATGTGAATATATATGGTAGTTATATTATCTTAGATTTTTCTGAAATTTAGGATTTCCTCAGAATTAAGGAATTTTCAAACTTGTTTTCCAGAGGTGATTGGTCTCCCAGGTGTACCATTTTGAAAAGGAGTTTTTTTCTTTCTTTTTATTCCTGTTTCTCAGAAAAATCCCATTAATTTAAGGATATCAAAAGCAAGACAATGCAAAATCTTGCAGGAAATATTTTGAAACTGAATCCAAATTAGAAGGTTGTGATCAAAGAGGACATCAGATAAAAGAGGGGCTGGATCAAAGAGGGAGTCAGATTTGAGAGGGACCAGGTTAGGGTAGTTTTGGTTTACTAATGGTTTAATCCACATAAAAAAACACATCAGAGAGACTGTGCAATTACTTTACAGCAGGTTGTAAATTGCTGAAGATTTCTGAAGGCAGTGCTCACATAATGGGATAGCATAATGCCCATGGCCCTTCTAATTTCAGATCAGGCCCTCATGTATTCTAGGTAAAGTGTCCTTTGGGCTTCTGGGAAAAAATCTAATTTGCCTGAGAAAATTTAGATTGTACTGATGTAATGTGAGGTTTTTATTTTGAAGTCATTTAAAGGTTAGTAAATTAATAATATTTCTCCCCATGTAGGCCCCTTACCCTTAGGAAAATCATTTACTTACTGTTCTTTTAATGCATGCTGTAAACTTTTTGTTTGCAAAGTGAAACATGTGGCCTATGAATGGGGGGACAGTTTGTTTGGGTGACATATGATTAGTGCTTCTAGCTACAAGAGGAGAAAAATAACGTTTTTAAGGCCATCTACCACACATACTACATTAGAGTTGAAATCTACTGCTTTTGAAAATGTAAAAAGAAAAAAATTCATATTTGTTTGCATTCTGTCCATGTATTATTGAAACTCTAGTAACCAGTCTACTGGGGACAGAAACTGTTCCAGTTGTTGCAACCAGTGCAGTGATATGTGTGACTGTTAGGTCATATTAAGGCCAACATGTGCACACAACAAGAGGTTAATTGATTACCTTATTATTGTAATCTGGAGTGTTTATTCCAAATGCAGGATGTTTTTATTAGGTTTTATAAGTTATAAAGAAATTTAAGGTTGTACACGACATGTGAGTATTTGATTAAAATTTGGCTAGCCTTTGGCAGAAGTGAGACAAACAGGAGATACCTTCCAAAAACTGTGATTTTGATTATTTCATATATATGTATATATATTCTGATATCTTTATTTCTTTCACAAGATCTAAAAAATTCTTACGTGAAAAATGATGATGTAGATTTAGATTTAGTGATAAAAACTTTCATTAGATATGTACAAAATTTTTTTAACTGGTTAAAATGTTTGTTGGACTTGCATATACTACACTGCTCAAAATTTTGTAAGTATGCCTATGTAAATAAAATCGTTTAGGTAACATGGTCTGTTTATATCACACTGCACTCTGGGGTTTTGGCACGTGCAAAGCGACAGCTTACACAGCAACATATGTTGAGAGTTAACCTTTCACCTTCATTACCCAACCCTAAACAGAGAGACTGCATGACATACTGTCATTGGTTATCTGGACCCATTGGGTTTTGTTTGGATAATTTTGCTTGTTCAGATAACTGATAAAGGACTGCATTGAATAATGGCCATTTTCTGTCCCCATTTTATCAGCCAAAGAAAAGTAGTATATAAATCAAGCTGGTGTGCAATAGTTGTTTTATAGAGTTCTGTTTCATACCAAAAAACAGCTGCTGAACATTGATATATTGAAAATTGTTGAATATATGCTTAGTTCAGCAACTTCAGTTTGACATTATATATGAGAATAGAATTGCTTCATGTGGAAATTGTCAGCAGGTTGTGTATCCGTTATGGCCAAACATGTTCAGAATATTTTAGTGGAGCAATGTTGTGCTGGTGTCTAAAAGTAAAATATGTGTTAAAATTTACATTGTAGTGTTGGCATTTTGATATTGTGTTTTGTCCATCTTGGAATTTGATAACCATAGCATGCAAAGAATCTGACCAGCAGTTGCTCATCATGTCTTTTTGCTTTTGTTCCTATTAGTACTATATTTTAAAGATACTGGGAAACAAGTAAACTCATTTCAAATGATCTTATTCACACACACCTCCTGTTTTACCCTTACACCCATAGCTTGAATTCTTTTGGAAGGCTGCTAGCAGGGTTTTGAAAGGGACTGAGGCAATATTTACTGAGAGATTATCAGATGGTCCATGATCTGTCTGTCGGTAACTCATGATGTCAGGTTTGTTATTGAGACTCTTAAACCTGTTAAACACCTTAGAGGATTATCATGAAACATTGCACACACATTCATCCCATGGTCCAGTTGATCCTTTTATGGCTAATCCTCATAAATGGATGGTCATACTAGCCTCATATGAAAATGGTTCCAATCTGATGTTCAGTTTGGCCAGTATGGCAGCCATCTTGAAAATCTTGTTATTGAAACTCTTTCTTGAATGGATGGTCATATCAGCATGTTTTTTTTTTAACTAAAAGACTTCTTGTAGCTGATCCTAAATGAAAATTGTGCTGATTTGTTGTTCAGTTGCAATATGGCCACCATGGCAGCCATTTTGAAAATCCTATCACTACCACACCAACAGATCAGGGTCTGTGCAGTTTAATTTGACTTGTAAGAGAGTATATATGTGGTAGGTACCTTGTAAATGCATATGTGTGAAACACTGTTTTTGCAAGGTTGTTAACTTGGTATGGTGGCTGCCTGCTACACAGGCAAAATGGTCCAGTTCCTGTGTTTCAAGAAATATTGATCTGTTTGCTTTTAATGCAGATAATGTGACAGCTGTACAGGGCTTAGGTACAATGTGTCAAAACATAATATGAATTCTCTTTTTAATCAGTGCATTTAACCTTTTGATGACACTGTACTTAAACTCTTTTAAAAAAACAGGTACCTCACACAAGCTTGATGCTTAAATGGGTAAAAATCTGGAAATATTACCATATGTCTGGAGTGAAGATGGAGAATTTAAAATGTTTTTAGTAAATGGCCCTGTTTATAAAAATATAACAGAAGACAAGCTTTAGTATCTTGCTAAATTTTTGGTTTACACCTACCCCTTGATTTTTTATTGGTATTTGTATTTGCAGTGACAATTTGTATCAACCTAGATGTCATTTTATTGTGGAGAGTCACAGAGCTATTGCACAGCTTTAGGAGTTAGACTGTGAAAAGTTCAGAGTTGAAATATAATTTTGTGATTTGTTTCTGGTCATTCAGTCTTTTGCTTACCTCATATAAAAAATTATGCCTATATTACTCAAAGGTGTTGCTGTAAATGGGATTGCCATCTGGAAATCAAGAAATTGGTATGAACTCCAATATCTCAAGCTACCAGTAACATAAAAAAATTGTCTTTTTTATAATTTATGTAATGAGCCATGTATTATAATGGTTTCAAACCCACTGCCTTCACTATAAATATAATAATTTTCCATGAGTTTGGCTTTTGCTATGTGTCTGTAGTGAGTCCATTAGCATTTGCTCATTATAACTATGAAGGCCACATTTTGATCAAACTTTGAAAATAGGTTATAATATCAGTACCTTGGATGAATTCAGACTAGGAGAGATCTCTGAGTTGATCTTACACCTGATGTGTGAGCTTGTTACCACTCTGACATATATTTCTGACGTATATGCTTATTTCATCAAATCGGTAATGAGTGAGATGCATGCCGATTATTGAGTCATCGTTTATCTGATTGGTTGAGCTTGTTGCCACTTGGGAAGTGATACATCTGATTAATTATCATCACACTTGAAATATGGGCATATATCGTCAAGATCTTGCATGGGTTTCACATTGAACAAGATGCATACATATATTTAAAATTCTCTTCCTTCAGTTTAAGCATCTTGCCATCCAGGAGTCTTATTTGTGATCCAGTTTTGACTGAAGGAGGAATATATGTGTATATAATCATCTTGGACGATTTCAGTATTGTGTGAGATTAATGCAGACAACGAGGTCATCTGGCTTCTGATTGGCTGATCTTATTTTCACTCTGGAAGCTGTAATTCTGGTTCAGTTTTGGCTTATATTATGAAGATACATCATGCTTTAATTATGGGTAAGGTTTGTTAATGATATCATCTTGCATTTGAATTGCTGCATTTGAGAGAGACAGTATTTATTACCAGTTTTTAATAAAACATTTCTAGATAAGTTAGTATCATCAAGATGTTGGATGATTTTTAATATATTTGAGGTGGTCTTGCATCTGATTTGGGGATTGTTTGACCACTCTTGAGGCTATATCCTTGATAGGATTGTGGCCAATCTTGGTACAACCGTTTGTCTCGTCCGCATTTTCAGTGAGTGTGATTATGAGTGACATTCATATATATCATTTCATGTGAGCTTGCATCTGATTGATTGATCCTGTCAACAATCTAGCAACGATATTTCTGATTTGATCAGACTTGTCAACTAGTATTTTATTATCATGATGTTGAAAGGGTTTGATTATCATGATGTTAATGTGGATGAGTTTTTGATAACTGGAGTAAAGATGTATGCATATTGTTGAGCTAACCGTGTATGGTATAGACAGCTTGTTCCAACACTAGAGACCAAATTTCAGATAGGAGTTTGCACCACTTTAAGCATATATTATCATTGTCATGGACAGGTTCTGTAACGACTGAGATCAACATATTCAAGATACCTTATGACTGTCATTGGCTAGTGTGTTGCTTCTCTAGATTTAGAGACTCTTTATATTTTACGTTGTATAACATTTTATTAAATGGCTTTATATCATCAAGGTCAAGGACATGGATTATGAGCATTTTAATCATCATGTCAATATCTTTAGGAAAAAACAAAAAAAAACCAAAAACAAAACAAACAATAACCAAAAAAACATTTATCACTATATAGTATAAACGGTCAGATCTATATGATATAAAGTTATCAAGATACTTCAGATAGATTGTTTGCTCACAGTGGTACATAAGCCTTCTTAGTGGACTGGTCCCTGTTTTCCCTGGCCAGATTTTTCAGTCCCAAGTTTTTCTGTTGAATGGAAGTCTGAGGGACTCGGAGGAAATTAATTAAGTAATTTTTCTTGTTAAATAAATTGTTCAAGGGATGGGAGGTCTGGAAAAATGTGAGAAATCTGGAACCAAAAATAGATTTGGCTGCATAGAAAGAGTGAGTCTGAAAAGGGCACAAAGAGGAAAAAATAGCTCCATACCTGTGCTACCCAGTGGGAAGGAGTGTAGACTGCAACCAAGTTATGGTTGCTGACTAAAGAGGTTGGAGAGAGCAAGAGAAAGACAGAGGGGGAGAGAGAGAGAGAGAGAGAAGAGAGAGAGAGAGAGGGAGAGAAAGATGGCAATGCTAACCTGTTACCAACAGTGATTTAGAAAGGACCAGTATCAACCAGGTTATGCTGACATGCAGGCATATTGAGTATGAGCATCCACTTGATTACATGATGAAATTGGGGCCCTGAGTGGCCAAGTGGTCTAAAGCACTCTCAATTAAGGATCACTGCCATCTCATCTCTGTCTGCATAGGTTTGAGTCTTGGATTCGGCCAATGTGGGTATGTGAGAAAGCTTGCCAGTAGCTTCTTAAGGGTCGGTGGTTCTTTCTGGGGATTTCCCAGGTTCTTCCTCCACCATTAATACTGGCCGCCATGTATAGCCTATCGTGTGCTGAAAAATGGCGTTAAACCCTAAAACAACATCATGATGAAATTTGAATTATCAGTTTAACAGAACAGCTAATTGCACTAAACATAAATTTTGTAATTCTGTTTCTAAGAGAAAGTGTATCATTCAAACGTCATGTTCAGTTTAATTTTGTTTATGTAATTGAATACAGTTTTATATTGTACATATGGAGGCTGGTGGTGTTCTATTATATATCTTTTCTCAGATCTGTTATTCCATCCATTAATTTAATATTTTATGTTATTAATTACACAATTCGGGCAATAATACCTTGCTTGATCATCTCTAGATGATGATATCCAAAGCACCATAACAGGTGGGGCATTATAGCATATCACCCCACGCCTTCCAATGATATTGATTTTGTTTTAGTAAAGGTTATGTTAAAGTTCGGTGTCAAATGTGGTATGTATGACAAAACCATCAGATTGTATCCAAAGTGTATTTATTTATAAATTTGTTAACATTACAGAGTATAGGAATTGAATTAGTGGTGTTAGACCAACAGTCTTTCCTTATTTGTTCCTTATATCACTTATATCTCCACCATCCAGGTAATGTAATGTAGCCTACTTGATTAGAATCTTAATATACAAAAAGTATTTGTATCCCATTTTGAATTACCATCATTGACTCAAATATCCAGACACTAAATAAAAATTGGTTTCTTTTTTCAAAATTGATAATTTGCCTACTGATAAATATTATAAATTTTTTCAGATTTTTTAAATTAAAATTTATATCTTGATTGTCATTATTTTGTGTATGATGTCCACAAATAGGCAAGTCTATGATAATTATGGTTGTCATATCTGTTATGGCTATCACCTGTGTATAGAATCCACCTGTGTATAGAACCACCTGTTGATAAAGGCAAGGTACAAATCCCATTAAACCCAACTTTCTGCATCTATTTGCATATAGAAGTTACAGTTCATAAAGGTCATTTTTTGCTGGTCCCATAAGTGGCCTTATTAGACAGGTTTGATGGTAATTCAGTTGTTAAAATTTTGTTTAAAAAGTAATTTTGAAAATGGAAATATAAAAAAATATTGTTGACTTCAAGAATAAGTATCGTCAATCCAGGTAAATGATAGAAAGGATTAAGTTTGCCTTCTAACCAGAAGACTCAAGTTTACTCTGTAAATACTGGCTAATTTTAGTTAGAAGTTAAATATAGACAGCCATTGCATTGGTAGACAGGTAGTCCCCATGCTGGGCATTATATAGGGATAGAAGTGGCCCTGAGAAAACTTTGCAAACCTAAGTGAAATTTTGACCTTAGAAATCTAAAAAAAAAGCCTTAAAAAGCTGAAGGAAATCTAAATAAATAATAAGAACCTAAAATTGTTGTGAAAAAATAGTGAACTGTTCTACCCTGACCCCACAAAAATTGTTTTTATTGCATATGGTTTTTCATTAGGTTAGCCTAGCAGTCTAGAAAGTGCATGAACTATGCATACTTGATCAGATTTGTAATAAATGTCATTCTCACAATGGAGATAGTCTTGTGACTGTTGTGTCACATGAACCACAAAAATATTTTAAACCTTAAAAATGACCTAAAAATAACGTAAAATTTTAAAATTCAATTTCACTTCTAACCCTGAATATGTATAGTTTGGTTGGAAAATATTGGCCCACATTTGACAAAATGCAGGGTACAGTGTATTTACACGAATTCCATGAAGGATAATGAAATAAAAGAATTAATTAGGCTGAACATGGTTGCATATAACGAACTTATACCCTTTTAGGAATTTAGCAGTGCAAGTCAGGTTGAGGTCACTGATTACATTTAAAACCAAATGACAAGGGTCAGCTCATTTGATTACTAAGTTCTAGATTGACAGCTTTATTTACATACTACACCTGTAGGTGACAGCAGAAAATGTTGAGGGTAGTTTCATTGTTCCTTTCTAAAGAAAAGGCAGCAGTAATTGTTATGTGGTGTTATTTGAATTAATTTTATAATCCAATTTTAGCTTCTACTGGGATTAATGCTTTTGCATCAATGTGCAGAGTGTATTCATTTTGGAAGGTAATTCTGGCGTTTTGAGGTAAGGACACCTGATAGGCCAAGGTGACACACTTAGCACACTGGTGCAGCACAGTACATTACTGCCACATGTTCCTTTAGGTTAGGCATGTGGGTTGGGTTTTTTTTCTTCAAGCATTTGCAGGTGACTGAAGAGGACCTATCAGCTGCAGATTGCAGCATTTTCAGGTGAGTGAAAAGGTGTCAGTCTCAGAATGAAATTGTTACATGTATATTTTTAAAAATTTATGATCCTGCAAGGCTTACAAGAGCATGTTATATTTATATACATTGCAGTTGGAAATTTAACATTTTGGTTGTGCCACGAGTCATAATGTAATATTATCTTCATTAGGGGGGCCCTAAGTGGCCGAGTGGTCTAAAGCGCTCTTCGTTACGGATCACTGCCATCTCACCTCTGTCTGCGGCGGTTCTAGTCTAAGATTCAGCCAATGTGGGTATGTGAGAAAGCTTGCCAGTAGCTTCTCGAGGGTCGGTGGTTCTTTCCGGGGTTTTCCCGGGTTCTTCCTCCACCATTAATACTGGCCGCCATGTATAGCCTATCGTGTGCTGAAAAATGGCGTTAAACCCCACAAAAACAACAACATCTTCATTAGGCAGTCAGTGTAATAGGTGGGCAATAGGAATATTATCTTCATTAGGCAGTAAGTGTAATAGGTGGGCAATAGGAATATTATCTTCATTAGGCAGTAAGTGTAATAGGTGAGCAGTAGGAATATTATCTTCATTAGACAGTAAGTGTAATAGGTGGGCAATAGGAATATTATCTTCATTAGGCTGTAAGTGTAATAGGTGAGCAGTAGGAATATTATCTTCATTAGACAGTAAGTGTAATAGGTGGGCAATAGGAATATTATCTTCATTAGGCTGTAAGTGTAATAGGTGGGCAATAGGAATATTATCTTTAATAGGCTGTAAGTGTAATAGGTGGGCAATAGGAATATTATCTTTAATATTCATACAAGAAAGTCAAATTGTTATGCCACTAAACTGTTCAAGTACAGGTCTCACACTACTATATGGCAAATTGTGATACCACTAAACTGATCAATTACAGGTGTTACACTACTAAATGGCAAATTGTGATACCACTAAACTGACCAATTACAGATTTCACACTACTAAATGGTATATTGTTATACCACTAAACTGACTAATTACAGGTTTCACAGTACATAATGTATTAGTTCTATGTTATCATATAAAATATTTCAAGTTAAAAATAAGAAGAAAAAAATCCTTACAAATTCTTCCCTTAGCTTAGTTTGCAGATGCTTCCTTGACAAAAATGGAGAAGAGAAAAATATAAGCTATTGAATTATAGACATTTGAAATGCATACAAGCCTGGTGATAGAAGCATCTCTTTATGCTTCAGTATGAAACATTTTTGTCCAACAGTTTAACATCCTGTCAGGTATCAGAGCCACAGTAAAGTTGAATTAATAGTATAAATATAAATATCTGCCATTTTCATCAACAACATTTGATAGCTCTCCACTTAATTTCTAGGCTTAGTGGAATGCTAAATAAAAACATAGCTATTATTTTCCATCAACCGTATTTTAAGGGTCACTTGAAAACCACATTGCATAAATTGCACTGCACCCTAACTGCATGCTTTTTACTCGAGTTAGGCTGCAGTATACTTGGCACAAGTTTCATTTGAGAGGAAATCTAATTCACGCACAGTTTAACCATATATTTTTTCCCTAGTTGTAAAATCAAATTGCACTCAACAATGACAAGACAAGGTATAAATATCTGGCCTTAAAGGTATTTCACACCTGCTCAACATGAATATTCTGGTGTTATATTACACGACCTACTTCTTGACCCCCCCCCCTCCAACTTTTTGCCACTTATTGTTGTTTCTTTCAAGTTTCTTTGTTTTGAAACTAATTGATAAACTGAATATATATTGGAAAGCTAATATATAAAGTATGCTGTTTTATCAGTTGTTCATTTTTAATCATTGGTGTTAGATTTTTTAACATCTGTTTTTGATACCATGAAATGTGTACATGATTCATATCTGTGCATTGTGCAGTCTGCTAGATTATATGGACAGAAGGTAAGGTAAGTGAAATAACAGGATTATATATATGGCAAATAAAAGATATAATAGGCGAGTGCAGAGTATGTTATGGACTAGCTTTGTTGGTTGGACATTTAATATAAATCACTTATAGTTCTAGAATACTTGAAGTACAAAAAAAAAAATCCAAGTTAAATTCTATCAAAAGAAATGAATATTCCATGAAAAAAATTTAAGATAGAAAATGAATTGTCCTAGTGTGAGTATTAGCAATGTAGTACTACCCATTTCTCAGAAAACTGTTGACAGTGTTGTAAGAACAAAATTTGAAGGATTGAAATATACAAGCTGCCACGATTGTATTGTTCAGTCACGCTGTTTTCCTAATGTAGGTTCATAAATGGTGCATGTTGTACCTTCAGATGCCTGACATCTTTTGAGTCACTGTTACTGCAGGATTTGCGATTGTGCAGATCTCTGAGTTTAATGAATTCCCCTAAGAATGAGGGTGAGCAAAATGAAACCTGTAACATTCATTCGTACTAACATAGCTCCGTCAGTTCATGTAAATACTTGACTTTTGGATCAATGCCACAATCAAATGCTTAATTGGTGATTTTTGCAGTTGCACGGTGAGATGGTCATTGATCGTCAACTTGTTAAAAGCATACAATCAAAAGCATATTATGCACGTGAAGTTGTGCAGTGGCAGAAATGCACTTGTTCATAAAGTCACAGCTGTTGCATGTTGTTTTAATACATATGCTGTCATAATACACATTCCCTACCGCTTATGTATAATGAAACAATGACCTTGTTCCATGTTTTATTCATTCAAAGTTGTTTATCACAAACATTTGTTGAAATGTATAATCGAAGGGGTCTGTTCATAGGTACTGTTCTTGTATTTTAAAAAAACATAAAAGCTTTTTTCAAAATTGAAAATCCCTTCATGAAATGTTATGTGTGAAATCCTGGAGAAATCACTGGTTTAAAAATACTGTGATCTTAACTTGAAGTTGCCTCAGGATAAAATAGTCCTTGTTGTAGGTATTGCCATGAATCACATTATACTGAGTAAAATGGATTATTGAAATTGCTACCTGCTGCATTTCACTTAATTGGAGTTTTTGATTTAATGTAATCAGTTATGCGATTTAACATAAAACTAACACCACTGTAATGTGACTTTGTTTTGATATATAAATTTTGTGTGTGTGTGTGTGTGTAGGTCACCTTTGGGACTTGAGGAAAGAGGTCTTTGTCAGCAGAAGGACTGTAAGAATAGGTAAATACATGTAGACATTGGACCTGTAACCATTGTACATAACTTTTATACACATGCAGTTATTGTTCTAGTGGCTGCTATATCAATTTTGAAATGTTATATATGATTTGTCAGCTTCTGCTGAAAACTTCTAAATTATATGAGTTGTTACCAGTAGCATGGCAAAAAGCATGATTTTACAATATAACTGGTAGTGGTTTTTCAGGTTCTGGAAAAGGGAAGAGATTGATTGATTACAGGTTAACAACACATATAGGACTCAAAGTGCCATGACAGTGGGATAATGGTGCTTTGCATGAATGCACATGCAGGTAATCTGGGCTGATTTGAGGAGGATTTTAACAGGTGACACTTTCTCAGGCACACTAACCATCTGGCCACTGGGGTGGGTTGGGGAGAGTAATCTTCAGGGATCAGATTAGCCTGCCAGACCCGATAGAAGGGTGTACATTCAGATCCTGAACAGAGGAGACCGGGTAATCCAGTTATATCAGCTGGATAGGACCATTCATGTAAAAACATTTGATTAAAAATCAAACAGTCGATCAATAAAAAAAAATTAGAAAATGCTGTACCAATCAGTATAAAAGAAATCTGAAATGGCCTACTTGAATAAAATGTTTACAGATGCATGCATGGGCCTTATAAACAGACTAGTGTGCGCAAGAAAGCTTGCCATTAGCTTCTCGTGGCTGGTGATTCTTTCCAGTGTTTTTGCGGGTTCTTCCTCCATCAGTTATACAGGCTGCCATGTGTAGCCTATCTTGTGCTGAAAAATGGCATTAAACCCTTTAACAACAACATCAATAACAGACTAGTTAAGGTGAAAGAGATGATTTATGGTTTTTTTATATATATATATATATATATATATATATATATATATATATATATATATATATATATATATATATATATATATATAGCCTTTCCAACTTACTATGCACAGTACATTGCAATTACAATATATAAATGTCAAAATTAGTGTACTCCAAGAATTACATAGTCAGAATATTTACCAACTTATCAGAAGAAAACATCAAACAGAGGGTCAGGTCTTAACAGTATTTATTATTGAATAATTGCATTTAGATGATGAGAATCATGGAGTCATGTGATTATCTATACAACCCTGTGTTATCTATATGAACTCTACCCGACTCGTGATTTAAACATGTGCTAGCAAGCAGATTCCAATAATAGGGTGCTAGTTAAAACACTCTGGTCAGTTGATGGGTGGGAAAGGATTTATTGGTACGATGACATCTGCCATAGTTGAATGTAAGTTTTTGTTGCATTTGGTGATTACTTGATCGGAGAATAATTATTGCTAAAATTTAAAAGTAGGCTAGTTCATTTGTCTGTTTTTGTGGGTATAAATGTTCATGCTTTTTTTTATGATATTTCCGTGGCTGCTTGTGGAATGAGGAAGGAGCCCAGTGTTTTCCACAGAGACAGATTTCTTCATTGGGTCTATAAATGGATAGTTTGAGGTGACCACAAAATATGCAGAAATTGTTAACACATAAAGATTTGTAACTGACAGCATTTTATTCCATATCGTATTTCGTGATTTCTCATACTTTCTAATTTTTCATACTTTCTATATTCATAGAATTTGAACTATGTTTTGAATTATGTGTTGAACCTTAATTATTTTGTAGAATGAACATTTTGACTTTAAGCAACACTGTAAATCTTAAGTCTTTATTTAAGAATGAGCTTAAAATTAAATAATAAATTTTACCCTAAGAATGACTAATGGAAAAAGTTCAAAAATTGCAGACAGTGGATCACTGCATGGAGTATAATAATTTCAGAGTGTTCAAGTTATTTTTATGTAAATGTCTCAGAGAGCTACATATGAAATTAGATATGTCTGGCTTGCATTGTTGAGAGTCCATGTGATGTCATTTGACTCTAATTCAGAAATTCCAGAAAGCCCTATCCAGTATGGTTCTTAATGGAATTATATTCTCAGTATTTTCAGGATCTGTTATAACATCTTCCCTTTGTCAAACAGTAGGGATTACGATTTGATTCACTTGGATATGCACATATTCCAGGGACATGAAAGGGGGGTTGGGTAATAATAGTAACACTTCAGTTTAGTCTCGGCATACATCAGTCACTGAAATAAACATATGATCACTGAAGCATGAAAAGTTGGCTATTGTCCCCTATAGGCCATGCAATAGTACTGTATCTACACGCTTATAAGTTGAGTCTGACTGCGTAATTTGCTGGCAGATCTGGGTCTGTCTTGTTAATTAAATGTACCTGCCTTATGTGATAGCAGATTGGTGTCTATGTTGTTTGCAGTTGGATTTAGCTTGTTAGTGAGTATAGACAATAAAATCTAAACTTGATCAACAATTTCAGAATGTTTCTGCTTTAAATATTCCCCCTCCCCTAAGCTATGGGGATGTTGAATAGGCCATGTCAGTCTGATGACTTGAAATATACCCATCGCAAGAGGCATAACCTGCGTGTTGTAAGAGGTGCTTACTAGAGGGCAGGTACTCTCATTACATTGTGCAGACAAAAGAGTGCAGGTTTGAATCATAACTGTCCATTGGATCAGTGTGATTTGTGTGTGTGATTTGGATTTTTAACGTAACTTTAACTATTTTCCAGTCATATCGCTATGATGTCTGCAGTGTGTCAGTTTAAAGTGGTCAAGCACTGGGGCATCATGCCGCAACATGTAGCATGATGTCCCACCCAGTCACATTATCCTGACACCAAGCCGACCAGCCCTAACACTAACTTCCTAATGCTGAGTTCCAAGCGAGGCAGCTGTTAGTACCATTTTTATAAGTCTTTGGTATGACTTGGCCAGGGATCGAACCCATGACCTGCATTCGAGGCGGACACTCTAACCGATTATATATGAGGTGACAGGGAAAAGTTATTAGTAGGTACTGAATACCTTTTAAATTCCAATTTCATATCATTAGGTCCAAACTTCAATTTCACAGATAGTGTAATCTTCTATTCAGAGCTTATCTGATTCAGCAAATATTTTATGATATTTCTAAATACATGAACTCTATTTTCTTTATCAGCATGAATGGATATCATTCAGGTCAGGGTCTGTGTTGTATGTTCTACTGATTACTCCTTACAAACTGCACAAACCCAGATCTGCAGGCACAGTATGCAGTGCCAGATCTGGGTCTAAGCAGTTTGCAGTTGGACTCGACTTAAAAGCAAGAACTATATTTTCTCTGATCATCATGACTGTTTAACAGTCAGAGCCACAGCTTGCTGAAATGAAACGAGGCAAATGAGGTCAATTTTCAAATTATAGTAAACAGTATTATAAACTTTGTATATAAATAAATGTATATTTATTACTCATTTATGAAAGAATGCAAATGAAGTTTAAGCTGCAAGCATATGCTAATGCCATAATGTAATAATATCATCAGAAAGTATTCTTGATTGTTGGTGGTGTTTTTTTTTTTTTACTGTGATTAAATTTTAATTTCTTATTATCAGAATATATCCAGTTAAATTACTTGTGATTAATTTGAAAATTAACAATCAGCTGATTAGAATACTAATGACAGTTATTCGAGCCCATGTTTTCTCAAAACTTTCCAGGAAGGAAACTAACTTGCTGAAAGTTAGGAAATTTGGACTTTCTGTAACTTTAATTAGAATAAAGTTAAAATCATGGAACTTTTGCGATCTTTTTAACTCTGCTTGTTTAAATTCAATGCTAAATTTCAATAATGTAGGTGTATTCCAAATATATTATCTGGAATATAACTTGTATTGCTACTTGGAAATGGTGTTGAGGGATTTACATATCACATATATACTTGCTTATAAGTTGGGTCATTATACAAATGGCATAGACCCATATCTACCATTGCATAATCTGCCAGCAGATCTTAGTCTGTGCAGTTTGCTAGTATTAATCATTACAACAAAAAACAACATTGACCCTGATCTGCTAACCAATTGTGCGATGCCAATGTTGCTTGCTTTTGGACCTGACTTGTTGGTGAATATGGTACTTAACTTTATTTATAACAAATGAAGAATATATTTTGATGAATTGGTGACTCCCCACCCCCTTAAAAAAATATAAATCTTACAACTACAAAAGTACAGATTCCCATCCTGTACCAGTAGGCAGCATTTATGTAACACATGACCTCTGTGTACATGATATTTGATTTAGGGTTATATATATAGATATGAATAACACAAAACTATCAGCAGAAAATGTAAAAAGCTTATTCAAACAGTAGAAAGGCTTGTACACTAAAATGTTCTTGGAATCAGTGTTTTCTCAGTTAGAACATTTGAGTTTAATATCACAAGTCCAAATACTAGTTATGTTGTACTTCAAAAGGTGTGTTATAGTGTAGCTTTTATTTGGTTATCATGTTTGATTTTTTTTGTGGTCTGCCTGAGAAGATCAGCTCAGTTATCACATTTTCATCAGCTGATGCACGGAAGTCAGGTAAACGTTCTATAAATAGCAAAGGTACAACAACAAAGGCACTGGGTATCAAAAGACTAATTACCAGACCTTCAGCATAATTGGCACTTTAGAATCACAGGTTGCTGGTTCACTGCAATTAAAAGATGAAAAGAACTGTTTTTATTTGCATTTTTTAAATACAAATTAATTTAAAAATATCCTTCAACTATCATTCTGTACCTGTATGATGACTAAGTGAGTAAAGCTTAATAAAACACATATGACTGTTGATGATTTCTTTACGTTGAAATGAATAAATCGCTAATGTTACTAGCCATAAAGTTTTCACATAAAGCCAATATTTATGACACTGGCTGGTATATGTACATGTATGCCAACACTTTCATTGGATGGTAAAAATTACTGCTTTATAATTTTTTTTATGATTATAGCTCTACTAGTCAGAGACCTTATAATATTGTCTTTTGCTGCTTGTCGATCGATGTCCATCATCTGTCTGTCCATTGGCACAAACTTGGTATCACTACTCCGACTAAACTCGAATTCGGTTGCTTTGAAACTTGATTCACATCTCAAGGTCGTGGTTTCGAGTCTCAGATTTGGCTAAAGTGGGTATGTGAGAAAGCTTGCTAGTAGCTTCTCGTGGGTCATTGGTTCTTTCTGGGCTTTTTCCTCCACCATTAATACTGGCTGCTATGTATAGCCTATCATGTGCTGAAAAATTGCATTAAACCCAACAACAACAACAACAACAACAACATCTCAAGGTCAGGTTGGTCCTATTTATATCATGCTGTCTCAGACATCCAATATGGCTTGTAAAATGTATGGTCATATCAGCATGCAGTTTTCACTGAAAGGTTTCTTGTTATGTCTAATTGGTGTTAATTGAAAATGGTGCTGATCAAATGACCAATGTTGCTTCTATGACAGCCATCTTGAAAATCTTATATTTTCTCCAAGTGAACAGAAACTCATACCCACATGAGGTTTTCACTTGAAGACATGATTTCTATTTGGTCCTAAATGAAAATAGTACTTATCTGATATCCAGTATGGCCAACAATGAGCCATCTTGAAAGTACATTACCATCTTGAAAATCTCATAATTGTTACTCGTTGTGAATGAATGTAATATCAGCAAAGGGCTTTCACCAGGAGATTTCTTATGGTGTCTTATCTGATATACAATGTGTCAATAACAGCAGCCATCTTTAAAATCTTATCACTACAGTAAACATCTGATTTACATGTATTTGGTTTGCCCACATCTCGCATTTACATGAATTAATATTAAGACCCAAGCAGATAATACACCGTGAGACATACATCATTTGCATATATATGTGAACATGGATGGATTTTCAAGCGGGAACCACAAAATTTTTTGTGTTCAGCCAGGATGTAGAATTGGCTTCCCATTGATGGATGGATTTTATTCACATGGATTTGACATACACAAAGTTTCTCAGGAATGCAATATACATGCAAAATCAGGGGTTTACTGTACTCCTTCTAGATAAAAGGTTGTATCAAAGTTGGGTTTTCAGAGGGCTAACTGTGATATTTAGTTGGTCCTCGAAGAAAATAGTTCTGATCTGAACTCAAATATGGCTGTCCCCCTCTCTCTCTCTCTCTCTCTCTCTCATATATATATATATATATATATATATATATCTCTTGTAGATACGTTTGAATGGATGGTCACATTCTGCCAAAAGTCATCTAATGGTGGTTGGTTTGTCCTCTATGAAAATTATGCCAATCTTGCATCCAATATGGCTGCTACAATGAATTTGAAAATCTTGTCACTCAGAAATATCAGATATGGCTTTAACAATCAGCAGTTAAATAAAACAAATGGTCTTATATAATTTTCCTTAAAATTATTTTCTCACTGTTTAGTTTCAGTTTCTTTGAGGGACTCATCTTTAGAAATAATGCATCATCAGATATAGCTACCAGTACAAATAATAGAAAAACAGATTTTGACCAGATTCAACAAAAAGCATCCTGTCATAAAGACTGCTCAGTTTGATACAAATGGTGCTGATTGTTAATAAAAAAATGGCTGCTGTTACTAAAAATAGAAAAACCTTTTCATGAATTATCAAGAATTGTTGAAAATAATTTGACCAAAATTTGACAAAAGTGTATACTGGAGTGAAGACTTTCAAAGAATTCTAGTTTTGCAGATAATGCCGGTTCTGTATCAGATATTGGCTTAGATATAAAACCTTTTAAGCATCTTCTCAAATACTACTCAACCAATTCAGATTAAATTTAATAAAAAGCATCCAGGCTTGAAGGGCTTTAAGATTTTGTACAAATGATTCTGATTTTCCATCAGATATGGCCACTGTTACTAAAAATAGAGAAACCTCTAGCAACTTATTTTCAGAAACTAAACAGAATTTTACCTGATTTGACAAAAAGTGGCATAACTTGAAGGCTTTTACAATTATACAAACAATGACTATAGCTAGCCATCAAAGATAGCAGCAATTATTACAAAAATATTTCAGCTGCAAAAGATCTGCCTAGCTTTTTTGATAAATTTGGACCGAAAGCCTCCTGACGATAAAAGCCTTTTGATATTGGGCAAAGAATACTGACGTGCCACCCAGAAATATCAGAATAGAAAGTAGAGAAGCTTGGAAACATAGTTTTCATAACATAATACAATTTGCAGCAGGTGGCCGAGTGGTCTGAAGCGCTCACCGTTCCAGATCAATGCCATCTCACCTCTGTCTGCGTGGGTTCGAGTCCAAGGCTCGCCTAGCGTGGGTATGTGGGAAAGCCTGCCAGTAGCTTCTCGTGGGTTGGTGGTTCTCCCCGGGGTTTTCCAGGGTTCTTCCTCCACCAGTTATACTGGCCGCCATGAATAGCCTATCTTGTGCTGAAAAATGGCGTTAAACCCTGGAACAACAACAACAACAATTTGCAGCATTTTAAAAAAAATCTACAGAATGCATCATACTGAGCCAGATTTCTTGGCTAAGTGCACTTTGGCAGGTGTCATCCAGGAGACAAACACTGAATATTTCCTGGGTTAGTTGGGCATACAAATTGTCATCTCCTTCACCAAGTTTGTTAGGTTTGGAGTTTTACGGCACAGCAACAAATATAGGTGTTGCTGCAATTGGAGGTGTGTGCCATGTCCATGAACACACAGAGTTTCCAGCCATAGCTGATCTTTGGATGAATTTGAACCCACATCCTTTTAGTGCATGTCTGGAATGCTGACCACTGACCCATGCCTAATTCCCTCTTATGATGTGCAGTGGGGCATGTCAGACTTACTCTGGGTCCCCAAGCCAAGTTCCATGTGTTGATGAAACACCTTGTACAATGAAGTGAAAACAGATTTTAAATTTATTTGCAGGATAAAATTGGTAAATGTCTCTCCTTGTTTTTACTTTCAGCCCACAGAGAAGCAGAATCTGTACACCAGTCTATATTATGTTACCATGGTGACTCGAGTTCATTACTAGCAACCAACGTGTTCCAGTTTTATAATGATCCTGCATTTTATCTGGCACAGTTTCTCATAGACAGTGTGTACAATCCCACATCACTTGAAGACTTTGAGCTTATTAAATCTGAGCATTTTGACATCTCCAATGAGGATTTGTCAACGTTAGATCAGAGACTGAGTCGAGCATTGTCATTTTTGGATATTCCTGATTGGTGGAATCTTCTTGGTGGCGATCAAAATACAGGTAAGAAAGAACATTCTTTAATGCTCATGTACAGTAGATCACAAATAGGTCCAAAAATATTTATTGCAGTTGTGAATTTGTACAATTTTTATTTCTACAACAACATGGTACAGTGTGACCCCACTATAACACGGTAGTTGGGAGCCGTAGAACCCGACCGTGTTATAGACTGAACCATGTTATAAGCAACCAGGTCAGTTAGCTGAAGAAAATGATGCATGTACCCCAAAAAATGCAGGGAGGGGGGTAGGTAGTAAATGCGGGCAGTAAAATACGTACTTTATCGGCACAGTTACCATCTTAAATCGATGCATAGTAAATGAGAAATACACCTGTAGTGAAAACCGAGAAGGCATATATAATAGTTTACTTTATTTAGAGAACCATGAATTGGTACATATACGTGAATGCTGTTATACATGTCTAATATATAGCATGAATAGAGTATCAACACCGTGTACTCGCCCACGAATCTCATCATATACATTGAATCCACGATACAAGTGATTCCATTGAAAATATGCACACACAGATTTAAAATATTCAGTAATTTTGTCACAGGTCATATTGGTCAGAATTCAGTGGAAAAACATAGCACAATCATGCAATAAATGACAAAGCACATTTACTTTTCAGTACGTCCCAAGTTGGGAAAAGTTACTTTGCATTTTAAACTACTTTTTTGTGTAAAAGAAAAATACATATAAAATGTCAGAAGCCACGCCAATCGTCATGTAATATTCATACACGCTATCTTCCCCAAAATGATAATAAACCTTTTAATTTTTTTCCTACTTTTAAGATTTTTTTTTCGTTTACGAGATAAATACAGTACATGTATATGAAATTTCAGGAGCCACACCACGACCGTGTTATATCTGAATTCATGTTATAATGGAGCGTGTTATAGCAGAGTCACACTGTATTGGCTTTTACTGACTACAAAAACAGTAATGTTATACAACTTGTACAGTTCTTATTTCTGTACAAACACATTGTATTGACTTTTACTGACTGCTAAAGACTGCTCTGGTGGCCTAGTGGTTGGAGCATCCATCTCAGTGTGGAAGGTTGCAGGATCGAACTGCGTCCTAGTCATACCATTTGGCATGGTGGTGTATACCTTCATGCATGCACTATAGATGGGATCACTCTGACATGGTAGAGTATGCATTCATGCATATTAGTATAGATGGGATCACTCTGACATGGTAGTGTATGCATTAATGCATATTAGTATAGATGGGATCACACTTGACATGGTAGTGTATGCATTAATGCATATTAGTATAGATGGGATCACTCTGACATGGTAGTGTATGCATTAATGCATATTAGTATAGATGGGATCATGCTTGACATGGTAGTGTATGCCTTAATGCATAGCAGTATAGATGGGATCACTGACATGGTAGTGTTTGCCTTAATGCATATTAGTATAGATGGGATCATGCTTGACATGGTAGTGTATGCCTTAATGCATAGCAGTATAGATGGGATCACTGACATGGTAGTGTTTGCCTTAATGCATATTAGTATAGATGGGATCACTCTGACATGGTAGAGTATACCTTACTGCATAGCAGTATAGATAAGATCACTCTGACATGGTAGTGTATGCCTTAACACATTAACCCCTGGAGGTTTTTGTCATTTTTGCCTGAAAATCGAGTAGGAAACACATTTTGAAAGCTATTTCTAAATGCATCCGAAAACACCAAGTACCAGATGATCTTTCAATAACATACTAACTAGTTGTGTTAGAAACATTGTTTTTCATTGGGTATTTGGCTCGCGCATGAGCAGAAGGGTAAAAGTTGGAGTTACTTTTTTTGTTGTTGTTGTTGCTAAACGGACCCATTATTTTTTATTGAGACCACTCTTTATTCCAAATGCCCATCTTATCCTATTTTTTGCAAAGGTTCATCTGTCTGTTTGCAGTTCATACCAGTTTGCCTTAGATCTGAGACCAAATTGTCTAAAATCCGGACACAAAATCGGATCCCGACCATGGGCCAATTTTGGATAGAAAAAAATCAATTCCAAAAAAAGAGGTTTTTCCCTCTGTATTTTGTAGTGCAACTAGAAATTCCAGATTATTTGGTATCATTGTAGAGCTGCATCTGTCTACCTTTCTATAATACCACCCACTTTAGTGTATCTTGCATGACCATGCTGGTACAGAGCACGGCAGTAGTCTACTACCTCCTGCCACGTTAAACACGTCGCTAGGGGTTAATGTGTTAGTGCATAGCAGTATAGATGTGATCACTCTGACATGGTAGTGTATGTATTAATGCATAGCAGTATAGATGGGATCACTCTGACATGGTTGTGAATGCCTTAATGCATAGCAGTATAGATGGGATCACTTGGGTGTAACAGTGCGTTACTTAGCAAATTTGCTTGGTGGAAATGTGAATCCAGGTAGAC